>OY755249.1:41183157-41622745 GCA_963576725.1 Azorinus chamasolen
GCATTACTTTTGTCCTGCATTAAGCTACCACCTGCATCTTGGACCAAGAACTATACCTCTTATAGTTGATCGCATTAGCGGGGTTTACTGTACTTCTGTGTGGATTCAGCAAAACTATGTATTTAAATTTGAAAACTGTACCACCATCTACAATAATTCCTCATATAACTTCATATATTTTAAACTATTTTCGACACATTAGCAATCAAAGCAGAACCAGAAAAAACAGATTTTTTTTGGCATTTTCGAAAAGCAGGTTGATGTCTTTTGGTATGTTACTGACTCTTTCATTAAAACAGTTCGTCCTCCATCAACGGAAGCTGTAGGTGATTCAAATACCACTAATGTTACTTTAATGCACAAGTTGCACAAATATTTAACCCTTTCCTTGTTCAATATTCATGTACCAAATAATGACATGATGAATATTTATTAGCAGAATTGTTATAATAGAAACTTTTCAAGGAAAAGCTGTAGAATCATATCTATATCATATCAAAAGCAAACAGAGCAGACATTGATTAGACGGCTCCTAGAGGATCCGGGTCTACTCTCTTTGCAAGTGCATAGAAAGGCGCAATTATGGAGTAAATGGTTAAAGACAATTTAGGCAGATGTGTTGGCCTTTTTTGACTAAGGTTAAAGTTTCTCATCCAGTTTGACTACTGCTTGTATCATCATAACTATACATTAATCAATCAATTAAACGTTGTATGTCTTTTTAGCATTAACCCTTTCCCTCATATTGTCGACTCTGTAAAAGTCACTGTGTGAAACCAATGTTATAAATAGAGCATTTGCTCCTAAAGGAGCAAATGCTCTGTTTATCACAATGGTTTCAAACTACGAAATTCTAAAATTTTCCTTTTCTCTAATTATTGCTCCTTTTCGGTAGATTAATTCAAAGAGCCTATCTAAAATAGCCTATGAGGTAATGGGTAAAGGTGCAACTGTCATACACAGAATTATGGAAATCTTATATGGATTTTAGCAGAATAAATACAGTAGAACCTGTCCTAAGCGGCCGTTCATTTATTGAACATAGGAGTCTTAAAACTCATCTTTTTGGGATTTAAGTTGCTTGGCTCTCGGTCAGAAATTAAGTTTCTCAAAAGTTTAAATTGCAGCTGTTTAGAGCTGGGGCATACATGGATTTTCACTGCAGGTGAGATTTAAGCTCGACACAAATGGTGTCCAACGTGTCTAACAAGTTTTGTCGCCTGCTAATTATGTCGTATGCTTCAATTTTCCATTTTCTTCAGTTTTGTTTCAAGAAACAGATGAGACACCGCGTTCACAGATGCGAAACTGGCAGCGAAAGAGTTAACTCGCCAACAACCAATTTTAAGATCTTGAATATTTTCCTCCCAACAAAAGCAGATGTTCTTATCCTCAATGAGATTGTACTTCATGAAATTGTACTTTTTAATTCTTACAAGTTCCTTAATGAATTGCTTGCTCTTAATTAGCTTAATCCATCGGGACTTGGAGGAGTGTATAGTTGAACTGGGACAGAAAACAAACTACATATGTAGGACAGTATACAGGCATCTATATCTTGTATTAACACTTTTCCCGCTATCCGCGACCTGACTCGCATTATTCAAACAGTTTGGATCCAGATTAAATGCTGAGTAAATCGGCACCTCATTGGAATCTACAGTGTTTGACACTCTGCCAACAGCTCCTCAAAAGTTTGGTCGACTCGGACGTAGTCCCTAGGACACCACACAGAGCTAAAGATAACAATGCGTACCCAAATACTAAAATCGTTATTTCTCCACCAAACCATATACTGTGACCACTCTTTAGAATCGTCTCAAAGAGACGATTATAAAGAGTGGTCACAGTATAGGTTTTGGTGGAGAAATAAAGGAGCTATGCTTGAAAATGTTTAAATTTACGCATCTTATCTGCAGGTGTTTTTCTCACATCGGGTTAAAGGTTATTGCTTCTATTCATTGTGTTGCTTCAACAAAAAGGAAATACAGTAAAATCTCTTTATAACGGCCACTAAATCATGTTGATTGGTTGGTATTTAAGGCAGGTGGCTGCTTAAAGCAAGGTGAAAGTAAAACAGAACGCTCATTGGGCTGCGAAAGCAGCCCACACTGATACGGCTTTAAATTTTGACGATGCGTTTCTGCGGTCCTGTGTTTCTATAAAAGCCAATCTTTTTAATAAATATGGTTTACTGTGAGACAAGTTTTTATTTATATATATTCATTTATTTTATTTATTTTCATTCATATTTTTTTCTCAGCATACTTTTGTCGGGGTTATTTCTTTCTTTTCTGCATGATCCAGTTTCAGTGAAAATGCTAGTGAATTATGTATAAGTAATTGAAATCACATTTCTAAGCATAACTGTCAGCGTGGTCTAAGGGTTATATCGATGGACTAGTAATCGTGAGGTCGTGAGTTCGATCCTCGGTGGAAGCTGAATTTTTTTTTCTTCCATATTTTCTTAGCACCCTTAGTACACGTGCTTTTGGTTTAAAACCATTTTGTACATAAAAATATAAGTCCTTTGTTTGTATTTTGGCTTTGTTAAAGTTATTTAGCCGATACCTTTTACTCGTGGTTTTATTGACCGCTTTGCATATTTCACCATTGTGCATGAATTTGCTTCAACTTAAATGTATAATTATCTTATACTAACATCTTCTTAATTTGGGGACAATAAAAGTGAAAAAGTTAATGGGCATTGAGTCGACCTATTGGAATAATTTCATGTAGACTGTAAGTATGGGAGTCTGTATGCCTTGTGAACATCACTTAATGTGATAATGGTTTTTACGTCAGTGTGTTTCAGCAAATGAATAACATTGATCTGTGACGTAATGTGTATTAATGGTGTCAAACACAGGTATTATGCATCATGGCTCATTAAAACATTCCCCCGTTTCTGCTACATGTATTAATCCATACATAACAGTCGTGTTTCCCCAATATTGCTCCCTCTTTTTCTTCTATCCTGCTTAAATACATGTTACGCAGCCATTTTACGCTTGCGTAAAACCTTGCTTGTATATGTTCTGCGCAATATTGGAATACGGACAATTCTAGAATTGCCCTGCGCGTTTTAGGAATTCCAATAATGGCGGACCATTCCAGAATTGCCCTGCGCGATTCTAGAATCGCGCAAGGCAAACTTACATTAGCATTGTTGTTATGATCTACTATTGTTCGGCGAGAAAAAAAGAATTTGATGCGGGTACACTTAGTCTTTGTTTTTCTCAAATTGGATTGTTTTGTGGTCATTATTACCTTATTATTTATGGCATTTCTACGCCTATGCAATTCATATACGTGGTGAATAAAATGGACTATAATTGATAATCTATAAATGTATGTAAATGGAAAATTCCAACTTTGTCCACAATTCCAAAAACGCGCACGGACCATTCTAGAATCGCCCTGCGCGTTTTAGGAATTCCAATACTGTCCGCCATTATTGGAATTCCTAAAATGCGCAGGGCAATTCTAGAATTGTCCATATTCCAATAATGCGCAGAACATATATACTTTGTTTTGGCATTGTGAACATTCAAACATGTGGTACTGCCAACCTTAAAATATAGAGCAAGACTTTGTGGCAGACATTTTGCGGATGACAATAACTTAGCGTACAATGAGTTGATTAAACACACAACCCAGGTAACCCTTTTAAATGCTGAATTTCATTGTGGAAAACCAACCATTGTTTAACTGTAGAGTCCTCAGTAAGAAAGAATATTAATTTGTCGAATATTACAGAGCTCCAGATAAGATGTGTAAATTGAAATATTTTCAAGAATGACTCCTTTGTTCTTCATTTAACCCTATACTGTGACCACATTTTAGAATCGTCTCGAAGAGACGATTCTAAAGAGTGGTCACAGTATAGGGTTTGGTGGAGAAATTATGATTTTGGTATTTGGGTACGCGAGCTTATCTGTAGCTCTGGAATAATTTTGAATGACAAACAGTGCAGACTCAGATCATAGGTCCCTCTGATATGTGTCTACACTGTTTGCAAATGTCAGCACACGCGTGTCCCACATTCTAGGGATTGGTGATAATTAACTCAAATATTACAAACATTACGTGACACTGACATGGTACTAATGGAGGGGGCGGAAAAATCAAAGAACTGTGAGAACCTCAGCTTGCATTACGCGAGTAACGGTACAGTTGCAAATGGTTTGGATCCTGGTAATGAGACGCCGATGCAATCGGCGTCTCATCATTTGGACCCAAACGCTTTGACACACTGCACATGCTGTTAAAAAGGAAATACAAGATAAATGAAACTTGATCACTTAAAGGGGCAGTCCCTACATTCGACGCGTTTTAAAAATACCTAAAATGTATAAAACTCATTTGTTTATATGCTGAAAAGTAGTATATTGCAAGAAAAACTATCAAATAAACGTTGAAAATGGCAAACCGATTTTATACCCAATTTTTCAGTTTTATTCGGGTTCGGTTTTAGTTTCGTATCTGTTAGCGCTTTTCGAGTCTCTCCGACCACTTCCGAGAAAAGCTGTTACGTAAACAATGGAGGGACTGGGTGATCATCGGCATTACGCGGAGATCTGAACGGAAAAGGCCGATAATACTTTATTGTAGAACAAAAAATATAGGTATTGATGAATCGGTTTTATTATTTTGTATCACAGGGGTATTTTTCGATATAAGTTCAAATTGACAACCTTCATAATAATGATTGAGCGTAACAAATGCCAAGTTTTATGATATTATTGAAAATATGCGTTCATTGTAGGCACTTCCTCTTTAAGAACATGCTTTCTACAGATGATATTTTGTATCAGTATAATAAAGATTAATGTTGCCTTTCTGAGATGTTGATATAAAATTTCAACCTCAATATAGTTGAACTTCGATATTTTCGATCTTCAAGGGACCATACAAATTACTTAGAGATTATTACACGTTCGAGTCATCCAATATCTGATCTGGACAAGTTCACAGCTTAATGCGGGTCTTTCAGTACGAGATTTAAAATCTAGTCGTTTCCTAATCTATCTTCATTGTGATTGAATGATTCTGTCTTCAATTACTTTTGTTTGTAATATAGACAGTGAGACATTTTCAAGTTATCTTTCACACCTTTGACTATTAGTAGTATGCCCTCCAACATTATTACTGTTGTTCTAATTGTGTTTTAAGTGTGTTTGCCTGGTCTTTGACCGCCATCGGCAAACTCTGCAAGAGAATGTAAATAACATGTTTAAACTCTTAAAAGGTTCTAACAACTGGACGCCTCGCGAGTTGCTAAAATACAACAAAAACCAATCAACCTCGCCAGTCCCCGAGGTTATAAAACATTTTGCTTGAGTTTGAGATCATTCTCAAGCTGACCAATCAGATACTTAGGAATGTACTCAGATTCGGAAGTTGGTTAACCTCGGACCTAGGATTCCAGGTGTTTGTCACCCGATGTATAGTTCCTCAAAAGCTTAGATCAAAATTTGAGCAGACATTATTTCTTGGCATCGATGTAGGGGTTGATATACTGCCGAGTTTAGTGCTTCTTTAGTCAAAACAATTTATCGCTACTAACGAAAAGATGTAATGGTTTCACGCTATCACTACTAATGAAATGATTAATGGTTTCACTTCAGATATTAGTGTCTGTCTTGCTCAGTCAATACAACACATACTGTAGGGATTGGCAAATAAAGAGAAACAGACGCATGCTGTGACTATTTCATAGTGACTAAATATGTAGTTATATTGTTTTGTTGTCTAAATTGTCTTTAAATATAGTTAAATTGTTTGCTGGCCTACATTGTCTTCAAGTGCTGCTCAGACTGATGTTGTGCAAGTTTCACTACTGGCTATCTCATCTGGAGCCAAACTCTTTGCTAATGCTAGACAGGTCGTACTTAGAAGGTTCAGGGCGTTAACCAATTCCCGCATATGCGTTTTTAGACCCAACCACTTTAAATAAATCTACCGAAAAGGAGCATTTACTAGAGAAAAGGAAAATTTTAGATTTGTCGTCTTGAAACCATTGTGATAAATAGAGCATTTGCTCCTATGGAGCAAATGCTCTATTTATTTCAATGGTTTCAAAATGTGACTTTACAGAGGCACCAAAAGGCGTCAATATGAGGGTATGAGTTAAGCGTGTCAATACTGGTTTTTTTTCAGAGTGGACTAGCCCATCAGTGCTTAACTATAGAGTCTACTCATTATGGAAGGCTTAACCTCGCTAGAGAATATTGAATGACAAACGGTGCATGCCCTGATCAGAGGACTTCTCTAGAAGCTTCTCTAGGAACCCTCTGATCTGGGTCTACACTGTTTGTAAATGGCAGTACATGTTCGACGGGTATTCAGGGAGCTAACTTCCTGCTTGTGTTTCTATTACACGTGTTTGTATAGATTTGTATGGCCTAATTAGTGTGACAAAAGACCTTATAAATCAGCCGAAGTAATATTGACAATTACAGATCAAATGCACTTGTCATGTGCATCTCTGCCTCTCCAGCAGATACAGTAAAACCTCTCTATAACGGCCACTAAATTGTGTTAATTAGTTTGTATCTAGGGCAGGTGGCTGCTTAAAGCAATGTGAAAGTAAAACAGAACGCTCCTATAGGAGCGTTCTGTTTTACTTTCTCCTTGCTTTAAGTATCCACCTGCCTTTAACACAACATACTTGATGTAATTTATTGGCCGTTATAGAGAGGTTTTACTGTATTTAGCCTCTGATTCCATGTCCCACAGGTTTAAATGAGATGTTGATTCAGCGACTGCCACAGAACCTATTAATCTATACTAAAGACGTTTTACAAAAGTCACTTCTCCCACCACCCCATCACACTCACTCATTCTACTCACTTTACTCATTAAATTCATTGAGTCACTCACTGACATAACCACTCATTATTCATTAATATACTCACTCGCTAAATGACTTATTGTACTTGAGTGGATCTGAATAAACGCATTACAATCATATTGACCAGCAATACAGAGTGACTACATATCTAACCATTTGCCTGCAAGACACACTTTTTTGCGGCTTTGCAAACAAAGTAGACTGAGATCAGACGGCTCCTATAGGTACTGTACCGTCTGATCAGGGTCTAGTTTGTTGGCTTGTGAAATTGTTTATATCAGATTTACATTTTCTGTTGTCAAAATAATAATCCCGAGTTCATATTCCAGTATAAATCAAAGTACTGAGGTACTGATGATGGTTTCAAAGCGAAATTGAAATAAATTGAGATTTAAATAAATAAGGAAAACGAAATTGTTATGGTAGTGAATTAACAATTATAAATAATTACTGGTGATAATATAACTGGACGTAACAGAGTTCAACAGTATGAGATACGAGTATATTGTAGTAAGAAACACTATGTAGACAACATATAAAAACAGGATCAGTTATATATTTATTACATTGTATCTTCAAATATAGTTTTATATTTTTTGTCTAGTAAAATATTTGTTTATTACGAATGTAAACAGATCCATTAATTTAAGCTGAAGCAGCTTGTTAGACATATTTATGTGACAGAATGGAACCTAAGCAGACAGCAGTCTGATCTTGGTCATGTATATTATTCATCGACGTATCTTTTATTCAGGAACTTTGGCAGGAAAACATTGCATTGTAAAAAACGCAGTTCGTAGATAGTCACTCATTCAAAGTCTCTAAACCAAATTGAAAGTAGAGAACGATTACCTATGATTAATACGTTGTTCAGGAACTCCTATGAAAGGAAATAGACCTCCTTTAAAACTTACGAGGATTTTTTGGGGAAGGCCGAAACATAAAGTACTAATCCAACCTTGTACTATAAATAGAATGTCTAATTACACAACGTCACCGGTACTTCACAATTGAAAAACCACCAGACCACGTGAGAAGACAACTTTCCTTCCTTCTTCACGTTTTCCCATCTCTCTGAAAACGTTTCAGCAGATATCTGGATTACATCAGACCATGCAAATAGCTCAGTTTCTTTTGTTTTCTAGCTTTGGATGCTGAAAGTTTAGATCAAGGGTTACGCTTCGGTCTTCCCCTAGTCGCCTTTTTAAGAATAATGAAAGATTCGTCGCGCGCATGCGCGATCTTAGCATGGTAGCATAATCATGCCGCAGTGTTGATTAGAGTTAGTGTTTTACTACGCCGCTCTGAAATTTGCCGCACTGTAGTCACTACTAAAATCATAATTCCCTGAATTGACGTGTTTCCCCTTGAGAATAGTTAGTTATATCACAGATTATCAACTGTTCTTATTATATTTCTACAGTTGAGTATCATGACAAATTAAAATTCTAAACACAGAAAATATCTCCCAAACAGTCGTGTTCTAGTTTATGGATTCTTGATTAATGAATGATATCAGTTGTTTTTACCACCGCACGTGTCATAATTTCAATCCCATCTTACTGTCTCGGTCATTGCTCTCTGGATTCATATTCTACCAATGTTTTATTTTCATGGAATTGATAGTCAATAATAATGAGTGTTCTTTGATACAGCGGAATAGTTCATTTACAAATGAGTAAAATGTATGAAATCGACTCTAACTAAGACAGTTTCAAATTCAAAGAATTTAAAACCATCAAAAATTTAAATCGATTAGTACAGAGTATAAATAAACTATCTTGATGTCAGTATTTCTTACATGAATATATGTATGAGGACCAGGGAGTTGGTAAAATATCCCTAATATAGACGCCCTTTTATACGTTTGCAAACAGAGAAGACCCGGATCAGATGGCTCCTGTAGTATCCGTCTGATCAGGGTCTGCTCTATTTGTTTATGAAATACAGTAAAACCTCTCTTAACCGGAATTCTAGTAGAGAAAAATTTAGATATTTTAGGCAGGTGACTGATTAATGCAGGGTGAAAGTCCTCTAGGAGCTTTCTGCATGACTTCCACCCTGTATTAAGCTGTCACCTGTCCCCAAGACCGATATTTATACTAAATCTAACGTCCGGTTAAGAGAGGTTTTACTGTAATGATAGATCTAACTGTACAGTTACCAAAATATTCTGTATACATATTCCGTTATAAAAAGTCAGCTAATAAGTATCCAAATGTCTATATTTCTTGCATAAATATTCAAAAGGGAAAAGGATACACATTAAGATGATCGCAACAGCGAATGCATTTGTCTGCTCAATACCTGTACATACAGCAGTGTCCTTAAAACTTCCAAGGTCCTCCTTATCTTAGCAATTTCCACACTGGTTTTAGGGTTGTCTCATTTACTCTTGTAGTAATCCGTTCAATTTCAGTTGTTCATTTTCATTATCTCTGGAATTAAATATTGTTATTTCTATCTCCACAAATGGCGCTTTTTACGACGTCACAACCAGTCACTCTTACAATGGGAAGCAATACTTTCTGCCATGTCCAGCTTCCAAAGTAAATGTAATCTTGATCCATCTCTTCAAAATACGATAAACGTGTGTCAAACAGTTTGGATTGTGATAAAAAGTTACTTGGCGTCTAACCTGGAACCAAACTGTTTGTAAACGCCATCACGAATGTTCGGCCATTGAATTAAGAGATAGATATTGTCACATAATATCGGTCAAAATCTCTGCCACTAACATTCTCAGTGGTATAAGTTAATCTTGATTCTTCCGACTGCGATCTGACCCTTTGCAAATAGTTTGGTTCCAGATGAGACGCCGAGTAACTCGATGCCTCATCAAGTGCCTTGCTGTTTGACACTCGGTCAATAGTTTCCTCAAAAGTTTAAACAATTCAGATGTAAGCAAAAGGTCTTTGAAGCAGACCAAATTTTAAGCTGACGTCATATAAGCCGGTTAAGGCTAAAACGTAATCGTCAGTGTCGGGGCTTGTAAGCGTCTCCTGGGACATCTGAGAGCCGATTATTTAATTTCCTCACTGTCAATCTGACCTTCTCTTAGGATGTTTATCTTTATAATTATTTTAATAAGAACCGTCCTGACTTTTACCCCGTGTGAGAAAATAATACAGTAAAATCTCTCTATAACGGCCACAAAATTGTGTTAATTAGTTGGTATTAAGGGCAGATGGTTGCTTAAAGCAAGGTGAAAGTTAAACAGAACGCTCCTATAGGAGCGTTCGGTTTTACTTACACCTTGCTTTAAGCAACCACCTGCTAAATAGCAACTAATTAACACAATTTAGTGGTCGTTATAGAGAGGTTTTATTGTATATTATTTCATAATAATTAGAAGAGCCTACAGCAACTCAAATCTGATTTGATCTGCTCTTTAACAAATACTTGAAAATACGCGTATACATGTGAAATAAAGGGTTGAAACTGCATGTTGTTAATAAGCGAAAACGGAACACGCTTGAAACGCACATTTTTGCAAACAGGAAGACACAGATCAGTGGGTTTCTAGTGGAGTCAGTCAGAGAATACAAAATCAGCCAGCAAGTCTTTCATATTGAGATGAGTCTATAGTTAAACCCTGATGGTCCATTCAGCGTTGAAATGATTCTAGGAGAAAGGCAGCCAACAACTGTAGCGTACATAAGATGTACATCAAACTTTTTTTTATTCAAAAAGTGCTACGTTTACACCTCTTTCAAATGTCTCCTTCCCTATTGTTGACCACTCTTTAAAATCGTCTCATAGAGACAATATTAAAGAGTATTGAAAGCACAGGAGTTGATGGAGATTTAGCCTTTCGAAATATGCCTCTTTTCCTTTGACTACATGTTAGTAATTGTTATTGCCAATTCATCCCCGATCTCCTTAAAGATAATGTAAGTCCTATCCAAAACTATTTCAGGAGCTCTCTATTAACCCCTCTCTTGCTGAATTTTAAAACACATTTCTCCTTCTTTACCCATGCCCTGTTGTATAATTACATATATCTTCACTGTGTACTAGTATTTCGTTGTGCAATCACTGCTGTGGAGTGCACTGGTTGCACAATCAACTTGTAAATAGTACAGACCCTGATGAGACAGCTCCCACAGGAGCTGTCTCATCTGGGTCTTCACTATTTACAGGTACGTATATTGACGTGAATAGCAAACAAAGGGTTAAAGCGACTCTATTCTTTGATTCATATTTCAATTGAAATAAACACTAAGTTGACAAACTCATTTGTTTTAAAGTTCACTAAGAGAATACTCCCAGAAAAGTAATTATTTTCAAAAGCCCTCTATGACACACTTTTGAAAAACATGCTAGGCTGATATGAATTATATTTGCATTTAATTGTGTTTTATTATGCACAGTGGTAATCGTTTTGTGTTTGAAACTTCCTGAAGTAATTTATAGCTTTAAGGCAAGATTTTTATTGTTTATGAAAGGCGGTGAGCCATTTCCCTGTTTACAACACATTTTATAGCGCCTGTTGTCGGTAAATGTTAGTTTTAACTAAATGTGGGTAGAAGTCCAAAATAACTTATTTGATATATTTAGTATAATGTTTACAGTTTAACCCTTTTCTTCATATAAACGCGTTTTCACGCATTTGCAAACAAAGTAGACCCATATCAGACAGCTCCTATAGGAGTCATCTAGTCAGGTTCTGGTTTGTTTGCTAATGGCACTTGAAAGATCTGTTTCTGCAGTTTCTAAAATGGCTACAATGCTCCACCTTGCATATAACTTTTTTGAAATATTCAGTAGGTATCGAAATTAGAATAAACATAGCACAGGAAAACGGTTCACATATGATCCGCTCTCGCAGGAGGTGGGATGTTCTTGCATCGCATTGCATTGCATTATAAATGACGTTGACCCAGGCCAACTACCGTGTAGGTCACGTGACTTTAGGCCAGGATCTACGCTATTGGTCACCCACCAAAGTATGTAGTTACATGTATAACTGGATTGATCTTTCCATACAGCGTCAAGCCTCATTAGGTGACAAGTGACGATTTTAGTATTTAACCCATTACCTCATAGGCTATTTTAGACACAACCTCTTTGAATAAATCTACCGAAAAGGAGCATTAACTAGAGAAAAGGAAAATTTTAGAATTTTGTATTTCGAAACCATTGTGATAAATAGAGCATTTGCTCCTATAGGAGCAAATAGGAGCAAATGCTCTATTTATCACAATGGTTTCACAAAGTGACTTTTACAGAGTCGTCAAAAGTCGTTAATATGAGGGAAAGGGTTAAAATGCTCCTGTATCATCTAGAAATAAACAGTATACAAAAGTGGCTCGATATTGGCAGCGAAAGAGTAAATACAAATTGTACATGTTTGTTTAACCTTTTACCTCATGGATATCTAAACAAAAATCATTACTTCATTCCCTGTGTTGTTATTATTTTCTGGTCCTTCGGCATGTTGAATTTCAATGTTTATAGATATGAAAATTAAATACCGCTTGAGTAGTGTTGCAATTGTAATAACTGCTCATGAACAGACTCAATTAAACCGAGTCTGTAATTTTCTCTTTTTGCATTGCTATTTTTGCTTTCTAAGCATCTTCTACTTTCAGAATTAATTCCTATCCGTTAGTTTAATGTCATAACGACCAACGATCAAGTGATTCTGGTTTGGCCATTTCAGAAATTGTTGATTCAGATCCTAATGAATATATAAACAATCCTAGTAGACCCTGATTGGAGGTTTATACAGGAGCTGTCTGGTCTGGGTCTATTCTGCGTACCAATGCCATTACTCTTCACTCCATATATACGCCATCTACGCTTTCTACGCCATTACAGAGTAGACGCAGATCAGGCAGCTTTCATAGGAGTCGTCTGATCAGGGTACGCTCTGTTTGCGTATGAGATAATATAGATATGACTCTGCAGTTTCTGCCATGGTCAGCATTTCCCGTGTTCATATGTCATTATTAACTCTTTGGGCGCCAAATTTAAAAGTGTCGTCTGCAATAATAATTTCATATTAAATATAATTCTAAACTAAATAATAAAGGCATATTAGTAAAACATTTGTTTCTAAAAACCTGCATGCTTGGGCTAAAAAATACAGAAAACGGTGAAGTCCCAGGTCAGATGCCGCCTTGAAAAGGCGGCATCTGACCTGGGACTGCACTGTTTTCAATGGTGCCAACAGGCGACATTGGCGCCGAAAGAGTTAAAATGATAGATAGATAGATTTATTTCAATATCGAGCAACAAGACAATAGTTAACAACACATACGTATTCTAAAACTATAACAATATAAAAATTCATAATAATAATAATGTTTTTCTTTACTGACGAGCAAATGAAGTATTACACCAATTGGACTTGCTCAGAAGTTTGCGAAGCACTAACCTTTCTTTTGGACAACATATTTGTACGTTATGGGAATGCTATATACCGTCAGGTAATTGGTATTCCCATGGGTACGAATTGTGCACCACTTGTCGCAGATTTGTTTTTGTACTGCTATGAGAGAGATTTCATGTTGAGTTTGAATCCTCAATCACAAGAAGATGTTATAAAAGCCTTCAATGATACTTGTCGATATTTGGATGATATTTTTAACTTAGATAACCCTTTCTTTAATGCTCTGATTCCTACAATTTATCCTAAAGAACTCAAATTGAATAAAGCTAACCCGTCCGACAATTATGCAGCGTTTCTTGACCTAGACCTTAAAATTAATAATGGAATGATTTCTTCTAAAATATATGACAAAAGAGATGATTTTGATTTTAATATTGTAAATTTTCCTCATCTTGACGGGGATGTTCCCCGTGCTCCATCTTACGGGGTTTATATATCTCAACTTATTCGTTTTGCTAGAGCTTGTTCATCTATTGACGATTTTAACAGTCGAAATCTCATTTTAACTGAAAAACTGCTTAAACAAGGATATAGATACCATAAACTAAGAAAAACTTTCTCTAAATTTTACTATCGAAATCTCTCGCTTATTGGCAAGTACAAATGTAATCTCAAGGTACTTTTGCGACACGGTATTTCACATCCTGAATTTTATGGTGATGTGATTTACAAACTTCGTAGAATTATTGGACATACCCATTTTCTCACTTTGTTCATCAAATATATAAAACAATTCATTAAAAAGGGATATGATCCTGTATTATTACAACATACTGCATGTTTGGTTGTGAACCCTTTTACAGTTGGCAATCACGCTGGCCTCTTTGCATGTACGCCGACAAGAAAGGTTTAGTACTCTATGAAGGCGACCTCTTAAATCCAGAAATGGAAGGAGAACGTCGGATATCTGTACTATTTCATTTTTGTCGTACCCTTTATTACTTTTCTACAGTTACTCTGTTTGCAGCTCAATCATTGAGTACACTAGCGATAGGTGGATACAGTATGTTCAATTAAATGTTTTGTTGTTATACATGCACTTTACCACTGTATTTGCTGTCGCGGTTGTTGTAGATTAGTCGGAGAGGGGATACGTTTATTTACACTGTTTGTCTTTTAGGATGGGGATGGAATAAGGGTGAGGTTGGGCGCCCATAAACCGGTTTAAACCCCCGGTGACTTTTGTCACTGACCGTTCCAAGGCGGTACTTCCATCTTCCTCCTATTGAATGTTTGTTTTGTCTTTGTGCGTCTCTTGTTGTTTTTTCTACCCATGTACATTTGCTGTTTCCTTGTGTTGCTGTTCGGGCGAGTGTTTGTTCTGTATGTGGTATTTCCTGCATGACTCATTTTTGTACTTTTATATGTGTTATGAACCATGTCAGTCACATCAATATCAAGGATGTCACAAAAAAGAGAAAATGTTTCTCTTATTTCCAATGTGGGCCTTGTTATTGATGGTATGACATAGAGAGGCGTGAATTATTAAGAAAATTAAATAATTTACTTTAATTGAAAAATAAGAAATCTATAAATTATGATTATCACAGTGTTGTAAATGCTCTATTAATTACTAGAATAAATCTAAATAATAATCATGACGTTATTTCTTACATGAATATTCATGGACAAAAAGGTTAAAAGGCGTATCTGGCAAATAAGTGGTTATCCGGTCATAACTTGTTGCTTCCCGCTTCCATATTTTAAGAACAAGCACCCCTCTGGCAAAGAAAAAGACGCACAACGACACTGATAATAACATAAATAATCACTCACAGCTGACACAGCTTCTTTAAAATCTGAATTATATGCCGGGTTAACTTGTTTTAAGTTTTACAAACAGTTTGTATCCATATGAGACACCGAGTATCTCGACTTCTCATCAGGATCCTGTTTATCATGTTTCGAATAAAAGCAACCAATGAATAGTCTTTTAGAAATGAATCGGTCGTCGCCGTAAGAGGACGTTTGTTTGGACAACACACAAAACGTTAACCCACAAAACAAGCCATTGGTGTAAGAGTCGCACTGCATAATCTGGTAATCATTGTCTAGTCGTCTTGTCCGAAAACTGAACAATTTATCTTAGTAAATTACAGCTTGGTATCAGATTAAACACTGAGTTTTGTTCTTTGTTTGATCTAGTGCCAGGGTGTATAAAAACAAAACCTTTATAATTAGCAAATTTGGATTAACGCGTTTTAATAAGAAGTTGCCTGCCAGAAAATATGAAGTCTGCCAATAAAAGTACAAAACATGAGTCATGCGGGAAACACCACATACAGAACAAACAGCCACCCGAACAGCAACGCAAGGAAACAGCAAATGTACATAACTATAAAAAAACATCAAGAGACACACAAAGACAAAACAAACATACAATAGGAGGAAGATGGAAGTACCGCCTTGGAACGGTCATTGACAAAAGTCACTGGGGGGGGGGGGGGGGGTTAAACCGGTTTATGGGCGCCCAACCTCACTCTTATTCCATCCCCACCCTAAAAGACAAACAGTGTAAATAAACGTATCCCCTCTCCGACTAATCTACAACAACCGCGAAGGCAAATACAATGGTAAAGTGCATGTATAACGAAAAAACATTTAATTGAACATACTGTATCCACCTATCGCTAGTGTACTCAATGATTGAGCTGCAAACAGAGTAACTGTAGAAAAGTAATAAAGGGTACGACGAGACGATTCTAAAGAGTGGCCACAACATAGGGTTTGGTGGAGAAATAAAGAAGTTATATGTGAAAATATTTTAATTTACTCATCTTATCTGGAGCACATCTCTATAACGGCCATTAAATTGTGTTAATTAGTTGGTATTTAGGGCAGGTGGCTGCTTAAAGCAAGGTGAAAGTAAAACAGAACGCTCTTATAGGAGCGTTCTGTTTTACTTCCACCTTGCTTTAAGCAGCCACCTGCATTCAACACAAAATACTTGATGTAATTTAGTGGCCGTTATAGAGAGGTTTTACGGTAATCTCAAGGTCTGATCTGGATCCAAGATGTTTTGCATATATCAATCAGGTAATGCGTGTAGCGTGATAGAAGATAAGCTTTATCACAAAACGGGAGAATCTGTCATCTATTTTTGCGAACTGTGCAGATCCAGCTGTCTCACCAGGGTATGTGCTGTTTGGTATTCTGATAAAGTCCTTCAAATGAAATGGCACTGAGTTCAGGATTAGAACACATTTTCTTTTGACGAAAATTTGCTTAACAAACGAAATGTTAAATGTATGGATGCATTTTGTTTTCTTTTCAGACCCATCTGTATGATGATTATTCTCCTAAATTTAATTTGAGACAAATGTATCCATCATTTGAATAATTGCTACCCAAACTCATTCATACAGTTCCCATTAAATCTGAAAATAATCCAATAAGCTTGATCTATCTGTTGCATCTAAAAGTGTAGGACCCTTCCAAATGGGAGTCGGTCTTCTAATCTTGAGTCACGCTGTTTGACTATTTCAAGAAGGCATGTGTTAATAACTATTATGCAGAACAACAGACAAAGGTGCATACTGAAATACTAACAACGCCCTTTCTCTACTAAACCCTAGGTCTCTTCGAGACGATTCCACAGAGTGGTCAATGAAGAAGTTATTCATGACAATGTCTTTAATTTACGCATCTCATCTGGTCATCTGTCTTAATGTTACCATATACATTAATGTTAGCCATTTCACAAATTGTTATTATTCCGTAATACAATGTAATGATGACTTTTCCTTGTACATTCTTACATTTCCATCTAATGGTTATGGACGTCCCCAAGAAGATTGCAGATATAGAAGAATCCTCTTTGTGTTTCATGGTTTAATCCTTTACTTCATGAATATTCATTCGAGACTCCGCCCATTATGAATATTAATTTGTTTATTGTGGTACGGATATAACAGTCGAACTGTATTGCCATGACAAACAGGTGTGAATCACTCTGTAACAACATAAGCAAACAGAATAGACCCAAATCAGACTGGTTGCTAAGGAGTACACTCCGTGTTAATGACGTAAATTGATAATTTGTCCATAATTGCTTACCATTAACATACAATCAAAATGTATCTTATCCACTAACAAAATCTTTGGGACTTTTTTGAGAATTGATCTCGTATTCGCAATCATATGAATTATTTCCGAAAATCTTATTTTGATGGTCTTCTTATGGACAGCAAATATTCTCTAAGGATTAAATATTTCAGTGGTAAGTAATAAGGTATCTCTAAAACATATTTTTAAGACAAAATCGAGATAAGAATCGTTTAGCATAAAAATCCTATTGACACAGACATAAGTTACATACAACAAAACATTACCAGGGTCACATATGTGAAACAAACAACATTCAGATATTGCCATTGTTCAAGCATTGTCGGCTCAGTTTAGTCGCCATAGTAAATGGCATAATACAACAGACCTTTTTGGTCATGATGGACACTGTAGAATATAAATGTATATTATTGCATAGGCAAACAAAGCAGACCCTGATTAGACGGGTCCTTAAGGAGCTTTCTGATCTGGGTCTACTCTGTTTACAAATGATGGCGTTATCATAGTGTCAAAACAAGTAAGAATACAATTACAACCTCTACGCAACGACCAATCACATCGCAATTTCCACACCAACACAATGACCATCTAAAACGCAATGACCACCCACAACGCAATGACCACCCACAACACAATGACCACCCACAACGCAATGACCACCCACAACGCAATGACCACCCACAACGCAATGACCACCAACAACACAATGACCACCCACAACACAATGACCACCCACAACACAATGATCACCCACAACGCAATGACCACCCACAACGCAATGACCACCCAATACGCAACGACCACCCAAAACACAATGACCACACACAACGCAACAACCACCCAAAGAACTGTACTAATTAGGTTTTAACAACAATTGCAAACACATTCTACAGAGACGTATTTTTTACCTATGTAAATAATGTCTTGTTTTCTTATAACTGGCATTACGTTGACTTTTATAAACACTGAAACACAATTGCTAATTAATTTGTTACTGATCTGATCAGTTACAATGTCAGATTTATTAGACTCATTTCTTAACCGTGTACAATAGTTCTTGCATTCACTATCATCTTTCTACCCACGCCTTTATGGCAGTTTTTAGATTAGGCCAATTAGCAATTCTGGTCCAGTTTTTACATGTACAAATGCAATTAATATTAGCTACAGACCGTTTGATCTTATTTTAAGATTTTAAGGCAGATAATAGTTTAGTTTCTTATAACTCGTTCCGTTAGCGGCATACCGATTTTTTTGTATATTGATGCCACTTAAATAAAGAATATATCTATCAAGTCAGTGCAAAGTAAAACTACGTGAAAGAAAGTGTCGACTGTGTTATAGCTGACCTACATATACATGAGCATCGAATGAGTACGTAATTAAATAAACGCCCAATTTCGGAGATTGGTGATCGTATTTCCGGTGTTTACCGTAGCAATCACATTTTTTAAAAACAATCTTTTACTGACCGTGCCATTTAGCAAAAGATGAGTTTCCGATCACATAGGTCCCCAGTCCGAAATCATCTTGTAACACAATATTTTCGAAAACTTGAGCAGAATTCATCGTAAATGAACCGTCATATAAATACGTCCCTTCGTTAATTTTCGAACAGAGTAGACCTAGAACAGTCACCGTATCATAAATGCAACGTCTAATCAGAATCTCCACTATTCAGTTTTCATGTCAACTTTTCCAGGATCTGGTAAAATATTGGGGTAGATGAAATCGTATAGATCATGCTAGGGTATATTTCTCATTTAGATCCAATCTGTATGAAAAGCTCATCCAACCCAACAGTCCGATAAACAGAAAAATAGTGTAGACCCTGATCAGAAGGAATGGCTCTTCAGGATCACGCTGACTAGGGTCTGCACTGTTTGCTGAACCGTCGATGTCCATGATTTACCGCGCCCATGTTTCTCTGTATCCGCTCCTCTCTCTCTAGGGGCAACCACTTAGCCCATAATTAGCAGAAACGGGCGATAACTCATTCTCTCCTACTGACGCCTTGTTGCGCCTATGTAAACTTTATTTTGTGAAACCATTGTAAATAAATAGAGCATTTGCTCCTATTGCAGCAAATTCTCTATTTATCACAATGGTTTCAAACTACAAAATTCTAAAGTTTCCCTTTTCTTTTAGTTAATGCTCCTTTTCGGTAGATTCATTCAAAGAGGATGGGTCTAAAAATAGTCTAGGGGAGAATGACGTTAATCAATACAACTAACCAACCATGATTTACACCACTGTATATCTTGTTTGAGATTCCCCCATTACAGCAATACTGAATGGGTTCCAAAATTCAATTTGGCCGAGTTTACTAAAAATAATATGGTAGTAAAAAGGTTAATGTCGCGATCAACAAGAGCAGTGTTGAAATAGCAATCGGCTCTAGGGCAAACAGTGGAGCTAAATTGACCGACAGTTGTTTTCCCAGACAGAATAAAAACGCGGAATGCGGGAAACACACTCTTGGCAACAAGAAATGTGTTAAATTATACGCAAGTCTCAACCAGTTTTGCACCTCCTGTCAATTCTTACAGGTTGCTAATTGGGTTTTTAAATAATTCATGGCGTTTTGCAGTTTTAGATACGTGTTTGTAGCGCATGTAAACGCATTTTGTAAACCGCAGACGCTGTCTAACAATTAGCTCGTCAATTGTTAAACTTCTCGACTTTTTTCCGGCAAGTTTCAGAAACAAAAAAGTTATGTAATAGTTCAAGGATACAAAGGTTTTATCCCGGCGAAGTTCGAACTATCTGTTACCATACATTAGAGGGATTGCAGTGGTGTTTTAAAAACTCGTTTATTTATGCTGGGAAAAGTTCCACATGTTGTGTATCAAAACGTATCACTAGTTTCTCATAGTTACATTTAAATCATCATCCCATAGTTCTGTGACTGCATATTGAAAGTATCCTGTCAACAGGGCGTCCTTCGTATTGTTTCCAATGTAATTTTCGTACAAGGCGCCAATGGGACTCGATCGTTAGCATGTGTTGTACAGTAAAACCTCTCTATAACGACCACTAAAATACATCAAGTATTTTGTGTTAAAAGCAGGTAGCTGCTTAAAGCAAGGTGAAAGTAAAACAGAATGCTCCTATAGGAGCGTTCTGTTTCGCTTTCACCTTGCTTTAAGTGGCCACCTACCCTAAATACCAAATAATTAACACAATTTAGTGGCCGTTATATAACCATTTTTTTACTTGACAATTGCATTGAAGAAAATGAGTTTTCTGAATTTTGTGCATAGACTGTGTAGATACAAATCAGTGTGGATACACGTGTACCGGTGATAATTTTATTGAACGCTTGGGCGAGATTTGCACTGTGTTTCAATTTTAACCTTTTCGCTGTTGAATATTTATGAGAGAAATAACGGCATCATCAATATTAATTAGCTGATTTTTTTATGATGGTTAATAAACACCAGCTTTTTCAACTTTGGCAGAAATGGTAGGATCAGATCTATATAATTTTATCAGCAAACATAGGAGACCCTGATCAGACGGCTCCCCTAGGAGCCGTTTGATCTGGGTCTACTCTGTTTGAAAAGCCGTGAAATGGCGTTTATATGAGGGAAGGGATTGATCGTTCTCTTTTACAATTTATGTTGACACAGCTTAACAGATTGCTTTGGTCTACAGTGTTTGCAAGAAAGAAATAAAGAAAGACATGTGTTCCCTATAGAATCTCAGTTTTTACTCGAACTTAAAGTTCGACCCTTCCAAAACAGAACTGCTCTAAAGTGTATCACTGTGCACATCGAGACACATACAGTAAAACCCCACTAATACGATCACTTAATGGACAAACATGACTGTCTTCATAAGCAGGTGGTTGCTTAATGCTGGACGAAAGTTATGCAGAAAGCTCCTATAGGAGCTTTCTGCATAACTTTCGTCCTGCATTAAGCTACAACCTGCCTTTGCCACTGTGAATTATGCCCCTTTTGTGGTCGCATTAGAGGGGTTTTACTGTATATGATAGCTTAATGGATGTCTAACGCATTTCTGAAAGCTCGTACAGGAGCTTTCAATATTACTTTAGATCTGCCTTAAGCTGTGAACTCGAAAAATTGTCCCAAAGTTGGAATCGGATAACTCGACATTCTTTTATCTCGAACAAAGTTTTATAGTCCCATTAAGTTCGATATATCGAAGTTCAGCTGTATATATGTGTGTTTTATAGAAATAAAAAAGAGAAAAAGAAAACCTTGATAATAAGCCACGTGACTGTTTTTATTACAAACGGAAGTTACTTAGTCCTCAAAGAGCAAATTATGTAAATTCTGTGTCCGGATTTGCTCAGACAGAAGCTTAGACGAAAAGATTGGAAGTTATGAGGCTCAAATAAAATTGTTCTGGACTGACTCCAAATTGTCACTCGTCCCACGCAAATTCTGCCAATCTAAACTTGCTGATAACTGCAAATCGTAAATGCGGCGAAAACATATCGCCCAAGCTTTGCCAACACGCCAATGACAACTTGCCAAGAATGAAATATTCGTGTACCATATATATATTTGAATATTTATCGCCTGTATTTTTATAAATCCATTAGATACATGTACATTCTTAAGATAGCATGGATGTCTTTGAAAGTATGTGGTTTCTTAATGCAGGACGAAAGTTATGCAGAAAGCTCCCATGGGAGCTTTCTGTATAACTTTCGTCTTGCATTAAGCTACCACCTGCCTTTAAGACCACGAATTACACATGTTTTGATGGCCGCCTTATAGAAATATTTTTTGTATGATTGTTACATGACTAGTTTTTTTTTGTAAAATTAGATTTTTTTATCATTTACAATCACACAGCCTCAGGCCTTTGCGTTAACATTGGATGTTTTGACCATGGCAGAAATAATAGAAGTAGGACTGCATTGTTTCATAGAAGCAAATATAGCAGACCCTGATCAAACTTTTAGAATTGTGTAGTTTGAAACCATTGTGATAAATAGAGCATTTGCTCCTATAGGAGCAAATACTCTATTTATCACAATGTTTTCAAAAAGTGACTTTTACAGAGTCGTCAAAAGTCGTCAATATGAGGGAAAGGGTTAATCTCCAAGCGCGTTTAACTATTTCGGTGTCGCATGTTCAAACAGCTTTTCGACGATTTCCAATTGGTGTCTATCTAATATAGTAACTGGTTTTCTGCAACAGGTTTGGTTTGCAAGGCCCCTGTATGATATAAATATTGCACCGCTGGAAAGTTTCAGTGAATCTATTTAAGCTGAGGAATGACTGTCGGGTGGTAAGGCGCATATGTCCATTCTCAAAAAATGCAATATTTAATTGATTATATCGAACAAACGATTAAACTAACCTTTTAATTGAGTAAGTTTATTATCAGTAGTTATTCTGAACACACACACACACACACACACACACACACACCGTTCAAAATCGCCGAAGAATGGGTTTTCAGATCGGTTCCTACGCTCAGTAAATGAATGGCCACCTAAGACAGTTTCTACTGCAGTCACGTGTATATAGTTTGTGGCTGTAAGAATATTTTTATTTCCTCGTGCGTATTTGATCTTTCATTGGCTTCGCCTCGCAATCAAGTAAGTAAGAGATAGTGTTTAGGGCGAGCACTTTGCAAATTGTAGGTCTTACCAGCAAATTGCGGTCTGAGATGTAATTAGTTCACATTTGCTGGTAATCATAGACAATTACCACCTTAATCACACGCCAACCAGATCGCATGGCTTCATATAATGCGAGAAATATATCGCCAGCTCTTTAAACCCGTCTCTAGCTGACAAAAATAATGTCTACCCAATCTCCGATGTGCTGAAAGTTTCACCGACTTCCAATTCAACCATAATCTTGAGAAAGTGTTGATCGGGTGTCAAACAGCTTGGATCCTGATGAGACGCCAATACGCACTAAGCATGAGATAGGTTACATGCAGACATCGGAGTTTGAATTTTGCAAAATTACTTAATGACTTACATTCACAAAACACCTAAGCATGCTCAACCATTACAATCACCAAGAGAACTTATAATTTTTGTCTCGGCCACGAATTCATCGCGGGACAATTTGGCGGGAAACTCACAAAATGACTAGCTAGTTTTCAGCCAGATTTTCCCGCCCATGAAAGTTTGGTCGAGAGGGGCGGGGCGGGGTGTAGCAGGGGTAAGGAAGGATCGTGAGTTAAGAATGCACACACGACAATGATTTCTGATGGCAATTCATCGAGTTCTTGAGACGTCAGCAAAACTGTGACAGTCTGATCAAGCGAGTGTGTTTACTTTTTTGATTGATCAAGCCGTCTCGAATAGCACTAGACATACAATAAAATGCCGTTAACTTTAACTCTCAAACAAGTATTATTACTTTCTTTAAGACAAGTGGCAGCTTAATGCAGGTTGAATGTCATGTAGAAAGCTCCTCTAGGAGCTTTCGGCATGACTCTCACCATGATTTAAGCAGCCACCTGCCTAAAACGTTCTCAATTCTTCTTTACTAAATTTCGAATTAACGAGGTTTAACTGTATAGTCGGGATGTATTTTGGAAATAGCCACTGACATGAATAAATAACTCTCCGGGAACCATTTTTAAAATTAAGCGTCAGTCTGGCAGTTGATTTCTAGTAAATTGTAATTTTCTTGATCGCAAATCTTAGACCAATCCAAACGCTATCAGTCGGTGAGGTGCTTTGTCAACAGACATAGTTGGACTTTTGCACACGCAGTCCATTACTCCTTGAATATTCATGTGGACATAATGATATCATAAATGCTATAACAGAGGAGTTTTCTGCACGACTTTCATCCTGCATTAAGCTGTCATTTGGCTTAAGCGTTTCCAAAATGAACATTTATGCATGAATTGATCACGTCATGGACAGTTTTGGCAGTATGATGCGTTTAGGCAGTTTTGGCAGTATGGTACGTTTAGGCAGTTTTGGAAGTATGGTACGTTTAGGCACTTTGGGCAGTATGGTACGTTTAGGCAGTTTTGGCTGTGTGATACGTTTAGGCAGTTTTGGCAGTATGATACGTTTTGGCTTCGACAAAACTGTATGATGAGATCTATATAATTCCGTAAGCAAACAGAGAAGACCCTTATCAGACAGCCGCTACATGAGCTGTCTGATCTGGGTCTGCTCTGTTTGCAAAGGCGTTAACACATTATCTCCTAGTGACACATTTTTGCGCCTCTATAAAATTCACTTTGTGAAACCATTGTGATAAATAGAGCATTTGCTCCTATAGGACCAAATGCTCTATCTATCAGAATGGTTTCAAACTACAAAATTCTAAAATTTCCTTTTCTCTAGTTAATGCTCCTTTTTGGTAGATAAATTAAAACAGGTTGGATCTAGAAATAGCCTAGGAGAGAATGAGTTAAAAGGCATACACTATGAGGAAAAAGAGTCTTACCTGTATGTTGATTAGTTAACCCTTTCCTTCATCTTCATGTAAACGTGTTTTCACGCATTTGCAAACATAGTAGACCCAGATCAGACGGTTCCCATAGGATCTGATCTGGGCCTGCTCTGTTTGCTAACTGGAATTTGAAAGATCGGTTTCTTTACTTTCTAGAATGACTGCAATGTTCCCTTTTCCGTATTTTATTATAACTATTTTGTTCATGAGTAAGCATTAAGTATTGGAAACTGGAACAAACGCAGAACATGGAAAGGGTTATTTTACACCGTGATATGGGTTGGAGACATTTCCCCGATAAATGTGAGCTTTCAACAAATCTTTAACCCATTCCCTCATATTGATAACTTTTGACGACTTTATCACAATGGTTTCAAACTACAAAAATCTAAAATTTTCCTTTTCTCTAGTTACTGCTCCTTTTCGGTAGATTTATTCAAAGATGTTGTATCTTAAAATAGCCTATGAGGTAATGGGTTAACCCTTCCCTCGATATGCGCACCTTGGCTCGCATTTGCAAACAACGCGGATTCAGATAAGACCTCTCACCAGGATCCACGTTGCTTGACACCCAATCAAGAGTTCCTAAAAAGCTTTATCGATTAGGATGAAGTACTTCTTTTTTTCTTCGGACGAGACTTTAAACCGAGGTCCGATGTATCGGTGCTTTACACTGGGCATCTAAAAGAAACAGAGAAACTCAGTCGATAATAAGAGTAGGGCATCGCGCCCGGGTTTCTCTGTATCCTCTCCCCTCTCTCTGGGGCGTCCAATTAGCCCATAGTGAGCAGAAACGGACGTTAATTAACACAAACAAACAAAACTTCTTTTCACCATATAGATAAATGATTTATGAATTTTTAGGCATTTTTAAAACGTGTTGCAATTTAATGGAAATCGCTCTGCAACTGCTCGTAGTCAAGATTTGAATACTTTGGAAATGGACACCAGAGACGCCAAAGACGCCTTTGAAACAGAGTAGACCCAGATCAGTGCGTGCGTGCTCCCAAAAGATCTTTATACATCACTTTCACCATGTATGAAGCAGCCATCTTCCTAGATTGATATCAACTCTTCGTTTCTAAAGTTAGTTTTACGGGATATGAATTGTATTTTATACATTGATTTCAATAGTTTCTACATCATTGATCGTTGACAGATATCAAAACGATACAGACAAAATTTCGTAAATAATTACCAACAGTGCGTGCATTGAAGACAGCTATAAGTGTGCATTAAACCATAATCCTTTCCTTCGTATAAATTCTTTTTCAAGCATTTGCAAACAGAGTAGACCTAGATCAGACGGCTGTTATAGTAGCCGTATGAGCAGTGTCTGCGTTGGCTGATTATGCCATTATAGAATTCATGGATGAAGGTGGCGCAGAAAGCTCCCTGCATTAACCCTTTCGGCGCCAAATTTCTAATTGTCGTCTGCAATCCAAGTTTGTTAAATAATTCAGTAAAATAAGGAAATGAGATAAATAAATGCAAATTTCAAAGGAATAAAGCACATATATAGAAATAGAGATTGAGACAAATAGTGAAGTCCCTGAAAAGGCGGCGTCTGATCTGGGACTGCACTATTTGTCGTGGTGCATTTATGCGACTGCGGCGGTGAAAGGGTTAAGCAGCGACCTGTCTAAAACTCCCAATTCTCCTTTTCTAAAAGTTCATTTCAGAGAGACTCTACAGTATTTGAAATTGCATTTTTACATTTATTTCGATGTGTTCTACATGCTCGATCGTTGACAGATATCAAAATGATACAGACAAGATTTTGGGCCTGATTACTATCAGTGCGTGTATTGAAGACAGCTACATGCGTGCAGTGAACCCAACTCTGAACCGATCGCTAAAATAACTATTGATGTCGTTGCTAAACCTTTTACTCCATAGATACGGTTTTTATTCGCATTTGCAAACAGAGTAGACCAAGATCAGACGGTTCCTATAGCATTCGTCTGATCAGGGTCTACTCCGTTTGCTTATGGAATTTCTTTCATAATTTCTACCAATACCGCAAATTCCTGTGTACATATGCCATTATAAAAAAATCAGATAATGAAATTTCATGATGTCATTATTTTTTAACATGTTTGTGAAATAGGGAAAGGGTTAAGACAAATGGAAGCTTAACGCACAGGGGAACGGCATACAGAAAGCTGTTGAAGGAGCTTTATGTGTGGTTGTCACGCTGCAGTAAACAGTCACCTGTCAGTAAATAATCTCAGTTCTCCTATACTTAAACCTTCTCTTTCTATTCGCGTCAATATACCTACCTGTAAATAGTTAAGACCCAGATGAGACAGCTCCTGCAGGAGCTGTCTCATCACTGCACTATTTACAAGTTGATTTGCAACCAGTGCACTCCACAGCAGTGACTGCACAGCGATATACTTGTACACAGTGACGATATATGTAATTATACAACAGGGCATGGGTAAAGAAGGAGAAATGTATTTTAAAATTCAGCAAGCGAATGGTTAAAGTTGGGATTCATGAGGCTTTACTGTATATGACATTGAATTGTATAGATTCATTTTAATATTTTCTACATCATTGACTGTTACTGATTTGTTCATCAGTAAACATCGGTATGTATGCATCTTTGATGGATAAACCTCGCCCTCTCATGTTCACTCGATAACATGCATGTTGATTAATCCTTCAAAAACAAACACACATCACATCACCCCAAAAACCAATAATAATACTTGAGTTTCTAGTAAAGCGTTTCCCTCTTGCATATTCATATAAGAAATAATATCATCATGAATAATAATGAGATTTTTATGGTAGCATGTGAACGCAGGTACTTTCGGCCATGGCATAAACCGTTAGAACCCATCTAATGCGACCACTTAATAAATAAACATGGGTATCTTTATAAGCAGGTGGTTGCTTAATGCAGGACAAAAGTAATGCAGAAAGCTCCTGTAGGAGTTTTCTGCATTACCTTACAACTAGCACCCAGTATTATACCTCTTTTAGGTGGTCGCATTAGCGGGGTTTTACTGTAATTAGACCGTATGTTATAAGCAAACAGAATAACCCTTGATCAGACAGCTTCTACAAGAGCCGTCTGAGCTGGACCTACTCAGTTTACAAAGGCATAGCAAAACGAGGGGAAGATTAAAGAGGGGAAACGTTAAAGATTAAACAAAAGCTAAGTATCCCTTTATTTTTTATTATCACGTCTTTTAACGATCTTACACATAGTGTAGGAGCTGTATGATCAGGGTCGACTCTGTTGGTTTGTATGTTAAAGACTAATTTATGGCAGTGCCTTTCTTTATTTTATATTAATATAGAAACATAATTGCGGAATATTGTATGCACCAGGCTCAACCGACTGCAGTGAACCAACCATTACATGAACCTCTATTCAGAATTAACCATTTACTTCATATTTACGATTTTTTACAGGATTATTTACCCATGACAGAAACTTTAAAACAAACACAAAGGCAAACAGATCAGACCCTGATCAGACGGCGCCTATAGGCGCCGTCTGATCTGGGTCTACTCTGTTTGAATATGCACCAAAATGTGTTTCTATCAGATAAAGTGTTGGTCACGATATTTTGCATACATGCTGCCATGATGATATCAGATTTCGTGGAACTGTTCGATGTTTGTACGACAATACTAAACCAGATATTCAATACACATTTCAGAAATTCATTATCGAAACACCATTGAAATGTGCATGGATTATTAATATGGTCATTTGTCAATTTACAATAGTGTAATTAAAATGTTCGATGATTTATTAATATAAACATTCAATACTACAAACAAACATACTGTGACCTGTTTACATGTCTTTGTAGAGTTTGATCTATTATACTATCGTAAGCAAAAAAATAACACACCCTGATCAGACGGCTTATTAAAGAGCCATCTGGTCTGGGTCTACTCTGTTTGCAAAAACGGTAAAAAAGCATTCATATGAGGACAATATTTAAAGAAAAGTACTGCTCATTTCAAACCGAGGCTTGCAAGTCAAACCTTAACCCTTCGCTTGCTATTCACGTCAATATACCTACCTGTAAATAGTGAAGACCCAGATGAGACAGCTCCTGCAGGAGCTGTCTCATCAGGGTCTGCCTTATTTACAATTTGTTTGTGCAACCAGTGCACTTCACAGCAGTGATTGCACAGCGAAATACTTGTACACAGTGAATATATATGTAATTATACAACAGGGCATGGGTAAAGAAGGAGAAATGTATTTTAAAATTCAGCAAGAGAAGGGTTAGTTAGAAACGGAAGGAAAGTCTCAATAATTATCAGTTACTCGTAATAGGCAGACATGTTGTCTAAATAGAACTAAGCAGACTTTTTATACGATTCCGTTCTTATTCAGAAAGAAGTCGTAAAAGAATAATTCCGTTTTAATGTATGTCTGAATTGGACAGTTCACTTCTTTTGCTTCAATGAAAAGAGGCAATTACCTTAAGTTGAACTTACTGAAGTTACTCGATTGCTATTTAAAACTCGGCTAATCGAAAATGCTTCGCTGACTGGTGCATTTTGTTGAATCAATTGGTAAATCGTGAGAGTAAACCATTGCAGCAAACAGTGAAGATCAAGATGAGTTGCTTAGTAACCCATTGACTTCCCGTTATTAGGATTTAGATTACAGTAAAACCTCTCTATAACGGCCACTCAATTGTGTTAATTAGTTGGTATTTAGGACAGGTGGCTGCTTAAAGCAAGGTGAAAGTAAAACAGAACGTTCCTATAGGAGCGTTCTGTTTAACTTTCGCCTTACTTTAAGCAACCGCCTGTCTTTAACACAAAATACTTGATGTACTTTAGTGGCCATTATAGAGAGGTTTTGTTGTATTTCTGACGCAGTCACACTGTTTTGTTTTCTTTTCTTAACCCTTTTCCTGATGAATATTCATGTAAGAAATAATCAGAGGTTGAGATAAGATGCATAAATTAAATTATTTTTAAGAATAAGTTCTTTATTTCTCCACCAAACCCTATGTTGTGACCACTCTTTAGAAACTTCTCGAAGAGATAATTCTAAAGAGTGGTCACAGCACAGGGTTTGGTGAAGAAATGACGATTTTTGTATTGGAATACGCACGTTTATCTGTGGCTCTGATAATGAAATAATAATCTTGTAAGAAATAATGACATAATAATGAATTTTCACTACAATGGTTTCATAAAGTGACTTTTACAGAGGCGTAGAAAGGCGTATTTATGGAGGAAAGGGTTAATGATTAGTAGAAATCACATCGTAGTTACATCATGTTGACGTCTTTTTCCTGTCTTCTGTGCGACAAGTAGTATGTTGACTTACCTCACCTAGCAAGAAATCAAACCATCTTGACCAAATTATCAGTCTGAACTTTTAAAGGAAGAAAAATATATACTCTAAGTCATTATTTGAGCGTCACAAGAAGCCATGCATCGGTTAATGACGCCATGGGCGTTAAAGCAATTTAGTAGTCGGAATTATTGCATCCCTTGAAGTAATTGTATTTCAGACTAAAATCTGTTGGCAAAGAATAACCCCCCCCCCCCCCCTTCCAGAAAAAATAGAACTTGAGTTTACCTCTTCTCATGCTATCAAACAGGATGTCAGCTGAAAATTTCATCGCAAATTTAAAATAACTTATCGGTTTGGCTTAACCCTTTCGGTGCCAAATTTCTAATTGTCGTATGCAATCCAAATTTTGTTAAATCATTCGGTACAATGAGGAAATGAGATAAATAAATGCAAATTTCAAAAGAATAGGGCACATATATAGAAATAGAGAATGAGACAAAAAGAGAAGTCCCTGATCAGACGCCGCCTTTTCAAGGCGGCGTCTATTCTGGGACTGCACTATTTGTCGTGGTGCATTTATGCGACTTCTGCGGTGAAAGGGTTAATTGTTTGAGAGGCTATAGGCCCAGAGGCAAACACCTTGGATCCTGATAACACTCGAGTTACTAGACATCTCATCTGGATCCAAGTTGTTTATAAATGCAAGTCAGAATGTGTTAAGGCTTGAGCTGTCTGATCTGGGTCTACTGTGTTTGCAAATGTATTAACCCATTACCTCATAGGCTATTTTTAGATACAACCTCTTTGAATAAGTCTACCCAAAAGGAGCATTAACTAGAGAAAAGGATTTTTTTTAGAAGTTTGTAGTTTGAAACCATTGTGATAAATAGAGCATTTGCTCCTATAGGAGCAAATGCTCTATTTATCACAATGGTTTCACACAAAGTGACTTATACAGAGTCGTGAAAAGTCGTCAATATGAGGGAAAGGGTTAAAATGCGTAATTATGGAAGAAAGAGCTAATGAAAAAAGTTGTGGGTGTTAATTTCTTTATGGCCTTCATGAAATTCTTAAAAATGATATTGATTTGACATAAGAAATCTTGTTATTCAACACAGTTTCTAAGAAACCTCGAGCACTTGTATTTGTATTACAATTACGCCACGTTAACATCATTTATTCAAATCTTTACCAGTTGTAAAATGTGCATTACAACGCTACCTTCTGCAAATAAACCTCCTACTATCTTTCTGACTAGACAAATAGATGCAGTATGAGCCATTGACCTGCTATAACAATGATATCTCCTTAATATCCGATTTGTTACAATATTCACCTAGATCTAGTTCTGGTTCATTCTAGCTTCTCAGGAACTATTAACAGGGTGTCAAACAGCTTGGATCCCAATCAGACTTGGCTGAGCTACTCGGCGTCTCATCTGAATCCACGCTGTTTGCAAATGCCAGTTGGGTCGCGCTCAACAGGCAAAGGGTTAAGCTGTTAACGTTTTACTCCATAAATACGCCTTTCTATGCCTGTGCAAACAGGCTAGACTCAGATCAGACGGTTCCTGTAGGAGCCGTCTGATCAGGGTCTGTTCTGTTTGCTTATGATATAATATAGATATGATTCTACAGTTTCTGCTGCGGTACAAATAGCATGTGTTAATATGCCATTTGAACCCAATTAATATTCATGCCGTCATGATTTCTTACATGAATATTCATGAAGTAAAGGGTTAAGTATGTTTAGTCCTGAAAATATGCTTAGTTGTGTGCCGTAATACTATCAGTAAGAATTTAAAAGCAAATAAGCATGTCTGTACTCATTTGAAAATAAGCGATAAAGTTTTGACATTTGCACATCGTGTAGGCTGAGACCAGGGTCCATGCTTATAAAGTTTTTTGGTTGAGTCTCGAGTTTGTTCTCAAGCTTTTCGTTGATCACCAATCAAAAACGTGACAACGAACTCAGACTCACCTAAAAAGTTTTATAAGCATGGATACTGAAGGATCAAAGAGGAGCCCTCTGACCAGAGTTTGCATTGATAGCCGTTTACCATTCTCTAGTAATTTTAAACAATTCTTTATTTATTTGAAAACGAAATTCGAGTTATGTTGCATTTGCAAACAGTGTAGACTGAGTCAATAGAGCTTAAAGAGGAATAATCTAATCAGGGTACTGAATGGACTGTATAGCTGAAAACTGATGGACCATTCCATTTTAGCATACAGAGGGTATAGTACATGTATATATTAACAATAAAACTAACCTGAGTTTTAGACAATGCATATTGCACAGCACATTGCAATCTAAGTCTTTTTTCGAAATTTCTCCTTAAAGAGCGAAGCTTGATAAACAATGTACTTTGCAATCAGTGTAGACCAAAATCATTGGAAATGATATAGAAACACTATTTATGATTTAACCTGGCATTGCTTGTTCGTGGGGAGGAGGTATACAGTAAAACCTCTCTATACCGGCCACTAAATTGTGTTAATTATTTGGTATTTATTGCAGGGGACCGCTTTAAAGCAAGGTGAAAGTAAAACAGAACGCTCCTACATGTATAGGAGCGTTCTGTTTTACTTTCGCCTTGCTTTAAGCAGCCACCTGCCTTTTACACAAAATACTTGATGTAATTTAGTGGTCGTTAAAGAGAGGTTTTACTGTATCTATTAAACCATAGAAACAGACGTTTAATAACTCCCTCATTTGTAATGCCATTATATATAAAAATTGAGCTGATTAATATTCGTGATGCCATTATTTCTTTCATGAATATCCATGGAGTAAAGGGTTATACACATTATTACAAATTCTGATGATTGGCAAACAGTGCAGACCATGTTCTCCGTGCAAAAAGATCCATTTTCTCCCACAGAACGCGGCTCAAATAATATGTTAATAGACAAATGGTGTAAGAGATTCGATCGGCTGATACCGTTGAAGGAGTGATTCAAATAATTGACAGTCCCAATACAAATACTAGAGACGACTTGTCCATACTGAAGGAAATGATAACAGTTCATTTATCACAGTCACTCAGATACATAAAGATACATTTCTTGTCGTTTCCTTTGATTTATGGCCAACAATAAAGTTTCCTCAGGAAAGCCACCAATAAAGTCAAATTACAGTAAAACCTCTCTATAACGGCCACTAAAATGTGTTAATTAGTTGGTATTTAGGGCAGGTGGCTGCTCAAAGCAAGGTGAAAGTAAAACAAAACGCTCCTATAGGAGCGTTCTGTTTTACTTTCACCTTGCTTTAAGCAACCACCTCATCTGCCTGTAATACCAAATACTTGATGTAATTTAGTGGCCGATATAGAGAGGTTTTACTGTAGGGACCATTCATATATGCAATTGATACTTAACGCAGGACGAACGTTATGCAGAAACTTCCGGCATTTCCACCAGTCTGCATTAACTCAACAGAGTAGACCCTGATCAGACCTATCCTGTAGGAGCCGTCTGATCTGTGTCTACTATGTTCGCAAAGGCGTTTTAAAGGTATTTATGTCAAGTGCAGGGTTAAGCAGTGGCCTGCTTGGGAATGCACACACGTTCATTTATTTAGTTACATACTGTTCAAAGACGGCTGTGATGTAATTTTGTGTGTACCAATTCCAGTGCAATCATCTGCTGCAAAGCAGAGTGTATATGCTTCATTTTTGTGTGTATAAATTCCTTCAATTTCACTTCAAACCGTGATTTGAATGTCAAACAATTTGTATTCTTTTGAGAAGTAGAATCGCACAGTGTCTCGTGAGGATGTAAATTGTCTATCGACACAGATCAATCCATATAGTGGTACAAGCTAACAACCATATGATTAATTGGATTTTTGTTTTACATTCAACATTTGTAAAAGCGTGTATTGACTATTTGATATATGTCAAGCGCCACCCCACCCCGCCCCCACCCCCACCCCCACCCCACAAAAAAGAGAGAAGATAGATATATGTCCATTACCTTGCAGACAGACAGGACGGTAACAGACATTGTCTGAACTGCACAATATTACCGTGATTATCCGATCCTTCTATTATTGGGCTAGGCAATGCTTGGCTCCAACATACCACATTCAAAAATTACAGCGGAGAGAATTGTCTTAATTTAACTCTTACAATGCTGAATTCTCAAATAGACTCTCCTAAATTCAAACAGGTCATATCTATGGTGAATTTTTAGCTAAATTGTTAAAAGAAAAGTGAAACATGACAAACAGTGCAGACACTGATGAGAGAGCTCTTGTAGGTAATCTGTCTATGAGTAACGCATATTTCGAAAATATCTCTTTACTAATGAAATAATACTGTTCGAACCATTATTTGAACAACTTATGCCATGTGTTTGTGAATAAATCGTATTTCGTAATTTATCGTCACAAAATCGAACAAAATATTGTTTTTATATCGCAAAAATATGTGTAACCAATCGGAACACGTCGGGGAACCAACCGGAACACGTCGGGGAACCAATAAGAAGACGTCGGGGAAACCAATCGGAACACCACCGAGTAGTGAAGACTTGTACGGAAATTAAACGTACACGAAGTGCGCAATTTAAAATGATTATTCGTAAATGGTTACCATCATACTACAACTTTATTCCATCTTTTTACAGACTTCTTAATAGTATCATTTTATAGATCCATTTACCCCCCCCCCCCCCCATATATACATGTAAATATACAGTGCTGCATGTATATTCTTGGACTGGTATTTTTTAGCAAACACATTAATCCTTTCCTCCACAAATACGCCTTTCTACGCCTCTGTAAAAGTCACTGTTTGAAACCGTTGTGGTAAATAGAGCATTTGCTCCTATGGAGCAAATGCTCTATTATCCCATTGGTTTCAATACTACACAATACTAACATGTTCCTTTTCTTTATTAAATGCTCCTTTTAGGTAGATTTACATCGTTTGCTATTTTCGTAGATTCTTTGCATTGCATTTATAACGTTGTTTTTCTTAGAACAGCAACGACAGAGAAAAAAAAGTATCGAATAGAATCACATATAATTTAATCAACTCGTTTGATAAAACTGATAATAAAACATACTGTCTTGCATATAAATACAAAACAATGTAATATCCGTATCTTAGCATCAGTCGTGATCATAGCATTTTTACCCGTAACATGTGCGTGCTAGAGACACATGGACAAACTGAGTAGACCAAGATCAGACGGGTTTTATTTGCATATCGAATTATATATGATTCTACAGTTTCTGCCAAAGCAAAACAAATTTTATGTTCATATACTACAGTAAAACCTCTCTTCAACGGCCACTTAATTGTGTTAATTAGTTGGTATTTAGGGCAGGTGGCAGCTTAAAGCAAGGTGAAAGTAAAACAGAACGCTCCTATAGGAGCGTTCTGTTTTACTTTAACCTTGCTTTAAGCAGCCACCTGCCTTTAACACAAAACTTGATGTAATTTAGTGGCCGTTATAGAGAGGTTTTACTGTATTATAAATATCCAGCTAATAATATTCACGATGTCGCTTTTTCCAAAATAAATAGTGAACTCTTTACTCCATAAATAATCATGTAAGAAATGAAAACAGCATGAATATTGATCAGATTAATTTTGAAAAATACATATTAACACATGATTTTTTGCAAAGTAGAAATTATAGAATTCGATAAGCAAACATAGCAGACCCTGATCAGACGGTTCCTATAAGAGCCGTCTGATCTGGGTCTTCTCTGTTTGTAAAGGCTTTATGTGGAGAGGGGTTAATTAATGAGGTGAGTGGTTACTAGATGAACAAGTAGATGGCTGTCATATTTGCATTTGAATGATATTAGCAGTCACTATAATCATTAATTGATATTTACCGTTATTGGCATCCAGTTGATAATGAAATCTAAGTGAAACATCTGTAGCCTAAGGTTATAATGTCATCGCAATGCATATTTTCATTCATTACCCTCAAACACGCCGTGTCAAATTCGCGATAACATGTACAAACAGTTTGGATCAAGATGAAACGCCGAGTAACTCGGAATCTCAGCATTGTCCAAATGTGTTGTATTGTTTTTCATTTGAAACATATAAACCTAACAATTCTTTAGTATCTTGTTTTAGACGAGAGTTTCTACCATTGATAGTTTGCTCAATTTACTTATGGTTATTAGTATGTAGCATAGTGACGTTAATTTAATGAATGATATTTGCATGACAATGCGTACCGTGCCTCTCCTTGTACAACGCGCAGCTTCGAGTCTGCGATATAATCACATTAATGATATTTACGGGAATTATGACCCTCAGGCTATTTGAATGAGCACAAATAAATGGCTCTTAATAGGTTGATTTGTCTATATATGGGCAATAAATCACACAATGTGCTGGAAAGCCTCGTTAATGCCCTTTCAACGATTAATTATTATAGTGGCATAGCCCACCAGTGTTTAACTGAGATTCCACTCAGTATGAAAGGCTTAACCTTTAGCCTGCTATGGGCGGATAAGTGAATACATATGCAAACATTGTGGATCCAGATGAGACGCCGAGTAACTCGGCGTCTCATCAGGGTCCAAACTGTTTGACACTCTGATTGCATTTTGGTAGACAACTTGAGTATAGCTTGCATTTTGAAAATGTAGTAGGTGAAAAATGCTGTAAAAATAATTTGCTCAGCAGGCTAAAGGTTAAACATTCTAGACGATTTTGAATAACAAACAATGCACACCTTGATCAGATGGCTCATCTAGAAGTCCTCTGATCTGGGTCTACACTGTTTGCAAATGACAGTGAATGCATATTCCGGATTGAAAGGGTAAATTGTCGTTAACAAAGCATTACCATTGTGATCACTGTCACCGATTAAATAATACGATAGAAACCGGGTTTATTAAGCATTATTTATATTCTTTTCAAATTTTCAAAAGCAGTTTTATTGCCGAAGTGTGAGAAAGTGTAGTTGGCTACGGAATAGCTAGTGTCGTATCTGCAGTCATAAGCAATTACATAAATGAGAACGGGCAATAGGTTGTTGGACACTGTTTACAGCTAAGCTTTATTTTGCTAGTTACAGTAAATTCCGTTTGGAAGGTCATGTGGATCCGAAATCACACTATGACTGGAGTTCTAACGATATTTGGCTATAGTAAAGTTAGAACTGCAAAACCTTGCTATTCCAGTTACTCAAAAAGAAATTTTACGGATTGATCTTTAAAAAGGTGGTTGCTAAGTGCAATACGAAAGCAATGCAATAAGCTCCTACAGTTGCTAAGTGCAGAAAGAAAGTTATGCAGATAGCTCTTTCAGGATCCTTCTACATAACCTTCGTCATGCATCAAGCTACCACCTCCTTTTAAAGACACTAATGTTTATTTATCACATAGTCTGTCATGTGGTAGTGCCGAAACGGAGTGCCATAAATGTGGAAATGCACTAGTGTATTTTACTCAAATGATCAGTTGGAATCCTGCTGTACGACGCTGTATGTAAACAATGGTCGAAAATAATCGTACATGAGTGTTCATTACAAACTGTTTTTATGAAACGAGTTTACTATAATTATATGACACGAGCTTTATTCGTGTAAGATCCTCTATTTCAGTAATGGTGGCTTTAGAGAGGTTTTCTGTTATAGTATTAAGTAGAATATCAATATTAACTGTCAGACAGAAGTACATTTCAGTTCAGCCATCGTTTTGCGTATTTTCTAAACCATACCCATTTATTGGTTTATATAGATATCATGGCAAATCCATTTATGGCCGATTTTATACTTAACCCTTTGTCTGCTAACCGCGACCAGACTCACATTTGTAAACAGTTTGGATCCCGAGGAGACGTCTAGTACAGTAAAACCCTGCTAATGTGACAACCTAAAACAGCTATAAATCTGGGTGTTAGATGCAGGTGGTAGCTTAATGCAGAACAAAAGTAATGCAGAAAGTTCCGAAAGGAGCTTTCTGCATTACTTTTGTCCTGCATTAACCAACCACCTGCTTATAAAGATACCCATTGTTATTCATTAAGTGGTCGCATTAGAGGGGTTCTACTGTATCTCGGTGTATGATCAGGATCTAATATGTTTGACGGTCGATCAATCGATTCTCAAAAGCTTGAACGAAAAGAAAAGCATTGCAATAGATCGGTGCTTGACCTTTATCCTGCTACGGGCAGATGAGTGACTACCTTTGCGAATAGTTTGGATCCCAATGAGATGCCGAGTAACTCGGCGTGTCATTAGGATTTAAATTGTTTGACACGCTGATTGTATTTTGGATGACATACTGATTTTAGATTAAATTTTGAAAAAAAAAATGTAATGGGTCAAAATTGTATAGAATAATTTACTCAGGCTGAGGGTGAGACAGACATCAATATACAACAGCAGGCTAAGGGTTTAACTAATACAAATCCTTGCCGGATGGCAACCTTGGTCAACAGGAAGGCCGTAATTACTCACAGAGATAACCCGTTTACATGGCTTCGAGTTGAGGAAAATCCGATATTGACCAATTAGTGCAGACTTATATAATCCTGAATATCAAAGCATGCGATCCATCATCAATATGCTGTACGTTCAGTAAAGTTATTGATAACTGCCCTGTGTTCAGTTATCAGTAATTGTTATAGATTTATACAACTATTCGCACATTTTAAGCCCGAAATGTTGCGATTACTACTGTTATCGCAACATTTCGGTCTTACAATTTGTGAGCTGTTGCAGTAACCCATTCCCGCATTGGTTATTCTTAGATCCAACCTCTTTGAACAAATTTGCCTAAAAGGAACATTAAATTTTACTAGAGAAAAGGAAACTTTTAGAATTTTGTAGTTTTTAAACCATTGCTTCCGTTCGTTTTAGTTTCAGATTATTCGCATAAGACCCTAAGCACACAGTTTCAGGGTCTGTCTGCTATATCCATTACGGAAACGAGATGCATCGAGTGTTACATCACAAGTCAGTTAATTTGAAGCACACTACATTAAATGCAACTAGCTTCACTACGTGCGATGAGTGTCGCTTTGGTTCCATACTAAGGCCAAAAGTTGTAAGCCCATAAGTATGCAGTAAATCCCGTCTAAACCGGAATTCTAGTAGAGAATAATTAGATACATTTAGGCAGGTAGCACAGCTTAATGCAGGGTGAAATTCATTCAGAAAGCTCCTGCAAGACTTGCATCCTGCATTAAGCTGAGGTCGATAGTTATACATGTACATGTACTAAGTTTAATATTCGGTTTAGAGGGAGTTTTTACTGTACTGTGCAGACGTTAGTCAGTGCAGCAAAATCTGGACAATTAGATCTACGTAATCTGAATATAATTTGGATGTCTAGATCTATGTAATATGGATAATTACATCTATGTAATTTGGGCATTTAGAGTCAATGTCATCTTTAGATAGTTATGCTATACTTTATTACCAGAGCCGCTGTAGGTTCGAATCCCGGTCTGGTCATTTGAATTTTTTATGCAAGGAAGCATTCCAGCTGGCTTGTGGTAGGTGGTAGTTCTACCTGGTTGTTCTTCTGAGCACGACACAGCGCAACTTGTTCCGTGGACAGAATAACATCTGGGGTCTTCTTCGACCTGTAATTAGCTGGATGTCATAATATGACTGAAATACTGTTAAATCGACGCGAAGCCCGATTAAAACCAAACTGTTATCAATGACCAATCTTGCAAAACTGTGACTACAAATTGCTGACATATGGACACAAACTTTTCCATTTTAACAAAACGTACCGAGTCGATTTATAATTATTTGTGTCCAATTAACCTACTCCTCATATTGACGCCTTTTGACGCCTCTGTAAAAGTCAGTTTTTGAAACCTTTGTGATAAATAGAGCATTTGCTCATGTGGAGCATTTATCACACTGGTTTCAAAACTACACAATTCTACAATGTTCCCTTTCCATAGCAAATGCCCCTTTTCGGTAGATTTATTAAGAAGTTGGATCTAAAAATAGCTTATGAGGTAATGAGTTAAACGGCCTTCTGACGTCAGCGATCATCATCTCACCGCTCAAGATCATTAAAATTTCAAAATGATTTTGGTAATTTAAACCCTATAGGATATGTCTGATCAGGGTTTACTCTGTTTTCAAAGGCATAAAAACGATTATATGAGGGAACGAATTAATTCAGCCATAGTATTTTGATTTTAGAATTTGATAGGTTAAAACGTGGATATTGCTGAATATTTCTTGACCATGTGCAATATATGCCTTTTGTCGAACCTACAATTTACCTACACATTACAATTTTGGATTTGTCGTTATAATATAACACATGACTGTATTCCCTAAATTTGATATGTTGCAGTTAGCTCCCACATAAACATTGATATCCTCGTATTTTGATGTATGACCAGTATCGGATAGCTCGTGTTTCCAGAAATAGCCATAAGTCAGATTGAAACGGACATACTTGGCAAGTCCAATAAGCGACCGGCCAAAGCATATTATCCCTTTTCATGCTCTTAACCCTTTCCCTGTTCTATGTTTATTCCAAGTTTCAATACCTACTGAACATTCATGGACAAAATAGTTACCATAAAATATGGAAGGTGGAACATTGTAACAATTTTAGAAACAAAAGAAACAGATCTATCAAATTCCATTAGCAAACAGAGCAGACCCTGATCAGACGGCTCCTATAGGAGCCGTCTGATCTGGGTCTACTCTGTTTGCAGATGCAGGAAAACACGTTTATATGAGGGAAAGGGTTAAATGATGTCTGCTGACCCCTTTCCCGCATATAAATGCCTTTTCATGCATTTGCGAACAGAGTAGACCCAGATAAGACGTCTCCTATATATGATATAAATCTGATTCTACATATTTTGTCATAGCAAAAACTTTCCTTGAAAAGTTTACATTATAAAAAATCAGCCAATAAATATTCATGCTGTCATTATTTCTTGCATGTATATTGAACAAGGAAAGGGGTTAAACTCCGAATAGTTGCTAAATGTACTTCGGATTTCGACACGCTTTGTAGTAAGTAAACCCTCTCTATAACGGCCACTAAATTGTGTTACTTATTTGGTATTTAGGGCAATTGGCCGCTTAAAGCAAGGTGAAAGTAAAACAGAACGCTCCTATAGGAGCGTTCTGTTTTACTTTCACCTTGCTTTAAGCAGCCACCTGCCTTTAACACAAAATACTTGATGTAATTTAGTGGCCGTTAAAGATAGGTTTTACTGTAACTATTGTCCGGATATCAAACTGTTTAGATCCTGGCGAGACGCCTGTGTACTCAGCGTTTGATCTGGATCAAATATGTGTGTCATTGACAATCAGGTTGAGTTTCGCAAGATAGGAATTATCATTAGATGCCCGAAAATGTGTACACGAGCATCAAAAATGGCATCCTTATTAAAAGTTGTACACGAGCATAAAAAATGGCACCCTTATTAAAAGTTTTACACGAGCATCAAATATGGCATCCTCATTAAAAATTGTTCACGAGCATAAAAATGGCATCCTTATTTAAAGTTGTACACGAGCATGAAAAATGGCATCCTTACTAGAAGTTGTACACGTGCATCAAAAGCGGCATCCTTATTTAAAGTTGTACACGGGCATCAAAAATGACATCCTTATTTCACGGGAAACACTTTGAACATTGTATATTGAAATAGAAATGTTTGAAAACCGTTACTAACACGAGAATGTAAAATATAATTCAGAAATTGTGTCAATGAAAATATTAACCTTTTACTCCCTAAAGGTGCATTTTAATGTCAATGCAAACAGAGCAGACCCAGTTCAGACGGCCCCTGTACAGTTTCTTCTAATACCAAAACCATCCTTTGTACAAATGCAGTTATAAGCATTCAGCTTGTAAATATTCATGCTGTCATTATTTTTACATGGGTATTAACCCTTCGCTTGCTATTCACGTCAATATACGTACCTGTAAATAGTGAAGACCCAGATGAGACAGCTCCTGCAGGAGCTGTCTCATCAGGGTCTGCACTATTTACAAATTGATTATGCAACCAGTGCACTCCACAGCAGTGACTGCACAGCGAAATACTTGTACACAGTGAAGATATGTGTAATTATACAACAGGGCATGGGTAAAGAAGGAGAAATGTATTTCAAAATTCAGCAAGAGAAGGGTTAATCAAGTAATGGGTTACACCAATGTTGTTTCAATTAATTGGCAGTCGTTCTGAACAGTACCGAGGCTAATTATTCGTATCCAACGGCTGTTGAATTTATCCTCGCTTTTCATTCCTGAGATCGTTTGTCATGACAGTGTTAGATAGACCTGGCTTTGTATATGTCAAATTGCATCAGATCCAAATATGAGCTGATATTATTTTTGCAGCAGGTTTACAATCAAGTAGACAGCAGGCTTTACACTCAAGTATACAACATGCTTATACACTCAAGTAGACAGCAGGCTTATACACTCAAGTAGACAGCAGGCTTATACACTCAGGTTGTCATCAGGCTTTACACTCAAGTAGACAGCAGGCTTATACACCCAGGTTGTCATCAGGCTTTACACTCAAGTAGACAGCAGGCTTATACACCCAGGTTGTCATCAGGCTTTACACTCAAGTAGACAGCAGGCTTATACACCCAGGTTGTCATCAGGCTTTACACTCAAGTAGACAGCAGGCTTATACACCCAGGTTGTCATCAGGCTTTACACTCAAGTAGACAGCAGGCTTATACACCCAGGTTGTCATCAGGCTTTACACTCAAGTAGACAGCAGGCTTATACACTCAGGTTGTCATCAGGCTTTACACTCAAGTTGACCGCAAAGTTTCTGTTCAAGTGCTGGGGTTTTAAAACATTGATCAGTGCTTTCATTTCCATTTATAATCGTTTCCCCTGCTTTGAGATTGTACGTTATGTTGATAAATGGCTTTAATGTTTTATAATACCTTAACACGCTTACTTTCATTGATCTAGTAATATACTTTATATCAGACCTACAGATAAAGGTGCGTGCCTAAATACTAAAGTCGCCATTAAGAAGTTATTCTCGAAAATGTTTTAAATTACGCATCTTATCTGGACCTGTTTATTTACAGATTCAGTATAGAGCCCCTCTAAACAGGACAATCAGTAAAAATAATTTAGATAGTTTTAGACAGGTGTCTACTTAACCCATTACCTCATAGGCTAGTTTTAGATCCAACCTCTTTGTATAAATCTACCTTAAAAGGAGCATTAACTAGAGAAAAAGGAAAATTTTAGAATTTTGCAGTGTGAAACCATTGTTAGAATTATGTAGTTTGAAACCATTGTGGTAAATAGACCATTTGCTCCTAAAGGAGCAAATGCTCTATTTATTACAAAGGTTTCAAGAGGTGACTTTTACAGAGGCGTATAACGGCGTATTTATTGAGGAAAGGGTTAATGCAGCGTGAACCCCAATCAAAAGGGTCCTTTGGATTTTACTGTAAAGGACTATATATTAAACTGGCCGCCGATTGACCACAGGAAGCAGTATACAGTGAAATCAAAACCGGAATTGTAGAAAGAAAATACGTCTTTGTAGGCAGGTTGCTGCTTAATGAAGACTGAAAGGCATGCAGAAAGCTCCCAAAGGAGCTTTGTGCATGACTTTCAACCTGCATTAAGCTTCCATCTGTCTGAAAGACTGACACTGATACTAATTTTAACGTCCTACTCAGAAGGGGTTTACCGTATACACACATGAGGGAATCATTCTGTACCCTTTTGAACTAAATCCATATAGTCCGATTTTGACAATATACAGTAAACCTCTTCTAAAATGCCCATAAAATAGGTCTATGTCTGGATCTTTCATACTATTTCCGCAATAAAACAGTATAGACCATGACTATCATAAGAGCAGAACAGAACTGTTCCCATATGAACCGTGTGATCTTGAACACATCTGTTTGCAAAATTGTTAAAAGGCATTTCTTTGAGGTAAAGGTTTAAAAACAAATCTCCTGTATGCACGCTATGTCCTTTTTCCTTAAGGCCATATTTTATTTCAAACAGGTCATTTTCATCGTCTGCCTCTGGTAATATTTTTATACCAGTGCATCTCGGAAGGCAGTACTATCTGAGAGATCTGATGTGTCGAAAATTGAGTACTCACAGTGCTTGTCACCATTGTCTTTACAATGAAACATTGTCTGTCATTTCAAACGATGCTCATCATGCATTCAGCTATTCGTAGTGCATTACCCCCCCCCCCCCCCCCACACACACACACACACACAAACACCACCACCACCACCACCACCACCACCACCACCACCACCACCCCCCACACACACACATACACACACAAACACACACACGCTCACAAGCAGCCCACGCCCAATCCCTTCGAAAATATGTCTACTGAAATTTGGATTTGGTGCAATGTTGACGTCTACCTTGATTAAGCTTTTGAGAAACAATTGACCGAGTGTCAAACAGCTTGGGTTGTAATGAGTTACTCGGAGTCTCATCTGGATTCAATCTGTTTGCCAATGCGAGTCAGGAGAATAGCAAACGTGATAGTGGTTAAGCTGAAGAAAACTATAGAAAAACCTCTCTATAACGGCCATTAAATTACATCAATTATTTTGTGATAAAGGCAGGTTGCTGCTTAAAGCAGGGTGAAAGTAAAACAGAACGCTCCTATAGGAGCGTTCTGTTTCACGTTCACCTTGCTTTAAGCAGTAACCTGCCCTAAATACAGAATAATTAACGCAATTTAGTGGCCGTTATAGAGAGGTTTTACTGTATAGACAAGTGTATAACGATGGCATTTTGTTCTGACCATAGACTGACTTGTTCTGGATTTACTCGAGACGACTTATATACACCAAGGAAACTATCTTAAAATTTGATCTTCTGACAATGATTAGCAGGAAATTGTAAAGTCAAATGAAGAACAATCGTAGAGAGGGAGAGAAAACAATTAACTCTCCTCGTGCTATGTGCGTATTGACTGACATACGCAAACGTTTTGGATCCATATCAGATGCTGAGTAGCTCGGCGTCTCATCAGGATCCACGCTGCTTGATTTTCGGTCAATAGATTCTGAAAGGATTGAACTAATCGGTAATCAGTGAAATATCTTCTAACCAGAGATTGAACAAACATTATATTTTTCAGCATGAGAAGTGTTAGGTACTTTGATGAATGAGGGTTACTGATTTCAATTCTCCGTCAGCAAAGTGCAAAGGAAAGTATGCGCATTTCGATATGCAGATAATCTCCAAATTTCATTAAAATGAAAACTCACAGAATGCGAGCTCTACCTTAGTTGACAAAAGGATACATTTAAACACTTTAATTTATAAGAATCAAATAAACTATGGCTGATCATCGTCTTGGTCGACACTGTGCTATTTGTCGACACTATGGTAATAGTCCACACAATGGTATAAGTCGACACTATGGTATTAGCCGACTTTATGGTGAAAGCGACACAGTGCTATTGGTCGATACCATAGTATTGGTCGACTGTAGTGTATAAGTCGACACTATGGTACTGGTCGAGGGTTGCTAGAGGAGTTTGAATGGTTAATAGTGCATGTCCTATCAAATGGATCCTCTAGGAGCCCTTCGATATGGGTCTACACATTAGAACATTAGAATAGATGTAGCTGATTTCAAAATATAAATTCTTAGACCTATTTTAATTCTGGAGTTGGCCTTTGGCATGTGAACCAACAGTAATCTTTGGAACTCTCAAATATAGTGTCTGCCATAGCAACGTTATTGTGTATAAGACATGTACATAATTTCAGACGTTTTTGGACATTTCTAATATCAAAAAACTCCCACACCACTTGGCTTTATAGAGGATTAATGTTAGAGCAGAAGTCAGGAAGAACTGGGGAAAGCAGGGATGGTGCCTCCAATAGCTGCAGGCATCCAATTAAAAATGTAACCAACTAATTAGTTACTTCATATATCGTTGGTCGAAATGGCACTGAGTTATGGGAGTAATTCGATTTGGTTCAAATAATTTGTGGACCAAAACATGCCCTTATAACTGTTAATAGGCCGGGTACAGTTGGTTTAAAGCTGATTTATGTTATGATTAGCACACATATGTATCACGGTGCTTATTTATCTTGAATACAGTAAAACCCCTCTATAACGACCACTAAATTATATTCATTAGTTGGTATTAAGGGCAGGTGGCTGCTTAAAGCAAGGTGAAAGTAAAACAGAACGATCCTCTCCTCTCTCCCTCTCTCCCTTCTCACTCACTCTCTCTTTCTGTCATTCTACTCCATCTCCTCTATATTCTCTCTATATATTTCGTTATCTCTCGATCTCTCTCAGTATGTACACCCCTTCTTCTGCCTCATACTGTCTAGAATGAAGCTAAATGCTGACTTCAGACACTATTTGATGGCTTCCAAAATCTATAAACATTGCTTACATTTCATTTATTTAGTCTCAAAGAACTGCGCAATTTCCGTACCCTGTGCCAAGTAAAATAATCTATAAAATGAAGCAATGGCACACAGTTCATTTTGACCAATACGTAACCCTTTCAACCTCGGATACGCATATACTATAATTTGCAAACAGTGTAGATCCAGATCAGAGGGCTTCTAGTGGAGATCTGTACTGTTTGTCATTCAAAATCCTTTAACAGGTTTAAGCCTTTCATACTGAGTAGATTCTATAGTTAAACACTGATGGGCTATTCCACTCTAATAATTCAGGTTGGAACGGGTCAATATTAGTAGACATGTATATCGTCAAAGCCGTGTTGTGCAACCCTTGTCCTGCAGGTCCAGCTGGTTTAATGTTGAATGTCATCAAATAATAGGTGTTTAATCAGGATGTGCTTCGTTTGTTTCTGGAATAATTATAACTCTGCTTCAACAGATTTTGCAATGGCAGAGCTTTCCATTGTTCATATTCTATTATAAAAGATGTACTTATTAGTATTCATAAAGTAATACAATGTAATATGTTACTTGAAGAGTCATAAGGTGAGGGGTTAGTCATTGGGTATTGTGATTTTATTTAAGTTGTCTTATTTTATATTGACATGTTTTAAAATGCTCTAATGTAATAATTTGTCTTCTCTTAACCCTTTCCCATATATTGACGACTTTTGACGACACTCTAAAAGTCACTTTATGAAACCATTGTGATAAATAGAGTATTTGCTCCTATAGGAGCAAATGCTCTATTTATCACAATGGTTTCAAACTACAAAATTCTAAAATTTTCCTTTTCTCTAGTTAATGCTCCTTTTCGGCAGATTTATTCAAAGAAGTTCTATCTATAATAGCCTATGAGGTAATGGGTTAAATGGCAAGTCAAGCGGGCGTTTAATTACGGTTTCGACTTCCGGTGTTGTGTTGCAATGTCACAACACATTTTTGTTAAAGGCTGACTGACATGATATCGCAGATGAGCAGATCACGTGCAAGGTGATAAAATGTCATTTGTCACTGATATACGGCCGAGAACATGTAAAACCAACATGTATATATACCCGAGAAGTACAAGTTCGTGTTTTCATTCTGGTTTAGCTCTGTTGCCACCTTAAGCGTTTCCGTAATAACCTTTGAAAACAGTTTGGATCCAACAGGAGACACGGAGAAATCCGGCTTTTCTTCAGGATCTAAACTGTTTGTCACTGGTTATATTCTTGTAAAGGAATTGCACAAAACGCCACCTTGAAACCTGAAGCAAACGATAATCTTAGTAAATGACATTTATTTTAGCGCCAAAAGTATTAAAGAGATCGCCGTGGCATGTGATCACGTCAAACTAACATCATGGTGATAGTGGGTCCTTGCCAACGGAAACTATCCTACACTCTACAAAAGTCTGTCAAATGGCAGAAAACATAGCATAACTGTGTTCGCCAGTCCATATATCGTATCTAAGGTTAGACAGGCCCATGATCCCTGTATTTGAAGGTGTTTGTCTGATTTTACAAATGATGACGGAATTCAAATGAAAGGCAAATGTAGAAAATGCAGTTGAACTTTGATATCTCGAACTCGGCTAACTTCTTGAAGCAGAAACTGTAGAATCATATTTATACCGGTATTACGCTATAAGCCAACAGAGCAGACCCTGATCAAACAGCTCCTATAGGAGCTCTCTAATCTGGGTCTGCTGGGTTTGCAAAGGAGTAGAAAGGCGTGTTTATGGAGTAAAGTGTTAAATAACATATGTTCCATGACGATTTTAAAGAACTGTCTTAATGCTCCTTTGCACTGACGGGCGTGATCCACGTGCCCTAATACTCTGCTTTAGTGGTTTCAATACGCAACTGAACATATGGTACTGCTCTCTGAATTACCTCTTTTACGATGCATTTAACCCTTTCGGCGCCAAATTTCTCATTGTCGTCTGCAATCCATTTTTTGTTAAATCATTCGGTACAATAAGGAAATGAGATAAATAAATGCAAATTTCAAAGGAGTAAAGCACGGGTATAGAAATTGAGATTGAGACAAAAAGTGAAGTCCATGATCAGACGCCGCCTTGAAAAGGCGGCGTCTGATCTGGGACTGCACTATTTGTCTTGTTGGATTTATGCGACTTCGGCGGTAAAAGGGTTAAGTTCAGTGCCTATGCGATAGCGTTTGACTGGGACATATAATATATTTGAATATACCTGCATTCCACCTGTCATTGTTACTTCAATATTCTTACTATAAACCCTTTCCCTGTTGAGTATTCATGTAAGAAATAATGGCATCATGAATATTTATTCGCTAGAGTGTTATAACTGCATATGTACAAATGAAATGTTGGTATTGTAGAAACTGAAGTGTCAGATCTACTATTATTTCATAAGCCAACAAAACAGACCCTGGTCAGACTGCCCCTACAGGAGCCGTCTGATCTGGATGCATTCTGTTTGCAAAGACGTAAAAAGGGGTTTATATGAGGGACAGTCTTAGTTTACTAATTTAATTTCATGGTCCCCCGTTGCGCGTCAAATGTCAAGGGGGATATGCAGCTGTACCGGGCCAAACCCAGGCCAAACCCAGGACATTCGGACTACCATTCAAATGCTCTACCAACCGAGCTAGCGAGCCGCTTACACAGTCTTCACCCCGACTGTATTAGGATCAGTACTGTGACATTCTTACTCCACTGTGATAATGATGTCTAATAAAATTTGGATGTGTTTCATATTTATTAAGTGTACCTCCGATTCGTCATCTTTTGAGAAATATATTGACTTAGTGCCAAATAGCTTGGATGTTGATTAGATGCCGAGTTACCCGGCTTCTTATCTGGGTTCAAGCTGTTTAGGCGGTTAGCGAGATTATATCTACATAATTACTTGAGTTTTAGAGATTTGTACTTGTTTGCAAAATGGAAGAGAATCGGAATCATCTCTCTTTCGTAGCATTTACTGTCGCGTATGTCTTGAATAATCTGCTCTGTGCAACCCATGGTCGGGACGAAATACAATAATCTGCTCTATGCAATATTCAGAATGAAGCCCATGGTCGGGATAAAATACAGACCTGTTTAATCACTAGATGATTGCTAGTGTGCACGTTTATATAAAAACCAATTTCCAGTGGAAATATTTCGCTTTATTGCAAAACAAGTGTTTTGTCTTCATTAATTGCGCCTCCTAGCAGACACAAAGGACACAGATGATTACGACTGTCAACTCTAATATTCGAAATGTTCCATTCAGTTGGCCCAACCTTGCAACTTAACCTTTTGTATGCGAAACATTAATGCGTCGGTACTTGCAATCTGTGTAGACCCAGATTAGAGGGCTCCAAGAGGAGTCCTTTGACCAGGAGCTGTACTGTTTGCTATTATAAATCCTGTAGCGAGATTGAACCCTTCTATACGTAGTGGACTCTATAGGTAGACATGATGTTGTATTCCATTCTGACCAGGGTCTGTCTGTACTGTATGTTATTCACAAGTCTCTAAAAAAGTTTAACCCATTCCCTCATAGTTTCACAAAGTGACGTTTACAGAGTCGTCAAAAGTCGTCAATATGAGGGAATGGGTTAAGCCTTTCATACTGAGTGGACTGTTCCATTCCGAACATTCATCATTGAAATGGTTAAGGTTTATCCCTTCATAATGAGTGGACTCTATAGTTAAACACTGATGGACTATTCTACTCTAAACATTCAGCGTTGAAAGGAATAACTCTTACAATGCTGGATGTTTTAAAGGACTATTCCAAAATTCAAACAGGTCATGCTTACGATGAATATTTAAGGAATTTATCAAGAAAAGTGTAACATGACAAACAGTGCAGACCCTGGTGAAAGAGCTCCTCTAGGAGCACTCTAACCTGAGTCTACAGTGTTTGCAAAATACATTAGTGACTCGTGTCCCACACAGAAAGTATTAAGGTTTATCCTGCCCTAAAGCATTTTGTCCAATCTGTTGCATACTCTTTTTTTTCGTTCAAGCTTTTATTTACGATACTAGACCAAATATCAAACAACTTGGTGTCTAATGAGACACCGAGATACTCGGTGTCTGATCTTGATCAAATCTGTTTGCCAGTGATAATCAGGTCGCCTTTTCGAAGATGTAGGGTAGAGGCTTAACCCTTTTCTCCATAGGCTATTTTAGATCCATCCACTTTGAATAAATCTACCGAAAAGGGGCATTAACTAGAGAAAAGGAAAATGTTAGAATTTTGTAGTTTGAAACCATTGTGATAAATAGAGCAGTTGCTCCCATAGGAGCAAATGCTCTTTTTATCACAGTGGTTTCATAAAGTGACCTTTACAGAGGCGTAAAAGGGCGTAGTTATGGAGGAAAGGGTTAAAGCAGTGTCAAATGTACATCTCAAAACGCACATTAATGAATTTCGCATTTGTGTCAGTTATTTTTGTTGTATGGAGATTGTTGTTGAGTTCAGCTATGCATGGTCATTGAGCTGGGAGTGCTGTTGACTTTCGGGCGGCACCCCCTTCCAAACGTTAGTTCTATGTTTGTATATACGACCGAACTGTTTACAGCAGAACATTTCTTAAGCGGCCGGCCATTTATTGAACATATGAGTCTTAGAAAACAGGCCGTTGCGTAATTTAGGGCAAAAGCAATGCAGAAAGTTTCTGTAAGAGCTTTCTGTATTACTTTTGACATACATTAAGCTACTAACTGCCTTACTGACGCATAATCAGACCTCTTTTTGATGGCTGCTTAAAACAGTTTTACTGCAGATTAAAATCCAAAAATGTATATTAATGTTTCTGTGATAAAACAACAAAGCGCGAAAAAGCATTTATATAAAAGAAATTGTTAAACTTAAATATAATAATGCGATCTCGTACAAATGCAAATGAGGCGATTGGCCAGTTGTGTTCGAGCCGTTTGATCTGGGTCTTCATTATTTGCTATCACATATCTGTCAGACTACTTAGGGTAATTAAGGTACTTAGAAAGCTAATTGTTCAATGTATACTGGGCTTCTGAAGACACGAGACAACAGGGACATTGCATGTGTTGTACCATTACAATTATTTGGCCATTGATTGAGGCCATTAACTTCTCCTTTCTGTACATGTATGTGTCTTAGCACGCAAATTGCAAGGACGTGTTATGATCTTTAACCCTATAGGAGCCGTCTGATAAGCGTCTGCTCTGTTTGCTTATGGATTTTGAAAGATCCGTTTCTTTAGTTTCTAAAAAGGTTACAATGTTCCACCTTCCATATTTCATTATATCTATTATATCTATGAGTATTCAGTACGTATTGAAACTCGTAATAAATATAGAACAGGGAGAATGTTAAGGCGGAGCGGTATATGAAATCTTTATTGATCTATCAAACTACAATAAACCCTCTCTATAACGCCCATTAAAGTACATCAAGTATTTTGTGTTAACCCATTCCCTCATATAGACGCCTTTTGACGCCTCTGCAAAAGCCACCTGTTGAAACCATTGTGATAAATAGAGCATTTGCTTCTATAGGAGCAAATGCTCTATATATCACAATGGTTTCAAGCTACAAAATACTAAATGTTTCCTTTTCTCTAGTTAATGCTCCTTTTCGGTAGATTTATTCAAGGTGGTTGGATCTTAAAATAGCCTATGAGGTTAAAGGTAGGTGGCTACTTAAAGCAAGGTGAAAGTAAAACAGAACGCTTCTATATTAGCGTTTAGTTTTACTTTCACTTTGCTGTAAGCAGCCATCTGCCCTAAATACCAACAAATTAACACAATTCTGTGGCCGTTATAGAGAGGTTTTACTGTATATCCTCTCTAAGTCTGACCCTATACAGGGTGTCCCAAAAAAACAAAACGGAACCCTGGATCAAATGTGTATTTTAACCAATGTAACTGAACACATTAAAATAAAAAATATGTACTGTTGTAGATAAGTCATTTGTGCATATGTCTGCCAAATTTCTTATAAAAATATGCATTGGTTTTTAAGATATGGGTTTTTTAATGAATGCACCTAAAATCTGTTTTAACATGATATTCGTTAATCGCATAGTCCATGCCTATATCATGTTTAAAACGGAGTTTTGGGGTGTTTTCATTTAAATGCGGTTATCTTAAAAACCAATGAATATGTTTTGACAAAATTTAGGCAATACATGGAAAAATCTTGTCTCTACTAAGCTACATGAGTATACTTTTAATTCAAGTTAGCAATATTGACAGAAATTGGATAACTTGCAGGTCTTGATTCTGGGTTCCGTTATTTTGGGACACCCTGTATTACTGCTCCTCATTTCGGAGAGTACTAGTATGATAGAGTGTAGTGAAGATCCATGTATACAAAAATTATTTAACTGAGATTTCCTGAAAATATGCACCGTTTCTACAGCGGTGACCTAAGAGCAAAATTATACACTTTTGCAAATATTCAGAATCTGGAGCAATTAAAAATGGTTGACACATCATCATGTCCTTAACCGTATGCCTATTTCACGCCTTATAAACAGAGTAGACCCAGATCAGACGGTTCCTATAGGAGCTTCTGACCATGATCTTCTCTGCTTGCTTATGAAATAATATACATGTAGGTATGATTCGACTGTTTCTGCCATGGAAGAGGTTTGTGTTCAAATGCCATTTTTAAAACTACATCTAATTAATAGTTATGGTGTCATTATTACCTACATGAATATTCATAGAGTTAACTCTTTTGGCGCCAAATTAAAAAAAAGTGTCGTCTGCAATAATAAAATTCATATTAAATATAATTCTAAACTAAATAATAAAGGTATATTAGTAAAACATTTGTTTTTTTAAAAACCTGTTTGCTTGGGCTAAAATAATACAGAAAACAGTGTAGTCCTAGGTCAGATGCCGCCTTGAAAAGGCGGCATCTGACCTGGGACTGCACTGTTTTCATTTGTGCCAACAGGCGACATTGGCGCCGAAAGAGTTATGGAATTGAAAAATGACTCATGCCATCATTCATGATAGATAAAATGATATGGACTAAATGTGTAATAACGCTTGTAATATCTTAACGAGCGGTTTTGATTCAGATGAAATGCCGAGTCACTCGACAGTGACTCGGCATATCATCTGAATCCAACTTAATAAAGAATGTGATCGTATATTATATAATTATTTGCGATAACTATAAATATAAATATCGAACTACAGTAGGCCACTTAATGAATAAATATGGATGTCTTTAAAATCAGTTGGTTGCTTCATTCGGGAGCTTTCTGCTTAAATTTCTCCCTGCATTAAGCTGCCACCTACCTCAACGACCTAGAATTGTACCACTTTTTCGCATTAGCCGGTTTTTCCTGTGTGACACAGATTCTGCCCACGAGAATAAGCCGAGTAAACTCAATGATAAAAATAATGTCCTACTGTGATGTAATAAAACATTTATTATCATTTCTAATCAAGAATACAACAACAAATCCAGTAAATCGTTCTATCTTTTTTTATAAAATGTTAAAAAGTTGTCAATGGAACTGCAAACATGTTTTGGTGGCCAACTGAAGAACCGATTGCGTGTGAATGATTGTCAATAGTAGTTCGTATCCGATACTTTGTCAGCGATTATCACACTAAAGCGTTAATTATGCAGATTTGTCAAGGCCAATGACATAGTGTGCAGATGATGTAGCTGGTTAATATGGTGTCTCATTTCTGCCATCTCGTGTTGCCGATATTCCATGGCATGATGGGACGTTGGCACGACAGCACATGAACAGAAGGGCAAATGTGTCGTTGGCGTTTCGATAAGACCAATGGCCTTAAACTAGTCGACCTGCCTTTGTCGTTATTTTGTACTTCCATATTTTACTTCATTATTTAACCCATTCCCGCATATAGACGCCTTTTGACGCTTCTCTAAAAGTCACTTTGTGAAACCATTGTGATAAATAGAGCATTTGCTCCACAGGAGCAAATGCTCTATTTATCACAATGGTTTCAAAACTACACAATTCTGGAAAAAATCCTTTTCTCTAGTAAATGCTCCTTTTTGGTAGATTTAATGAAAGAGGTTGGATCTAAAAATAGCCTATGCGGTAATGGGTTAATTTATGTGTTGACGATTCGTCAAAGATTCGGTTTCTGGCCATAGTAAACACTGTTGACCAAGTTGGGTCAGGAACCAAACAGTAAAGAACCCAATGCCTTTTGAAAATAGAGTAGACAAAGATCAGACAACTCCTGCTGGAGCTGTCTGATCAGAGCCTGTTCTGTTTGCTTATGAGATGGTATATACATGTATCCGATTCTACAGTTTCTGCCATGGCCAAAACTTCCGTTGGCCATGTGCCGTTGTAAAATTAAGTTTATTGATATTTGTAAAGCTATTGTTTATCATATACACAATGTAAAGAGTTATGAAAAGAATTAGCTTTCTCTTGAGTGGGCGTTCTGTCTGGTTATATTGTACGACCAAGCGTTCTGTATGGTTATAATGTACGATTAAGAGTTCTGTATGGTTATAGTATACGATTAAGAGTTCTGTATGGTTATAGTATACGATTAAGAGTTCTGTATGGTTATAGTGTACGATTAAGAGTTCTGTATAGTTATATTGTACGATTAAGAGTTCTGTTTGGTTATATTGTACGGTTAAGCGTTCTGTATGGTTATAGTGTACGATTAAGAGTTCGGTATGGTTATATTGTACGATTAAGCGTTTTGTATGGTTATATTGTAAGTTTAAGGTTATTGATATTCGTGAAGTCATTGTTTCTTATATGATTATACATAATGTAAAGGGTTATAAGAATAACTGAATTTCTCTTGAGTGGGTGTTCTGAATGGTTCTATTGTAAAACTAAGATACTGATATTCGTAAATTCATTGTTTATTTAGAGGGTTATGAGAACAAAACATTTTTTTTGAGTGAGCGTTCTGAGACGTTATATAGTACAGTAAACCTTCTCTATAACGGCCACTAAATTACATAAGATATTTTGTGTAAAAGGCAGGTGGTTGCTTAAAGCAACGTGACAGTAAAACAGAACGCTCCTATAGGAGCGTTCTGTTTTACTTTCACCTTGCTTGAAGCAGCCACCTGCCCTAAATACTGAGACGTTATATTGTACAGTAAACCTTCTCTATAACGGCCACTAAATTACATAAAGTATTTTGTATAAAAGGCAGGTGGTTGCTTAAAGCAACGTGACAGTAAAACAGAACGCTCCTATAGGAGCTTTCTGTTTTACTTTCACCTTGCTTGAAGCAGCCACCTGCCCTAAATACCAACTAATTAACACAATTTAATGACCGTTATAGAGAGTTTTACTGTACCGTAAAACCCCGCTAATGCGACCACCTAAAATTGGTATAATTCTGGGTGCTAGATGCAGGTGGTAGCTTAATGCAGGACAAAAGTAATGCAGAAAGCTCATAGAGGAGCTTTCTGCATTACTTTTGTCCTGCATTAAGTAACCACCTGCTTATAAAGACACCAATGTTTATTCATTAAGTGGTCGCATTAGAGGGGTTTTACTGTATTACTAACTAGATATCGCGAGCACGGTCTATAATGCTTCGAATGTAGCATCTCTCACCATACATCTAAAATATGTTAGGGAAACAAAACTAGTAAACGCTGAATATTCAATAATGAATATTCACTAAACATTACAGTATTTTGCAACGATACACAGTCACAGAGAGTCGAAAAAAACGAAATATGTAGTATACGTGCGAATTGTCAAATACGCCGTTTGTGAGAAAGAAATTATAGGAATCAATTTTTGCAATCAGCGAGTGGTCTGGAACTTTTCGTTCATTGCTCTGTCTAGTGTTTGCTTTCCACGCATCCAGTCACAAACCGTACTGTTATCTGTTAATTCTTATTCTGCTGAAACTCAGTTTGCTTAAACTCAAGTCTGTTGCATTTGTATGTGTTTTTTTATCCGAATCGTTCAATGTCTCAAGAAACGAAACTAAGGGCTAAGTATCAAACAACTTGGATTTTGTTGAGACGTCGAATTACTCGGCGTCAAATCTGGAGCAAAACTGTTTGTATATGCAAATCAGGTGGCACCTAACAAGATAAATGTTAAATAATCAATTCAGTCGTTAACCTGTGGGACAGTAAGGACAAGTTCATTTCTCTGTTTCAGTCAGGTGTTTTGTTTTTTAAAAAACAACAACAACAAAAACCGTTAACAACGACAACAAACAACATGTACTAATATTTCTGTCTTTTTTAATTTATGGGTGCCATGAAGTTTGAATCTACGAGCTGAATTGCAGAATGACTGGGATTTTCGATGTCCAATCTACATCCAATCTGTTTGCAAGAGTCGCCAAATATTTGATCGGTACACACTGAATGTAACCGATTCCTTTAACCCTTTCACCGCCGCAGTCGCATAAATGCACCACGACAAATAGTGTAGTCCCAGATCACACGCCGCCTTTTCAAGGCGGCGTCTGATCAGGAACTTCACTTTTTGTCTCATTCTCTATTTCTATATATGTGCTTTATTCTTTTGAAATTTGCATTGATTTATTGTACCGAATGATTTAACAAAATTTGGATTGCAGACGACTCGAACTAAAAATTCGGTCCTTTCAATATTAACATAGAATTCCTCTAAAATACACATGACAGCTGAATGCAGGTCTTAAGTAATGCTTAAAGCTCCTATAGGAGCGTTCAGCATTACTTTAGACCTGTATTCAGCTGTGAACTTGAGAAATTGTCCAAATTAGAAATCGGATAACTCGAACATTGGTTATCTCGAGTAATGTGTATGGTCCCTTTAAGTTCGAGCTATCGAAGTTCAACTGTATATCAACATAGAATTGGAATCCTTTGCATTTGAAATGATTTCACTGAATTTGAATGAAAAGGCGATATCCAGTTATGAATATTGATAAATTGGTATAAATTTTCAAATCACTCAAAACAATCTATTTAAATTAAATGCGACCGAAAATCAACAACTAAGGACATTTCAAGGGAAACGCAATAACAAGCCATTGCATATGGTTATGCTTTTGTACAAAAGCAGAAAACATGGAATGAATATTGACACAATTAACCCTTTCTTTCAAATAAACACCTCTTCATGCGTTTGCAAACAGGGTAGACTCAGATCAGACCGCTCCTATAGGAACCGTCTGATCAGGATCTGCCCTGTTTGCTCACTGAATTTGATAATTCTGTTTCTGTACTTTCTAAAATTGCTACATGTACAATGTTCCACCTTCCATATTTCATTTTTAACTCTTTTTTCCATGAAAATTAGTACGTTTTGAAATTTGGAATAAACGTAGAACAGGAAAAATGTCAAGTTTCCAGCTGAATTAAAGGCAACATAGGTCCTTATAATGTTATCAGCTGATTGAAGGCAGCATAGGTCCCTATCTTGCGAACTGCAACCTTACTTTCATTCGCAAACAACTTGGAACTATAGTAAAAACCTCTCTATAACAACCATTAAATTATGTTAATTAGTTGGTATATTAGGCAGGTGGTTGCTTAAAGCAAGGTGAAAGTAAAACAGAACGCTCCTAGAGGAGCGTTCTGTTTTACCTTCATCTTGCTTTAAGCATCCACCTGCCTTTAACACAAAATACTTGATGTAATTTAGTGGTCGTTATAGAGAGGTTTTACTGTAGGTTAGACGCTTAGTAGCTCGGTATCTGATCAGGATTAAAGCTGATGGTCAATCGGTCGATAGTTCCTCTGAAGCTTGATCTGTTTGAAAGTAGTCAAAATTTCATCAGAACAACAATTTGAGTGGATTTTTTTTTCCCAACACAGTAAAGATTAGTTTTACCCTACAACAAATGATTTTTTATACGCATGTGAGAAAATGCGAGCTACAACCAGACTAATGTGAGCACATCAACAACATTTCGACCCATTCTACTGATCGATATTGTTGGATGGGACAGGCAAGCACGCGTATTGTGTGTAAATTGACTTAAACCCTGTTAACAGGCTGAATTATTCACGCTATGTATTGACTTAATAGATGATTAATTGGTAATTATTGTTGGTTTAACACAATAACGTTTAAATTATTCGAGGAATACTGATTGTGATCAGATGACAAGATTGACCTGATTATCGCATTACGATCACCGACAAGACTTTTTAAATGTCATCGTGTTCCTGTAACCTCGAATGGAAATGACACTTTCATCGTTCTCATGATATTAGCGTACGTATCTGTATTTGAACAAAGTGTATACACTTATGAGACAGCTCCTAGAGGTGCTGCATCATATGGGTCTGCACATGTTGCCAATATAATTCAGTCGCTACAATTGATCCAAATTTAAAATGGTTGAGCTCACTAATATAAATACAGTAAAACCTCTCTATAACGGCCACTAAATTGTGTTAATTAGTTAGTATTTAGGGCAGGTGGTTGCTTAAAGCAAGATGAAAGTAAAACAGAACGCTCCTATAGGAACGTTCTGTTTTACTTTCAACTTGCTTAAAGAAGCCACCTGCCTGTAACACAAAACACTTGATGTAATTTAGTGGCCGTTATAGAGAGGTTTTACTGTAACAGATGAATTCGCATTCGAATATTAACACGATAATGTCTAAACTCTATTATCAGGACACTAAAAGCAGCGGACCCATTCTAGTAGCAGTGTTCATTATACGGTGTCTGACGAAGGTCTTCACTGTTTGACAATACAGAGTCTCCTGTTCGGAGCTCATGTAAGGCTACAGTCCCATAAGCGATTGCTGTCGTTAAGACCACTGACGACCTCTGAAACCGGAGATCGTCTGCGATTATCGGCGACTAATTAAAAAAAAATGCTTCGCAGTCACATTGGAGATGCTTCTGCGAACCATCGTACGACAGATTGCTGACGATCATGCAACAAGCCACTGGTATTGGTACGAAGGTTCCACAATCAATTTTGAACTGTCGTGTGGTCACGTGATCTATGCCTAGTCGCGGGTAATCTTTAGGCAGTCGCTGGTGATCGCACGATAGCCGTGGGTAATTGTAGAAAGGTCGCGGACAGTCGTACGATTGTACGGAAGATCACCAACGACCACTTAAAGATTGTTGGAGACCTTCTTACATAAAACCTCTAATGTTACCTCTTGAAGACTAACGGTGACTATTTCGCTCGTAAGGAGGTTTTTGTGCATTAGCAACAACCTCTCCTCGACTGAAATTGGTCGCACGACTAGAAACGATTACTAACGATTACTAAAGACCACTTGCGATTATCAATGACTTGTCGTGCTACCTTCGTACTAATATCGGCAGCCAGAAGTAGCTAGCAATCGTAAACAGGTCTTAAGGGGTCGTAAGGCCTAGTGGGACTGAGCCCTAAGGTGGCTGTTGTGCATGAACAACCTTTCTTACAACTGAAATCGGTCGCACGACAGGAAACGATTACATGTACCAACGATTACTGAAGACCACCGGCAATTATTTGTGACTTGTCGTGCGACCTTCGTACATATGTACGAATGCCGGTGACCAGATGTCGCTAGCAATCGCAAACAGGTATTAAATGGTCGCAAGGGCCCTAAGAAACTTATTGCAAATTATTTGCCTACATTGGCTTCAAACTTACATAGCTTGCAGTTTGTACATTGGCGATTTAGATACGCATATTTATTGTTTGTTTTACAGTTGAGATAGGTTTGAATGCTTATAATAATACTAGTATGTTAAATGCCGTTGTTTTACAGATTATACACACATGTTCATTTTTGACTAATATACATTGTAGATAAGGATGTGTTTTCACCATGACACGTACTTCTGCTATTAAATGTTTAGTTAATGATTTATAAATGTGTTTGCTAGTTCTTCATATTGTGCGATACTATTGAATGTTAAATAATATTTGCATTTATTTTATTCACAGAGTTTTTCAATATCTGTAATTCCCGACGGAGAAGTGGAATCGCCGGTAAAGCAGCATGTTATTGTATAATCTGATATACGCATACTTTTCTGCATACCTTTAAATGTTTCTATACTGACGCAACTCGGGGCATATTCTGATGGATCTGGAAGCATGCACTCTTTGAACAGTCTTTTGTATGTATTCTATTCTATAGTCAACTGTTGCAGCGGATTTCCTTAAAGTTTGATCCAGCATGATATATATGTATATCAAGTGTATATTATACATGTAAACTATATTAATAATTATGTATGCTATCAGTAAATTGACGATTTTCTCAGCGTTTGTAATCTTACTGAGCGGCATGAAAATCCGTTTCACTTGAGTAAAATACTGGTATATGAGAGAGAGACATGGATAAGAGGTAAGATGTGTAAATCAAAACTTTTTCTAGAATTACATCTTTATTTCTCCTCCAGACCATATGTTGTGACCATTCTTTAGAATCGTCTTTTCGAGACGATGCCAAAGAGTGGTCACAACATAGGGCTTGATGGAGGAATGACGATTTTAGCATTTGAGTACGTACCTTTATCTGTTGCTCAGGATAAAATGCAAAAATTAGTTGAATAGTTTATTAAAACATGCAAGTAGAAAGTGCGTAAAACCATTTTATCCTTTATTTCTCCACCAAACCCTATGTTGTGAACACTATTTAGAACCGTCACAACATAGGATTTCGTGGAGAACAGCGATTTTAGTATTTGAATACACCCGCTTTTGTGTAGAAGACCTGGCGATTTTTGAAAAAAGAATCCGTATCTTTAGCTCTGGAAATAAAACGTAATCTGATGGAGTTCGTACGTGCATAAATTATGGATACACATATGAATATGTGCACGTACATGTAGATATACAATACACATTACGAATACGTGTACGAGATAACGCGAGTATTCGCTACTATTCTTCCTGTGGAATTATGCCTAATCAGTCATGACTTTATTTACTTGTTTTGTATCTCAACATAGCATGATATCTCTAGTCTAAATTTCTCAACCAAAACAGCAAGTGCGCTATGGAAAAAAGTCTTGTCCTTGTGTGTTTGTAAGTTCGTCCGATTGTGCGCTTATGTGCCTGTCAACCCATGTTCAATGTCAGTTTGTGTGAAAGTCTTTGCTTAATGTGTCCAGCAATAAATGTTCTAAACATTGATTATTCATATCATGATAAATTAAATCATTAAATCGACATTGTCTAAAACTGACATTGTTCCAAACAACTTTTGAAATAAATTCAAAAGGCAAAATAGTCTTTCTTTTTCGATATCCCTCATCCTTCTCTGTCTCGTTATGTCTTGAATATTTCCTTTCAAGTTTCTATTTTTATTTATCTTTGATTACTCATTTATTACCGTCTGATTTGTTAACTAAATAGTTTGCCATGTTTTAAGTGTAATTTCAGTCTTTAACCACATATTTCTGTTTTTAAACAAAATAATTAACTTATAAATTGTCAGAAAAATGTCTTAAACATGAATATGAAATTAACTATAATAAATGTCTATTATTATTAAATCCTCACAGTACGATATATTGCAATTATCTATATATATGCACGTGTTTCAAATTGTTTACTCTTATTTGAAACAGAACACTTGTAAATGTTCCAACCTTAAACTTTCTAATGACGCGTTCATTGACATATATCTTGAATTAAATATCTGTCATTCATCCTGACGAAACTTTTTGCAAACACCAACTTTTTAGTGTGTCAGAGGTTGATTGCGAGGTGTATGTTTTCTTTTTGGTCAGAGAGAGCCTAGATTTGCGGCGCCTCGAGGTAGACGTGGGAATTCAGCGCTCGATGATCTTGTAAGATCTTAAAGCTGCACTTTCACACAGTAGTTACATACAGTGAAAATATTTTTAAAGTAACTTCTTAGTTTATGATCATGGTTAACTTTAAAACAGCCAAACATTACTGAACATTAATAAAACAAAATATAGCATTAAAATTTATTATAATTTGTCTGCGGCTCTGAGTCCAAACTGTTATTCCCTGTATGTATCTGTATTAATCCTCTCTGAATATTCGAGGTAGAATAATCTATAAGTGTTTAACCCTTTCCCTCTTATAAACGTAATTTCACGCATTTGCAATCAGAGTAGACCCAGATCAGACAGCTCATAGAGGAACCGTCTGATCAGGGTCTACTCTGTTTGTTAATAGAATTTGATAGATCTGTTTCTTTGCTTCCTAAAATGTCTACAATGTTCAACCTTCCATAACGTTTTTGTCAATGAATATTCAGTAGGTATTGTACTAAACTTAGAACAGGGAAAGGGTTAACAAAACATACCATTAACCCTTTTACTCCATAAATACTCCCTTCTCCGCTTTTGCAAGACAGAGTAGACCCAGATCAGACGGGTCATGGAAGAGGCGTCTGTTCTGGATCTGTTCTGCTTGCTTATGAAACACTATATATATGATTCTGCAGTTTTTACTACGGCAAAAATCCGTGTCCATGTGCCATTATGAAAAAAAATAGTTGATTAATATTCATGATGTCATTATTTCGTACATGAATATTCATGGAGTAAAGATTTAAATATGAGAAGACTCTGGCCAGAGGGTTGTTCTATGAGCTCTCTGATCTGGAACTTCACTGTTTGAAAATTACAGTACTTTCATTTCCCGCTTTCAAAGGATCAAGAGCAAGAACATTCAACTGAACTAAACTATAGCTTTATATGAGTTCATTTTTATCAAGGATTGTCCTTTTACAAATTAAGAACGGACATATCCTAACTCTGCTTTTCAAATATGTTTTTGTTTTGTTCGGTTTTATCGAAAGTGTTGTAGTCTAGTGATTCTCTTGGCAGACTAGATCTAAAAAAAAGTCATTTTTGACGTAGTTATGTAATTTAAGTGTCATTTTCTAGACTAAGTATGAAATTGCAGCTTAGATATTTCATCTTTTCTTTTCCTTTTAATGATTCTTCGATCGCTTTAAAGAAAAACCTTTTCTGTTTTTGTACTGGTTTATAACCTTTTCCGAAGAAGAAACTATTCGTAATGTTATTCTCCAGGTGCCCGTTTACGGAAGATAAATGTAGTACGACAGAATGCATCGTAATTTCTAATACACGATGATCGCAACTAATCTGGACTCGAAATATAACTTAACCCTTTCCCAATTGGATATTCATGTAAGAATTAATGACATCATACATATTAATTAGATTAAATTTTATAATGGCATTCGAACACATGATATATTAGCAATGATAGAGACCATAGAATATGGGTCCATGCTTATAAAGCTTTTTAGTTGAGTCTGAGTTTGTTATCAAGCTTTTGATTGGTCAGATTTGAGCCAAAGGCTCAAATCTGACCAATTAAAATCTTGAGATCGAACCCAGACTCAACTTAAAAGTTTTACAAGCATGTAACCAGGTCTGTATAATTTCATAAGAAAATTGAGTAGACGCTAATCGATCATTATCTCGATCAAACGTTATTGCAAAAGGAACCACACGAGGTCAGACACAACTTCTTGTTGGTTAAGATGCATTCTACCAATATAGAAGTGTAAACATATACAGGAGCCGTCTGATCATGGTCTGCCCTGTTGGCTTTTTGTATAGGATATATCTGATTGTACAGCTTCTGCTTGAGCCAAAATGCCATGTGTTCATATACCATTATAAAAATAATCAAATGAGTGTCAGTTGCTTCTTATGTCAATTGTCAATTAATTCTGACATGAACATTCGTCAGGAAAATGGTTAAAGGAGCCATTCTTAACATATCTTAATTATACCTCTGATAGTGTTTTCTTTTTATATTTCTTTTACGTTTTCAATTATTATGTTGATTGTTTTGTTTTTGAAATAATCTGTTTCAAACACATTAATCCATTCCCTTATAGACTTTTTTTAGACACAACCCCCTTGAATAAATCTACTGAAAAGGGGCATTTAATACAGAAAAGGAAAATTCTCGAACTGTTTAGTTTTGAAACCATAAGGATACATATAGTATTTGCTCCTATAAAGAAAATGCTCTATTTATCACAATGGTTTGAAAAAGAAACTTTTACAACGGCGTCAATATGAGGGAATGGGTTCCTTTTTTAGTTTTTAAACTTCATTAGTCTACTTATTATTTCAGAAATAAATCAGGTTGAATTTGTTCAGTGAACCCCTTTAAAGCGACCACCAAAAAAGAGCTGTAATACTGAGTCATAAAGGCATGCGGTAGCTTAATACAGAAAGAGATGTAATATGTCATAAGACAGGCGGTAGCTTAATGCAGAAAGAGCTAGAATACTGAGTTATAACGGCAGGTGGTAGTTTAATGCAGAAAGAGATGTAATACTGAGTCACTAAGGCATGCGGTAGCTTAATGCTGAAAGAAATGTAATACTTAGTCATAAATGCATTTGGTAGCTTAATGCAGAAAGAGCTGTACTACTGAAACATAAAGGCATGCGGTAGCTTAATGCAGAAAGAGCTGTAATGCTGAGTCATAAAGGCAAGCAGAAGCTAAATGCAGAAAGAGTTGTAGTACTGAGCCATAAATGCGTACGGTAGCTGAATGCAGAAAGATATGTAATACTGACTCATAAAGGCATACGGTAGCTTAATGCTGAACGAAATTAATGCAAAAAGCTCCTGCAAATTGCCTGCTTCGAAAGGGACCAATGGTTATTTATAAAATGGTCGCTTTAGAGACGGTTTACGTCTTCGCGGTAGTGTTTATAGGGAAAGCTTAATATTCAATAAGTGAAAAAAATCAATTAAAAATACAAGAACTCGGGAACACTGCCCATGATGGGATGGTCTCGTCACTAACAAAAATGTATCCAAAACGTGACTGGTTCTGATCTTATTTCCACATTAGAAAACTTATTTTTTCTTTAACCCTTATCCTTTTGTAAAACAATATCCGCTCAAATTGGATCTTGTGCAATTTTGACTACTTTAAAATCGATCAAGTTTTTCAATGTCAAACAATCAAATAGCATGGATCCTGATGAGACGCCGAGTAACTCGGCGTCTGATCCGGATCCAAGCTGTTTGCAAATGCGATATAGTGGATGGATTTAAGAATAAGTGCGTATGATTGTAATATTGTAGAGGGATACTCGATTCGCAGCTCCGAGAGGAAAACGGCTTAATGAAGAGCTGGTAGGTGAATATTTAAAATTATCTAAATTTTATCTAAATTTTATTGCAATTTTTGAAACAGATGAACTATTATTCTCTTTAATTATTAGCCTATTGCATTCTCTATTAAGAAATTACCTGTTAACCTTTAGCCTGCTGAACAAATTATTTTTACAGAATTGTTCACCTACTACATTTCCAAAATTCTAGTATCAATTTGTCTACCAAAATGCAATCAGGGTGTCAAACAGTTTGAATCCTGATGAGACACCGAGTTACTCGGCGTCTCATCTGGATCCAAACTGTTTGCATAGGTATTCACTTATCCGCCCATAGCATGCTAAAGGTTCATAAAATGCACGAAGCTCATTTTTAAAAATGTAAAGCTATCAGGAGCGTTTACGATAGATGATGAGGTAATTGGATTCGTTAAAGTTTTGAGAAACTATTGACCGAGTTTGAGACAGTTTGGTTTCTGATAGGACGTCGAGTTGCTCGACGTCTCATCTAGATCCAAAGTGTTTGCACATGCAGATCTGATCAAGTTGACCCATTCCCTCATAGTGACGCCCTTTGCAGCCTCTGTAAAAGTCACTTTTAAGCCATTGTGATAAATAGAGCATTTGCTCCATAGGAGCAAATGCTCTATTTATCACGATGGTTTTAGAAAATAGTAAGTGCTCCTTTTCACAAGATTTATCCAAAGAGGTTGGGCTATTAATCTATGAAGTAATAGGTTTGGTTTAAAAATAACCTATGCGGTACAATGGGTCTAATATAGCCTATGAGATAATGGGTCTAAAATAGCCTATGAGGTAATGGGTCTAAAATAGCCTATGAGGCAATGGGTCTAAAATAGCCTATGAGATTATGGGTCTAACATAGCCTATGAGATAATGGGTCTAAAATAGCCTATGAATTAATGTGTTAAGCACGCAATTATAAAACATCAGCAAATAAATATTCATGGAATAACAGGTTGATGTCTTACCACTTAAATGTTTTTTTACTATAAAATAGTAGGTTTTGTTTTTATTTATATTTTAAAACAAGGGCAACAACAATCAATTCGTCAGTCTCAATATTTGGTTATAACTATTTTGTTAGGTTTAAGTTTATAGTTTTTATTATTTTAGTTTTTTATTTATTTGTTTTAGTTATTTATTTCATTATTCTGTTTTCTTTGAATTTGTTTTGTTATGTATTGATTTTTATTGTTTGTTTGTTTTTCGAAATATCAAGGCCCAAAAGAATGATTTTATTTTCCGGGCACCCCGCCTCGGTAAGCGATTGGTGGTTTTGGATGACCCCACTAAGGTAATTCACGTACAGTAAGCCCTCTCTATATCGGCTGCCAAACAATAAGTTATTGAGAGCATTACGTGGCCGCTATAGAATGGTTCTACTGTATTTTAAGCCGATCAATGAGAAACGGTGCCTTCTTAGAATAGCAACTACATGTATCGTAAACCCAGACTTGCAGTCACATTAAAAAGGTGGCGCCTGATCAAACTATGCATTCTTTAATACTCCAGTAAAGTAATCTTTTGAATACTGAATCAGAGGTCTAGATACGATAAGTAAATAAAAACATTTTAAAGAATAACTTCTTTACTTTTTTTCAACACCAAACCCTATGTTGTGGTCGCAACATAGGGTTTCGAGACGATTCTAAAGAGTGGTCGCAGCGTAGGGTTTGGTGGAGAAATGACGATTTAAGTATGTACCTTAATGTCCCGCGACTATTCAAAGTGTAATGGTCTATCATTGTTTAACTAAATAGATTCTATTCAGTACAAAAGGTTTTACTCTGCTAGAGGGGTTCGAAAGACATACAGTGTCTCCTCTCTGGGTGCAGTGAATTTGGATCTACACAGTGTGCACTTGTCAGTACACTCGCTTCCCGCATTCAGATAAACCACCTGACAGGTACTGCCAAAACTAACCACAGGTCCCTTTCCGCTGCTGTATTTTGTCTGTTTCTGTTGTACAAATAAGACAATTCACGTGATCGGGTATTGTTTTTAACGTTTAATGATTGGATGATTTGTATTATTACGATGCTAGCTAACCAGAATGACGTTCAAAGACCTGTATCGCGTGTGTTAACGGTTCGAAATTTCTCCGAGAACGGTTTTCGCCCTCAGTCCTCAGCCCTTAATATCGGAACGACTCAATACAACTTAACATGTGCCCTTTATGTATAATCAATCGTAAATGCTCTGTAGTTTCCGACAAGCTTGAAAATTGCATTGGTGATGGCGACCATCGTAGTGTTTCCGAAGGGACCGTTTCTCATCACACGGTTTATTTTTTCAATCTGTTTTTCACACTCTCTTTACCTTAGAAAACTAGAATCTTCAAAGCTGACACAGATAAATATGAGTCACATCGAGCAACAAGCTGTTTAATTGTATCGGGTGTTTTACAAACTATGTAGATTTCCCTCATATTGACGACTTTTGACGACTCTGTAAAAGTCACTTTGTGAAACCATTGTGATAAATAGAGCATTTGCTCCTATATTTATCACAATGGTTTCAAACTACAAACTTCTAAAAAAACATTTTTCTCTACTTAATGCTCCTTTTCGGTAGATTTTGTTAAAGAGATTGTATCTAAAAATAGCATATGAGGTAAAGGGTTAACACGAACAGCATTGTCATATATATGTGTCATCTGATCTGGCTCTACATTAACAGCAAAATTTGTTTGTACCAATACTATGTTTGATTGATTATTTGGCAAACAAAGCCGCCACTCTGATATGCAGTGCTTGTTTGAAACTCTGATTGAAATACAGCAGCGTCGTATAATAGTTTTATTGTCAAATTCACGAAAATTGTAGAATCTGATCTACAAATGCCGCTACAGGGATTTGAATACGACTCATAAATATAGTTACAGTACAACTCTGCTAAATGGCAGCGTTATACATGATGGAAGTCACGCAGAATTCTCCAAGGGGACCTTTCTGCATGACTTTCATCTTGCATTAAGCAGCCATCAACTTATATGTCTCAATTCTTCTTCACTCGAAGTTGGATAAGATATTTTTTATTCTATTTCAATAATTGATATCTAATTTCATCTATGGTGATATGTTTGATTTCCTTTTTACATAGCTACTTTTATTTACATACAGTAAAACCTCGATTATTCGAATTTTCGTTATAAACGAATTTAGACCCTTTTAGGCAGGTGGCTGCTTAATGCATGATGGAAGTCATGCAGAAAGCTCCTAGAGGAGCTTTCTGCATGACTTTCACCATGCATTAAGCTGCCACCTGTCTTAAAGATCGATAATAATACGTATTTTAGTGTTCGGATAGTCGAGGTTTTACATAGTGTTATTAAGGCATCCCTATTCTTGTTTACGTTTGGTTGAAACGTACGTTAATACATATGTCGAGATTTCTACAATGCATCTTCTCCCTTTGTAACTTTAATTTATATGAGGTTTTAAATCAAATTCCTCTTCCTTTTAAGCTTCCAATTCTATGTTTGCTGTTTTCAAGTTTACAGTTTTCTTAAATGACGTTGCTAGATATTTAGGGCAATGCTAGGGCTGGTTGTCTCGGGATCAGAATATTAATGTGTGACTGAGTGTAGGTGAAAATCCCATCGTGTTTTGACATATAAAATGTGCTTCTATAACCGAACTCTTGGGTGTATTAATAATTTAATACCCAAAAGATAAACATCTACGGAGGTTGACTATACAGTCAACCAACGAATAAAAGAATAAACAACATAATTATGTTTAACCCTTTTACCGCCAAAGTCGCATAAATGCACCACGACAAATAGTGCAATCCCAGACCAGACATCGCCTTTTCAAGGCGGCGTCTGATCAGGGACTTCACTATTTGTCTCAGTCTCTATTTCTATATATATGCTTTATTCTTTTGAAATTTGCATTTATTTATCTCATTTCCTTATTGTACCGAACGATTTAACAAAATTCGGATTGCAGACGACAATAAGAAATTTAGCACCGAATGGGTTAATGATAGTCATGGTACTCTGAGCGAAAGATATATTTGATTAATAGATTTCGCGAACCTCTTAGTGACCTCTATAAAGTCCGTGTTTCTACACTTTCGCCTATTAGCACACCTGCAATACTATTTCCAATGTATTAACCTCAACAGAGAAGCTTGCGTCCCCTCCCCCAATGATAATATTTTTTTTATTGTCACGCTAACGTAATAGTTTCAAGAGTAGACAATGACATCTGATATAATTTATACGTGTATATGTTCTTTGTGAGTCTATTGGTTGATCACACTGGTGTCATTCTCAGTGTAATGTTATTTGTAATAATATCTATGTCATGTTATAAATGTGTCTTGTACATGTATGTCTCTGTGTCACCGATAAACGCTTAATTTTCCCCTAGCAAATGGAAACAGATGAAAAAGTCCCTGATCTTGACAATCAGGTAGGTATTTGACAATCCTAACGCAATTTTCCTGGTGCATCTAGTCTGCTGGTTAGTTGCCAATAAGTTATTTCTTTACCACACGAATATACAGTAAAACCTCTCTATAACGACCACTAAATTACATCAATTATTTTGTGTTAAAGACAGGCTGCTGCTTAAAGCAAGATGTAAGTAAAACGGAACGCTCCTATGGGAGCGTTCTGTTTTACTTTCACCTTGCTGTAAGCAACCACCTGCTCTAAATATCAACTAGTTAACACAAGTTAGCGGTCGTATTAGAGAGGTTTTAATATTCATGTAAGAAACAATGGCAGTATGAATATTAACTCTAGACTATTTTCATAATGACACATGAACACTGGAATTGTCGGTCATTTCAGAAACTGTAGTATGAAACATGTACAGTAAAACCCCGCTAATGCGACCACTTAATGAATAAACATTATTGTCCTTTATAAGCAGGTGGTTGCTTTATGCAGGACAAAAGTAATGCAGAAAGCTCCTCTAGGAGCTTTCTGCATAACTTTTGTCCTGCATTAAGCTACCACCTGCATCTAGCACACAGAATTATACATATTTTAGGTGGCCGCATTAGCGGGATTTTACTGTATTATGTCGTAAGCAAACAGTACAGACCCTGTCGTAAGCAAACAGTGCAGCTCCAGTCGTAAGCAAACAGTGCAGACCCTGTCGTAAGCAAACAGTGCAGACCATGTCGTAAGCAAACAGTGCAGACTGTGGTCAGATGGCACTACCAAACTCTGATCTGTTGAACTTTTAATTACTAGTTTAATTAATAATTCGTAGAAGCGTTTGAGAAATTATTCACCGTGTATCAAACAGCTTGGATCTTGATGAGACGCCGAGTCACTCGGCCTTTCATCTGAATCCAAGCTCTGCAAATACCAGTTAGGTCTTGGTTAGCATTATAGGGTTAAGAATGGAGACAGCTAGCGCACCCGTATTGCATCTTTATCGACTTGAAAAACAATAACACGTTAAATGTGGAGATAAAATGATGTGACAAAGCTACCTGCTATATTCTATACTAATGTAGGGTTAAACAGTACATTGACTGAAAGTGTAAAGAATAGAATATCATGCTTCAAATATCAATGAAAACTTAAACGATAAATAAAATTTTCAACTCATTCCGTGATTATATATTTCACAATGGTGCAAGGAAATTACTTTCGTGAAAACTGTTTTTGGAAAATTTGATACCTTAAATGGAGGATTTCCTTTGATCAGCGGTTATGTTAATGTAGATTTTTTCCCGAATGAACCAGTGACTATTATAAGAAAGCCTACATCCCCGATATATTTGTTTACGTTCCTTCATGTCTTGTCTCACATTTTAGTTATATGTTGTTTTTGTAGTACTTTTTCCGACTCGGAAGAAATGTGGAAAGCGAGAGAAAACTACCGGTATGACAAACTTCTACTGTTTTTCGATAAGTTAAAACAAAACCTTTCCGCCGTCTCTATATTCGAAAACACGCACTGTTATTTAGAAGCGTATAAAATAACATGATATGGAGAATAGTCTGTCTTTAACGAACATTAGATTGTTAATTATGAGTGTATTTAATCCTATTGTAGAGAAAATTCGCTGTAAATCCTTTCCCTGTTGAATATTCATGTAAGAAATAATGACATTATGAATATTTATTCATTGAAATTTTATGATTTGACATACACACACATGACTGTTTGATTTTAGTTGAAACTGTAGAATCAGATATATTATAATTACTTAAGCAAACAGAACATACCCTGAAAAGAACAGGGGCCGTCTGCTCTGGATCTTCTCTGTTTGTAAAGGCATGACAACCCGTTTAATATGAGGGAAAATGTTAAACTCGTTATGCTTTCCAGATATTGCATTGGTAATTTAACCCTTTGCCAGACAGATATTGCATTGGTAATTTAACCCTTTGCCAGACAGGTGTCTTTTGATGCCTTTGCAACAGAGTAGGTCCGTCTGATTAGTGTCTGATGTTTGCTTAACCTTTAGCCTGCTGAGCAAATTATTTTTACAGAATTGTTCACCTACTACATTTCCAAAAGTCAAGCTATAATGAATTTGTCTATCAAAATACAATTAGGGTGTCAAACAGTTTAGATCCTGATGAGACGCCGAGTTACTCGGCGTCTCATCTGGATCCAAACTGTTTGCATAGGTATTCACTCATCCGCCCATAGCAGGCTAAAGCTTAACCCACACCTTCCTAGTGACGCATTTTGGCGCCTCTGTTAAAGTCTACAAAACTCTAAAAATGTCTTTTGTATAGATAGTGCTCCTTTTCGGTAGATTTATTCAAAGAGGTTGAGTCTAAAAATAATCTAGGAGGGAAGGGGTTAAATAATTGCATGTATCTAAAAAAAATATTATCATGGCCAAAACCTCATGATCATGCTCTTATACCATTTTAAAATTAAGCGAAAATATATTCACAATGTCATCATTTATTACATGTATGTGAATAGGCAAAGTGCTCTCAGATGTGTAGAAATTAAATTCGTATGATATTTTTCATGGTGTTAATTATTTCACTGCTTATGACGAACATGTGATTACCTATGCAATCAGTTTAGAACCCGATCAGACGCCAAGTAACTCGTCGTCTCATCAGGATTCAAACTTCTGAACCCTTTCGGCGCCAAATTTCTAATTGTCGTCTGCAATCAAAAGTTTGTAAAATTATTCGGTACAATAAGGAAATAAGATAAATAAATGCAATTTTCAAAAGAATAAAGCACATATATAGAATGAAGAATGAGACAAAAAGTGAAGTCCCTGATCAGACGCCGCCTTGAAAAGGCGGCGTCTGATCTGGGACTGCACTATTTGTCGTGTTGCATTGATGCGACTTCGGCGGTGACAGGGTTAATGTTGTCATAATAATTGTGAATAAAAATGGAAGACAATTCAAAATTGTAACAGAATCCATACTTGACAGAGAAATAATTGAATAGTACACGGTATAATTTAACCTTTTACGAGATGTACCTTCTAATGCTTTTGCAAAAGAGTAGACCCGGATCAGACGGCTCTAGTAGGAACTCCTGTATGAGCTATCAGATCAGGGTCTGCTCTATTTGTGTTTGAAGTGTAACAGTGTAACATTGTATAATGTGTGCCATATGCAGTTTTATATTCAGGATGTCATTACTTCTGATACCAAAATTCATCAAGTAAAAAGGTTAAGTTACACTGTTCCGTGTGTAGACAATCTAAGTATTTCACTCATGTTGAGATCTTTTTCTTTCATATTGAATAGCGTGATGCAAGGTTGTACTAGAAATGTGTAATCGAATTGTGTGTTCAAGAATCATACACATTTTCATGTGTTGTGTTTACGTCATTCTAAGAATTGGATTTGCTCTTTTGCAGTCATTTCTACGAATTGGTAGATCTACAAAGGAAGATACGACTGTTTAGGCTTGCACTGTTCAAAAAACAGATTTATGAGAAACAAGGCATAAGACAATACTGTGAAAGCAGTGTGGATGTAGCTGCAATTAAGTTGGTCAATAAAACACAGTGTGTTATATTGAATTCTGCATAACAGCAATGTGTGCTTTTATAAATTATTCATTAAAATTGAAATGGTTTCAGTATTTTGTATTTTCTTTTGGTGGTAAGTTTTAATCTAAATCTTGCCGATCGTACATGACTGCTATTTGCAAACAGCTTGAATCCTGACGAGATGCCGAGTAATTCGGCAGCTTGAATCCTGACGAGATGCCGAGTAATTCGGCAGCTCTTTGGGAACTAAACTGGTTGAAGCTCGGACAATAGTTTCGTCAAAAGCATGAAAAAATCGGAAGTAAGTAAATATTACAGCAAATCAAGGTTTTTTGCAGTCATAATGTTTTTCGGCAGATAAAGTTTTATCATCAAACAGACAACGGTGTTATAAACTGTTATTACAATATCTGAGGTAACCTACACTATCTGAGGTAACCATTTAACGAACAGTTATTACACTATCTGAGGTAACCATTTAACGAGCAGTTATTACACTATCTGAGGTAACAAATTAACGAACTGTTATAACACTATCTGAGGTAACCATTTAACGAACAGTTGTTACACTATCTGAGGCAACAATTTAACGAACGGTTATTACACTATCTGAGGTAACAAATTAACGAACTGTTATAACACTATCTGAGGTAACCATTTAACGAACAGTTGTTACACTATCTGAGGCAACAATTTAACGAACTGTTATTACACTATCTGAGGTTACCATTGAACGAAAAGTTGTCTGTATCAGCTAAATATAATAAACATTATGACCTAAGTGTTTTGTATCCTTACCTGCTCAGTCCTTATTTGCTTTTACTAAATGAAAACTTAAACGTTTCTCCAAGTTTCTGCTAAGTTTAGCAGTTTGCTACCGACCCTTTTTATAAACGTTTGTTTCTTGATCCCGAATAGATAAAGCATACATTTAAGAATATTTTTATTGTTTGTACCACATTTGTTATCATCTTAAATGAGCACTTAGCAATGATCGAATCAAAATATTTCTGAGGCTAATCAATCATTTTTTAGTTTTTAAACTGGGAGTAAATACGTCATCGACATTGGTTCCTTCTTAATTGAATCCCACAAAGGACAAAGGGTGCCATTTTAGAGCATTTAATCACAAACAAGGACACATTGAACTCGCAACACATTTATTGACAGAGAACGTAGGCGATGTTCTAATAAACTTTATTGTTAATTATTTTTCTAACATGACACCTTCCTAGATCATAAACCATTTTAATTAGCATTACACCACTAAATAAAGACAATCCATATTAAACAGGCGACCAAGAATAAGGACCCATACAAGGTAGGGAAGAACACGAATATCGATATTGTTTATTAAGTCTCATATATCAATGTTATATATACTTTAATATCTTGATGCTTCTGTATATAGGACGAATTAATGTCGATATGATAAAATTGGCGAATAACATCTTATTTGCAATATTTACCCCGTACAATGTATATGTCAATAAAATAAAGAAAATAATAAGAAATAATTTCAAGTTTTGGCGTGTGCAATGAAGGGAAAATGATGATGGTGTGATAGCAAAACTACAGCTGAACTGCGATATCTCGAACTCCGAGGGACTATTCAAATTAGTTCGAGATAACAAAGTTCGAGTTATCCAATTTCTAATCTGGAGAATTTCTCGAGTTGACAGCCAAATGCATGTGTAAAGTAATGCTGAAAGCTCCTGTTACACCTGCAATAAGCTGACACATGTATGTGTTTCTAGACACCCGTAGTGATACAATTAAGAGCAATTCTGTATTGTAAGTTTTGGACGGACCAAAGTTTTAGTTCGAGTCCTCCCGAAGTTCGAGTTATCCGAGTTCGAGATATCGCAGTTCAACTGTATTTAACCCTTGGTCAATCGTTTTCAAATCGTTTGAACGAATCTCGGTTTGGTTAAGATGAGACCCGAGAGACACATGCAATGTCATTTGCAAACAGTGTAGATCAAGATGAGAGGGCTCCTAAAGGAGCCCACTGATCAAGGTCTGATCAAGTTTACGCTTTTCATACTTAGTGAACTCTATCGTTAAACACTGGTGGGTTATTCTACTCTGATAATTCAGGATTGAAAGGTTTTAATAGACGTGTCGTTAATAATGAACACATATGGTAGCACCTCTCTTATGTAATAATTTAATCTATTAAACCATATGCTATTTTTTTCAGATCCAATCTCTTTGAATAAATCTACCGAAAAGGAGCATTTACTAGAAAATGAGGAAACGTTTAGAATTGTGTAGTTATAAACGAAAAAGTATTAACGTCAAGTAAGAAAAGTCACACACAAGACAACAACCATTACCAAAACATCGATAGAAAATAATTGAGAGACACACATACACACAACCGCACGCTCACACACATGTACACATACACACCCAAGATGAAAATGTCAAACACCAATAAACCTACGTATAAGTACAACTCAAAGGCACAGGACAAACATAAAAGTAAGGGTGACAATGAGCGTACCACTTTGTAACGATCAGTGGCAAAATCACCGCTGGGGGAAACATTCTGATAAATAAAGCATTTGCTCCTATGTTCCTTTTTTGTAGTAAATGCTCCTTTTCAGTAGTGTCTAAAATAGCCTATGAGTTAATTGGTCTAAACAAAGTCGTTGGAGTATCATAAATTATTATGTCTTTCTTCATTTGTATCATTCGTTTAACCTTTCCATTTATTGTTCCGTTTCCTTTATTTTATTTGGTGAATGTAAGCGTCATTGTTTTGTTTTCAAAATATCAAGAACCAAAGGTTCAGGTCCATTTTCCGGGCACCTCGCCTCGGTAAGCGATTGAAGATTATGGACGAACCAACAATTAAGGTAATGCGTATATACATCTTTAACTCTTTCATCTCCAATGTCGCCGAAATGCATCACGACAAACAGTACAGTCCAAGATCAGTAGCCGTCTTTTCAATGCAGCTTCTGATCAAGTACTGCACTGTGTGCCCTACACTCTAGTTGAATATCTGTGGTTTATCACTTTGAACGATTTATTTATTTATCTAAATTCTTCATATTACCGAAATGGTTTAACAAAATTAAGTGGCAGATTTAATTAGAAATTTTACCCCACATACTGGTAAGCACGACTATGTACAATGGGAGTTTAGAATAAGTTCAATTTAGATGAGATTCACCAGAGTGCATGTTTGCCACCAGGTCGACACTTTCCATGTCAGCACATGTTTTACATCATCTGCAGTAGTATTAACATACTTTTCTAAGCCTGTGGTTGATGCTGTGTGTTGGTGAAACTGGGTCTGGATCAACAGTGCTTTCCTAGCCCCAAGCTTCCTATATACGCTTTAAAGCGACTCTCATTTGAAATTGATTGTTGCATTTGTGTACAATAGCCGTTGACACAGGGAAAGATACTAACTATCTTAAAGTTTGGCTAATATAATTCAATGCTATTATTGTTTTGATTGAGACTTCGAAATTTATCTGGGGTTGTAGAGAAGAGGCGTACTGCTTATCAATACAAATTTCTTATTTCTCGGGGCACTTATAGTGTTGGTAACTGATTAGAACCAGAAACACAATTCTTATATGTACAGTGCTCCCTTTGGGATACGAATATTGTATGTGTTGTTCAGAGGGAGTTGTTATAGGGAGTGAAAATCAAACATAATTAGCTTAATTGCAGATCCCCAGATAAGGTGTATTTCGAGAACTAAAACCGTTATGCCTCAATCAAACCCTGTGTTGTGACCACTCTTTAGAATCGTCACAAAGTGACGATTCTAAAGAGTGGTCACAACATAGGGTTTGATGGAGGCATAAAGAAATTACGATGGAAAAATGTTGTTTCTGGAGCCTTGTTGTTTCGGAAACAGTGACATACGTTGTTGTAAGAAGGGAATCGTTATTGAGAGGGCCGTTGTAGGGAGGGAGCACTGTACACTCAAAACAAGGTTTAGTTGAGAAATAGCATAACTAACACTCTACTTAGATATCCTAAATATGAGTTACTAAGAAGTACAGAATTGTCAGGAAAGTATATTCATGGTTCAACAAATCAAACAATTGATCTTCTTGGGATATACAAAGGGACAATATGTAACGTTTTATTTCTTTGTACATATTCTGTATATTTGGTTCACGTCTTCATTTCCATGTGATGTGTTTTAGTTTGACTGTTTTGGTTGTCGTGTTTCTGGTTTTTTGTGTTCTTTTTAGTTTTCTCAATGCAGTCTTCCTAGTTTCTTTCATATAATTGCTCTCGGAGGATCACCTCCCTTCAGAATTTATAATCTTCACAACAGCAGGTGTTAAGTGCTTGTGTGGCGGCCGTAAAACGTCGCCCCGTACTTCATTCTCAGTGTTGTTATACCTTCTAATCCTTCGAGATCATGAATTTCAGCACTTCTTGTTCTGAAAATGGAATACCGCTCAAGCCGGTGTTAGGGGGCGTGAGCAGTGTTGCACTTTCAATAACTGTTCATGAACAGATTCAAGAAAACCGAGTCTGCAATTTTCTCTTTTGTGTTGCAATTTTTGCTCTCGGGGGATCATCTCCCTTCAGAATTTATACTCTATATTTATTTATTTTCTTTCGCATTGTGATTTCTTGTAGTTGGTAAAAGATACATTGTCAAAATTCGGCTTTAAAAATTATTGACTATTACCGGACGGACGGACGGACGGGTAGATCAGACTTATTTCTTTGAAATAAACACACATGCTAACAGTTTTACTATTGCCGCAGTGTTAAGAGAACAACACTCTGATAGATCGGCTGTAGTAGACCAATGGCTCTTCCCAGTCCTCTTACAATGTCTAGATTATTTTCATATTGATATATGGAGGGAGTGTTACTGTGATCATCTTCAAACTCTGATAAATATGCTCGTATTCATAAAACATCTTCAAATGTTCACCCTTCGCTTGCTATTCACGTCAATATACCTACCTGTAAATAGTGAAGACCCAGATGAGACAGCTCCTGCAGGAGCTGTCTCATCAGGGTCTGTACTATTTACAAATAGATTGTGCAACCAGTGCACTCCACAGCAGTGATTGCACAGAGAAATAATTGTAGACAGTGAAGATATACAATGTATGTAATTATACAACAGGGCATGGGTAAAGACGGAGAAATGTATTTTAAAATTCAGCAAGAGAAGGGTTAATAAAACATCTTCAAATGTTAATATATGGTGATTATCACGGTCAAGTAAGACTAAATCATTGAGATGTAACCTATACAGTTATGTTGTACTAATACAATAGTGTTGGTAAAACTAATAGAACTCTTACAAATGATTGTATGTAAACACATTTATTCTCTAACACAGAAGGGTTTAAATACACAACTGCTATACTTTAGACCCAGGACACAGTGTATTGAAACATGTGTTGTCGATGGATTTCGCATGCGGTCTTTAACCCCTTGAAATGCATGAAATGAGTGTACTGACTTTTGCAGACAGTGTAGACTCAACAGAGGGCTCCTAGAGGAACCCTCTGATTAGGGTCTGCACTGTTTGTCGTTCAGAATCATTTGCAAAGGCATAGAAATGCGTTTATATGGCGTAAAGGGTGAACTATGTTAATCTTTATTTCTAAGTATAGCATTTATGATAGATGTGTCATGTTATTTATGTTTCTTGTATTCGTTTGTGTCACCGATAAATGCGCGATTTTCTCCGATAAACGCGTAATTTTCCCCCAGCAACTCGGATCAGGCTTTGACATCGTTAATAAAGCGGTCGCCTGCTTTGTGTAATTTGACTACCGGTGATTTCCAAAATAGTCTCACATAAATTTAAAAGAGACATATGTCGGAAAACAAACTCTTCAACATCTTTTCATCCTATTTGATGTGTTTAGATACGTACAATGGTATACCTGATTGACACGATAATGATGAAAACTGTAACCTATTACGAATAAAAAAGATCTTAGAATATCAATATTGCTCAGTAAATTACATAAAAAGATAACCAATGTTGTAAGACGATCAGTAAATATAGAACCAATCTTCGAAGACAAGCTAATATTTTACAGCACAAAAACATAAATGCACTGTGTGTCTTGCGCTCTTTGTGTCTCGTCTTACAATTGAATGTGATTATGACATACTCAGAGGTCAAGATAAGGTGCGCAAATTCAAACATGTTCAACAATAGCTCCTTTATTTCTCCACCAGACCCTATACTGTGACCACTCTTCGAGACGACTCTAAAGAGTTGTCGCACTATGGGGTTTGGTGGAGAAATGGCGATAAAACACATGTCCGCTCAAATTTGAATGTGGTGCAGAGCTGCAGATAAGATGCTTAAATGTAAACATTTTCAAGCATAGCTCCTTTATTTCTCCACCAAACCCTATACTGTGACCACTCTTTAGAATCGTCTCTTTGAGACGATTCTAAAGAGTGGTCACAGTATAGGGCTTGGTGGAGAAATGGCGATTTTAGTATTTGAGTACGCACCTTTATCTGTAGCGCTGATACTGTATTGTATCCGGCTCGACGACGAGCAAATATTGAGAGAAAATTACTGGTATGGCCAATATCTACATGCACTGTGGTTTGAAATGATTCTTTACAAACCTTCATCTAATCATCACCATTATCATCACCACCACCATCACCATCACCATCGTTACCATCTAAGAAATGTCTTTATTGGAAAAATGCAGGAACAACAAAAAAATCAAAAAGCAAAGTTCATTTGAAATGAAAATGACATGAAAAGTTGACCACATGCGGTGTTGCCCTTCAATTCTATTTGTAGCCATAGTGTTGGTATATAATATTTGTTCGTGATGTTCATTAATAAGGAGCATCATTTTGACAAGGGAAGCTCAAATTAATATACGTTTAGGTATACGTTATTTCTATATCTCATTGAAATAAATTACTCGTATATCGTACATATTCTTAGATTTTAACCCTTTCCTTTATGAATATGCATGTAAAAATGATAACATCGTGAATATTAATTGGCTGAAAGTTTATAATGGCATTGTGTACAGGGGAACTTTAGTTTCAGATTTCATCAGCAAATATACATGTAGTAGATCTGATTGCTCATACATTATTCGTATGTGATCTGGATCTGCTCTTTTCGCAAAAGCGTTACAATGCGCGTCTATGAGGTAAAGGGTTAAATAAATATCCTATTATGTATGTGTGCATGAAAGATATATTCTTATATAGTGTTTGTATCATTTTCTCGGAACCTTATTTGTTTTTGTCATGTCATTTGTACGAATTGGTAGATCTACTCAACAAATGGAGACTACCTATTACTTGATATGCATATTATGGGGGAATGCTTCAGAAGAATATTGTAAGAACAGGTTTGACTACAAACACGTAAGTGAGTGAGTGAGTGAGTGAGTGGGTGAGTGAGTGAGTGAGTGAGTGAGTGAGTGAGTGAGTGAGTGAGTGAGTGAGTGAGTGAGTGAGTGAGTGAGTTGGGTTTTACGATACTGTACACTACAGTAGAACCTGTCTTAAGCGACTATTCATTTATTGAACATGGAAGTCTTAAAAAGCAGACCGCTGCTTTATGCAGGGCAAAGGTAATGCACAAAGCTCCAATAGGAGCTTTCTGCATTTTTTCGACCTGCATTAAGATCTCACATGTCTTAATGACCCGGAGGCTTTTAGACCTCTTGTCGCTTAAGACTCATCTTTAGATCTCCTGTAGCTTGAGACAGGTTCTGAACTTTATTTTTGCGATCGTCTGTTTCGTATTCATTAAACTATTTGAATAATTCAGAAAGTCTGAGATTTATGTAAATATGATGACAGTTTATTGTTTTAATATTTCAGTAGTATTCATTTCAATAGTATTCACCAAGGCGCTCTGTCCGTTCAATTCACAACTCTGTTTAATTGTTTTATAATTGATCTCTAAGTTTGGTTCCCACTAATATGAAGTTACTAGGATGTAATTTAAAGAGTTAAATTTCACGAACATCGATAGATTAAATTGATAGCAATATTGGCGGCAAATTACTGTAAGCGATGCTTTAATATGATTTATTACCCAATATCCTTTTAGAATGACAGTTTCGATTGAAAACGATTTAGATAAGCTTTAAATCATTTAATATTGACATTTCATGTTTTAAACAGGCGTCCAATGTCCATGATGATAAGACGGTATGAAAAAGCATGAATGTTGATATTGTTTCTTACTTCTCATGCATAAATATATATAACCAAACCTTCTTGCTGTCAAAATATGTTATATCAGTAATACGGAAGTGACAAAATACTTTATGTGAAGGGTGTGTATCCACTTTAACTGAACATTTACTCCATGAATATTCATGTAATATCTAATGATATCATGAATATTAATAAGCTTAATTTATATAATATCATACAAATAGGCATTTTGGCCACAGCAAAACATGTAGAATCTGATCTATATTATTTCATAAGCAAACAAGGCAGACTCTGATCTTGGTCTACTCTGTTTGCAAAGGCGTAAAATGCGTATTTATGGAGTAAAGGGTTAAACAACGTTGTACAGTACAGTAATGCGACCACTTAATGATACAAACATGGCTGTCTTCATAAACAGGTGGTTGCTTAATGCAGGACGATATATATGCAGAAAGCTCTGCGTAACTTTCGTCCTGCATTAAGCTACCACATGCCTTTGCTACATGTACTGTGAAGTATGCCCCTTTTTGGTGGTCGCATTAGAGGGGGTTTACTGTATAAATATATATGTAAAAGACAAAATATTCAATTTTATTAACTCTATATTATTTCATAAAGGGAAAATATTATGCTGATGTTAAAGTGTCTGCACATTTTGTATATACAACCATTTCAATGTTTTGTTAACCTTCTGACCTCTAGGCGCAACTTGAATAACTTTTGCAAACAGATTAGATCCAGATGAAACGTCGAGTAACTCGGCATCTCATCAGGATCCAATCTGACTATAAATGCCATCTATTTTGAGATACTATATATTACTGTTGTATATAGTGTTAAGTCAGTACAAATACATTACTACTGAACACTACCTATTGAAGTCATGACGCCGTGTGCTGGGATGTTGTGATCAAAGTCGAAATTTATTGAATACATATAGATGTGTAATTCGTATAGTATAGAGTCGGGTATTATGGTGACTATAATGGTTTATTTTAACTAATAGTTGAAAACGCCTACACATTATTATTTGCATAGTTCACTTATCTGTACTGAATGAAAATACCAAGTTTGAAAATGATTACTTGAGGTGTATTGCTAAAAGTAAGAGATGTAGAGATGTAGTAAGAGATTCAATTTGTTATAAGTGTATCAACATCTAACATTTTCAGTCACAACCACTGAAACGGGAAACCCGTTCTACGAGAGGAAAGTCGGTATGGTGACCATTGCATATGCAGACAGTATACTATTTCCCAATGTATTGTCCATGCCCTGAGGTCCAGATAAGATGCGTAAAATAAAACATTTTCAGGAATAACTCCTTTATTTCTCCACCAATCCCTGTGTTGTGACAACATAGGGTTTGGTGGAGAAATGACAATTTTAGTACTTGAGTACGCACATTTATCTGTTACTCTGCATGCCTATATATACACATAGATAATTAGCTTTTAACATATAAACCATTATTCACCAAGTATATGTATCCTTTATAATTCCGGTATATGCTTGCAAATATCTTACTAATGGCTTCCCTCACATGAAGGGTAACTTTATTTTTCTTATTGGATTACACAATTTATCATAAAAATATGTAAAACATTGAACGCCTTTGTGAAGTTGGAAAGTAATCATTCATAAAAAATGCATTTAAACGCCAATAGACAAGTATATACACATTGCATGTCAATAAATAACCAATAAACACAGGGTATGTAATATAAACTAGAAAAGTGTGTCTGTAAGACACAGTGATGCCCCCGTGTTGGTGCTTGCCTAGCTGCACGTAAAATTTCCAAGTCATTTGACCTTGACCTTGGGCTTGTGGGCAGCATGGGCTGGGTGTGCTATGAAAGTATGGGTGGTGTTTAATGTGTATATTCAATTCCATGGCAATAGCTACCGTGGTTAGGGAGATATAAGACAATGAAAAAACTGTGACAAAAAACTGCACGTAAATGTGACAACCAACTGTGAGTCATTTGACCTCGACCTTGGGCTTGCGGGCAGCATGGGTGGGGTGCCAAATGATAGCACAGATGGTAATTGATGTGTATGTGAAGTTTCATGTGTATAAGTGTAGACATTACTGACTTATAACACTTGAAAAACTGTGACAACCAACTGCACCTAAAAGCGTGACACACGGACAGACGGACGGACGGACATGTGCAAAACTTAATGCCCCCTGACTATTGTCAACGGGGGCATAAAACTATTATTTACTGGATCTGCCACGAGTTGTCATTTGAGATAAACTTTTCATAACCTTTTCACCGCCGAAGTCGCATAAATGCACCACGACAAATAATGCAGTCCCATATCAGACGACGCCTTTTCAAGGCGGCGTCTGATCAGGGACTTCACTTTTTGTCTCATTCTCTATATGTGCTTTATTCTTTTGAAAATTGCATTTATTTATCTCATTTCCTTATTGTACCGAATGATTTAACAAAATTTGGATTGCAGACGACAATTAGAGATTTGGCGCCGAAAGAGTTAAACTCGTCCAGAAAAAATGAGTTACTAAGCGATCCTTTGGGGGCGCTTAATAACTTTTTTCTGGATGAGTTTAAGAAACAGTTTATGATATCTCATGACAACTCGTATCCGATTATTCTTATCACATAGCGAATTCTCTCAACTTCGATATTTAGACGAAGGGGCAGAAAAAATAGTCGGATATTCGCTTCATCTCCCCGATGCTGACTAGATTCTATATTTAGTAAGAAAGCTGAGTCCATGCCAACGCGGAATGGTTATCGAATTTGTACTAATTTACACACAGACTCAGGCAAAATAGAGTGTGCACCAATATAAATGTGTGTTCTTTAAGATGAAAGGACGGTAAGTAATCATTTGATGCCACATTCATTACACATGCTAGATATAAAAACATAATTATGGGATGGTTACATTAACCGGGACACAAGCAAAGTATTACCTGAATTTTACACACATGGTTACGTATTTCCTTTATTATGTCCAACATCTACATAACTGGACCCTATGATCACAGTCTGTGCACGTTTCTTTAACTAGTTTGTCTACATGCTGATATATTTGCCGAAATATGCCTAGAAATATTTTTTCTTCTAGATACTTAACTGGGCGTTAATTTTTGTAACAGATCTAAAGACATCCGTATATCCGTATAATTAAATGTTTTAAGTATTAGTGTATAGAGCTAGCATGCGACTAGCAATAATATCGATATCTAATAATAGATTCTTATTTGTTAATGGGAATTACATCATTTTAACATTGTAAAACAAATATAAACAGTCATATAAACAAGTAACAACTGTATGAGGTAGATTAGAAAATGTAGTTTAGTACACTTTGTATGGCCAGTTAGAAAGTAAGTTTCGAAACGATGTCTAAATTATTCTAAACAAACTGAAATACTTTTCAAATAGTGTTATTGAGATTACAGAATTAAAACTTAGACTGTAGTTTTTAAACTGTAGTTCATTTGCACTTTAAAGCAATCCCAGTATCTACCCACATTCCATTTCCCCATCAATAGAATTATATACACATGAAAGGTCTTCTTTAAAATAAGTAATTAGTAGATCCTTCGAAAGCAGTAGATCCTTCGAAAGTAAGAGATCCTTCGAAAGCAAATGCAGCAATGCAAAAAGAGAACATTGTAGACCCAGTTTTATTGAGTATATTTAAAAGCAGTTATGAAAAGTGACCTTTACTCACGCCCCCTAGCTCCGGCCTAAGCGGTATTCAATTTTCCAAACTAAAAACATCGAAACTACTGATCCAGAAGAACCAGAATATATAACAACACTGAGAATGAAGTACTACCGACTTTTACGGCCCCCACACTAGCACTTTACACTTGCACTTAACACCATCACGTTAACTTTGTTATAATTATATTACATCCGGTTACTGCTTTTGTTCCAAAATTTCGAGAAGAGACATAACGATTTCTAATACAAACCCATGTACTTGTATCAGCCTGTTTGGACTGTCGAAATTCATATTAGTTGTAACTTGCTTATGTTCGTTCTTTGCAGTCCTTCCTGCGTATTGGGCGATCACCTTCAGACGTCCCGGTATGCTCCTTACACGGTTGTTGTTGTCATTCTATAAGTTTGGTCAAAGTGTAACCCTTCTCATGCTGATAAAATAATGTCTAGTATTCGGTCTCTGATTTGTTGAAAGTTTCACTGACCTCCAACTCGACCAAACCTTTTAGAAACTATTGTCAACTAGTTTGGATTATGTTGAGAAGACGAGTGACTCGGCGTCACATCTGGGTCTAAGCTGTTTGCAAACGTTAGTATGGGAGGGGATGACACTCTGGGTCCATGCTTATAAAGCTTTTAGTTGAGTCTGAGTTTCGTTCTCATGCTTTTGATTGGTCAGATTTGAGTTCTCAAGCTTTTGATTGGTCAGATTTGAGCCAAAGGCTCAAATCTGACCAATCAAAAGCTTGAGAACGATCTCAGACTCAACTAAAAGCTTTATAAGCATGGACCCAGACTTAATAGGTACTACATGACTGCTTTATTTTGCCCAGGGCATCGTCACCTTTAATGGCATTGTCGAAAAACAGAATATGAACATATTGGGCATAAAGGATATAATTATGTGAATTAATATTTTCTATATTTTTCTCATTATTATCATTATTATTATCATTATTATTATTTATAGTTTCTATGTGTAGAAAGTAGTGAGGCCATGTACTCAAATCTGTAAAATCAGTATAAAGAATAACTATCGTTTTCTTTTGTCGGTCTATGTTATGTTGTTTGGCTGGGTTGGTGTATTCCGTTCTACGGTACTAGTGTGTATACTCTCTCTGGTTTGCGGATGTTTCTCAGTACATGTTATTATGTTAAGGATTTATATTGTAACTCTGATACACCAAACATACTGGTATTATAATAAAAACATCGTTGATGTTGTCAGTAATTTTTCTATACAACTGCGGTTTGGATAATTTGTTGAAATACTCATAAATAATAATTTATTTTATCAGTCATGCCACTCTCGCGAAGTTTGCTACAATTATTTGAAACGCCCTTCCAAGTTTAAGAGGAAAAAAGACATAACTGAGTAAGACCCTCTTCTGTTCTAAGAATGCTGCATTTTGTAATATTTCAAAGGGCATTTACTGCACTTAAATTTGTGTTTTTTTTACACATTTGTAGAAAGTTAGCCATCATTGATACCAACTTTATAGCTGTAGACAAAATATAATAAAATAGTTTCGAACCACACTCTTTATTATATTATTACTCCCCTCGGGACGACTTACGATTATATAAACAAAGTAACTTTATATTGTTTCTCAATTTGGTTTCAGTCATTTCTACGCATCGGTAGAGCCCCTTCCGAATTATCGGTAGGTTTTGTTTATCATTTGCGTTCTGTTGATGCTCATACTATATATAGTCTTACCCTATTAATTAAAATATCTTTCTGCATTTATTAATGACATATTGACGATAACAGTAACTAATTGCAACATTTTAAAACATTAATTGTCTATTGATTGTTTACTTAACAGGAGGGGGTATCCTCCAAGAAGAAAATAACGAGCTTCATATCAACTATTTTGAATGTCATTTAAGTGGAAGCCACTGTTATTTTGTCTACATACTGAACTGACCTATTCAATTTTGCAGTCCTTTCTTCGCATTGGTAGAGCTCCATCCGATACCTCGGTAAAGTAACTTTCAGCGATGTTGTACATTATATTTGTATCTATGTTACGTTGTAAATTAAATCAAACAAGCGTGTTATCCGTTCATGTTATAAGAAACAAATTGTGGCTCTACTTAAGTCTACTTTCTCATCTTCTAAAAATGAACATTTCCATAAAAGTAAGATTTTAAAAATTTGATACTCACGCCATTTAAAATGCAAATAACTTTAAAATAAAAACAAGAACTTGAGCGTAGCTATTGGTAAAGAATAACATTGTATCAATTGCGTTTGTTGCAGTCTTTTCTACGCATTGGGAGAGCCCCGTCTGACAGCTCGGTAATGTAGCTTACAACGATGTTGTGTAAATGTTTTAGTAACATGAAACGCCTGATAAAGATCTATTAAAATTGAGACAAATTTGGAACACGAAGTATTATTAAGTTTGGGATATATGACAATAGGATATATGACAATAGTATCTATGTATCGTTGACTTAACTTCCAAATAATAAGAACTATTGTTATCAATCTTTCAAGCATCTATGATATTAAATGGCAATATATATCCTATAAAACATTTGTCGTCCTGATATATTTATATTTCTTGTCAATGAATCAAACTTCAGACAACATTAATCATCAGCCAGTCATACACAACTAAGAAACATCTGAAGAATGACAATGCATAAATCTAACACAAGACGACAAACAAAGTAAATAGTTGACATACGTTTACTATTAATTCGCTCATACTGATTTACATTGTATATTTTTTGCAGTCCTTTCTCCGTATCGGCAGAGCACCGTCTGACAGCTCGGTAACGTAGACTACAAATGTGTTGTTAAATTTTTCATTACGTTAAAGTCCTTGACAACCATCATTTAAACAGTATATTATAATAATATAGACTGTATAATATATAATCTTAATATAATATGGAATGCAACAATTATTAATAGCTCATAGCTGGCGCTACATAATTAATGTATACAACTCGTAGGAGAATAAATATTATTGAAATAACTTTTCGGAATTAATCATACCACGAATATAAGTTTAAATAAATCATTATGTTTTGTTTTGTAGTCATTTTTGCGGATAGGAAGAGACAGTTCAGATCCATCGGTATGACTATATTTTCTCTGAGTTTACACACAGTTTTAATAAAATTGATTTGTGTTTGGATAATTTTTATTTAACATGTAAAATATATTATAGCATAAGAATATTTTAATCATTCCATAAAGAAACAAGCCAGTAGCATCTCTCTATAGTGACCACCTAATTAATAAACCTGGAGGTATATAACGGTAGATGGTCACTTAACCCCTTACTTCATGAATCTTCAAGAAAGAAATAATATTATCCAGACTATTAATTAGAATAATGGTTATAATAGCACATGGGCACAGGGATATTTGGTCATGACAATGCTGTAGAATCATATCTATATAGACAAAGTAGATCCAGATCAGACGGCTCCTACAGGAGCCGACTGATCTGGATCTACTCTGTTTGCAAAGTCATTGGAATGCGTATTTATGGAGTACTGGGTTAATGCAAGGTCACGCAATACAGACAGCTCCTAGAGGAGTGTTTGCATATATGTCGCCCTGCATTAAGTTACCTTAAACACTAAGAATCAGACATCTTTTGTGTGGTCGTTGTAGACAGGTTTTATTGTACATTTTAAGTATAAAACTTACTATATGGTTCCATAAAATAGACAAACAAAAAGTAAATAGTAAGCTTTATTTGAATTATTTTATTTTATTTTATTTTAATCCGTTTCTGGAAATACTAAATAAAGGTACCAACAATGTATCAAATTGTTTGTATCTGATATCACTGACCCGTCTTCATGGCATTTAAATAAGTACTACTTATATATGTAATTCAAACTTAGTGTTTTGGTTTTACAGTCTTTTCTACGAATTGGAAGATCCCCTGCAGACACATCGGTATAGTATTTGTTAATATTTACACAAACGTGCAGTCTGTAACTGACTAAATATTTGGCAATTTATTAAATTAAATTGTCTTTCGAAATGGTTTTAATCATCTTATATACCTGGCGCATAAATATCACGAACCACTTCGCAAACTCGATAAAATGAAATTCAAAATAAAATCAGTTATGACTTATTCATTGAGGAGTCCCGTGATCAGGGTCTTCACTGTTATCACTATGGTGGAGTCATCTGATCAGCCAGCGTTTCAATGGTTAAATACCATGGTTTTCTGTTACATGTACAAATGTACATGATTAGCAAATTACGTAAAACAACTGTCTGATTTCAAATCAGATATATTTGTCATACATTTGCAGACTAACTACAGTATAAACAAAAGTAAAAGCTTATGCTGTATATTTTTTTCATTGTAGGCTTGGTACTTGGAGATATTTTTGTCAAGTTGTTGTATCTTTCACATGCTGCACATTATCGTAACATTTGATTTAAAAGGAACGCATAATACAATCATATTGAAACTAATTCATTATTTGAAAAGTATTTCAATAAAGAAAAACCCTTCATTGTGGTCTACCGATTTATGCGATCAACTTGCATTACCAGATTCTTGAAAGTGTTCTGACAAATGTAATAAAATAATTTGTACTACCTTAATAAATAAACTTATTGTTTAAAGAACGATTATGGACAATACGTATTGAATCTAACTCTATCTGACTTTGGTTTGCAGTCATTTCTACGCATAGGCAAGAGTTCCTCGGACCCCTCGGTATGACCTTAATTTTGTTTGTATCTGTCACACTCATTCTATTATAAACATACATTTTATGAGCAAAATTGTTTAACTTCATAACAAATACAAACACTTTAACTGGTAGCTAAGTCAATTTATGAAATTAACGCATATACTTTTTATAATATACCCCTAACCTCTTGGCATATTTGCAAACAAAGTAGACCCATATAAGACGACTCCTGTAGGAGCCGTCTGATCAGGGTCTGCCCTGTTTGTTTATGAAATAATATAGATATAGCTGAAATAATATAGATATAGCTATGTCATGGCATAATATGTCCCGTGTTGACATACTATTTTATAAAATAATCGTATTATTATTCATGATGTGATTATTTCTTTCATATATATGAATGATGGAAAGGGTTAATATAATTTAATTTTGTAATTTATATATGTGGTGACCTTTTGATATGCCGCTATAATCTATCATTCCTACGCACATATTCTTACAGTCGTATCTGCGCATCGGGAAACGCGACCCTTATTCCGCGGTATGGTCTAACATTCCGTTGTAAACTGCGTGTCTATGTTGTTTCAAACGATTAACGATGTATACTCTTGAATATATTCCTCGCATGTGCAAGTAAAATTAGCTCCTCCCTACGACAAGCTGGCATGTTACACAAGAAATAAATGGATTTCTACTTTAACCGGACATTTGACCAAACTAATACATTTTGGCTAGAAAGCTTACGTGGTTTATATACTTATTTGATTTATGACGATAGTGTACTATAAGTCATTGTTGGGATATTACTACTTTGGATTATTATTTATTGAACTGTGATATTGTTTCATTTTAAAACGCGTTTATATAAAGCCTTTTCTCAAGTTTCCGACAGTGTTAGATAAGACACAATATATATTAATAAGTCATAATCCAAATTAACCGCGAATGCACTTAGGGATGTCTGCGATTAGCTTTTGAAGAGGAACATAAGTGTATAGATTCTGTTTTGACATATGAACCGCCTCTCGAGAAAAAAGTGACTTCGGACCTAGTCAAACACTGTATACTCAGACCAGCCAATGATTTTCAGCATGTTTGGTCAGGATCTACACAATTAGAAACCCATCGACAACTGCACTATTTAAATTTATATCAGACTTGACAAACATGGAACACATTTATAAGATCCAACGATAAAGTTCCATGTTTCTGAGTTTGATACTTGGTTCCCAACTACCTCATTGGTTAGATTTTGAGTTAACCCATTCCCACATTTTGACGACTCTGTAAAAGTCACTTTGTGAAACCATTGTGATAAATAGAGCAATTGCTCCTGTAGGAGCAAATGCTCTATTTCTCACAATGGTTTCAAACTACAAAATTCTAAAACTTCCTTTTCTCAAACTCTTACCAATCAGAAGCATAAAGCTCTAACTGAAACAAAATAGTTTATAACCACGGAACAAAGGTGCAACAACTGGTCGTTGTCAACATTGTTTTAAATAACGAAGTTACCTTTTTCTTGCGGCGCGGCTGATACGATGTTAGTGACACAACCCTAAGGTTATAATACATTTGTCATTTCAGTCTTTCCCTTTGGAATAAAAGTGAAACTTGGTATCAGAAAAGCATGACATTTGTAAATACATCAGAGTGTCTTTTGTCGTTACTTATATTGAAAGATCTACCTCAATTAATTGTCAAGAAATAAATATTTAGGGAAGTAAAGTTTGTCTATTTATATTTCATTCCCTGCACACGTACCTGAGTTGATCACAGATCTTGTCAGACGACAGAGTTGTGCAATAAACATGTTCATATATAACAAATCAAGCCCATGTAAACGGTTTCCCTAAATAAAAAAAAATATGCTCAGAGCAATATATTTACGCAGCTATAACCAAACGTTTATATAAAGAGAAATATGTAGTCACGTTTATATTTCAGTATTTAGAGACTCTAGTTATTGTTTGGACTGGGTTGTATTGTAGTAGTGTATATTGTTGTGGTGGCGGGATTCAGAGATGGTTCTTGCGATAGTTTGTTGTAAAGGACGCGTTCAATATTGATGAAATACGAGGAAACACCCGTTGTCAGTGTGTAATAAATCCAGTACCGTTTTCACCATTATGCTAAATTACGGATGGTTATTCCCCATGAAAAATAAGTAAAATATTCTCGTTGCTTCTTTTGGAAACAAACGGGCATTGTTTTCGTTTTTTATTCATAAAATGATAACAGTAGCCTTAGCTAAATTAATGGCTAAAGCGACCATGATTTATTAACCCTTCACTTGCTATTCACGTCAATATACCTACCTGTAAATAGTGAAGACCCAGATGAGACAGCTACTGCAGGAGCTGTCTCATCAGGGTCTGCACTATTTACAAGTTGATTGTGCAACCAGTTCACTCCACAGCAGTGATTGCAGCACAGGAAATACTTGTACACAGTGAAGATATATGTAATTATACAACAGGGCATGGGTACAGAAGGAGAAATGTGTTTTAAAATTCAGCAAGAGAAGGGTTAAGATAGGCGACTGTAAAACATGTGGTTGTTTAACGCAGGACAAAGGTGATACCGTAAGCTCCTATACACATGTATATATTTTGTTCTGCATTAAGTTATCACCTGTTTTAAAAATCCAGAATTAGACTTCGAGTGGTCGTATTAGCAAGACCTTACTGTATGTGTATGTGTGTGTGCGTGCGTGCATTGGTGTGTGCGTAATGAATATTGGTGGAAATCATAAGGCATATCAAGTATTCTGTTTATAAAATCAAATATTTCACTTGAATGGGTGACATGCGAAACAAGAAAGCGAAGTGTTTGTGTATCTGACAACGTTTCTGTATGTAATGCATTGGAATAATCATCCTGTCAAAACTTAATGTAACATGCATTACCCAAAAGATGACAACTTCTCTTTACCCTCTAATCATATATAGTTATTCATATTTATGTAATCAAAATGTGTTTTCGTTTTGCAATATTTCCCAAGAACGGCATTATTGCACTGCAATAACATTTGAAGAGCATGACTAACATAACAGAATGTTGTAAAGTATTTCTTCTTGATGTCCCCACAGGTCGGATATATACATTTGCCCTTGTCCGTTTATCCGTGCATCTATGAGTTTGTCTGTCCGCGCTAACAATTCCTGTTTATGTGACTAGATAATTACCCGAGAACAAAAGATCTTTTGTTCTCATTGGTTTTATGTGGCTTATTTTGAGTTTGTGTGGCTATTTCGAACAAAAGAATAGCCACATACACTCAATCCGTTAGAACGTCCGTCCGTATGTCCGTTCCTGGATATCCTGTTGAACGCACTTCTACTGTACTGACTGACATGAAGTCCCCAAACTTCATACAAATATTTATGTGTATAAGAAGCTGTGCACCTATTGTATAGCTTTTATTTCAGATCAGTTAAAATACTATTAAACTTTCATTAGTCAAAATTAGCCCATTTATTACCTTATATATTTAATGTAAACTCGTCTATATTTTTACTTTAGAACCTATCCATTTTGGATGTGGAAGGGGAACAGCAAACAAACTATTTTCCAGAATAAGCCATTGATATTGGCGGTTTCAGCAAACAGCACAGACCCTGATCAGAGGGCTCTTGAAAGAGCCCTCTGATCTTGGTCTACACTATTTGCTTATGTCCCTTGACATTTTAAGGGGCACTGGTCAATAATGGGATAATTCTCCATCACTTAACTGTATAAACATTGCTCTTGTTGTTATGATGGATGTGGAAGAGGAGGCATCGGTGTCCTATGGACACAACCTTGGTTTTATTTTTAATATTTCTATAACAATGTATATGTGTGTATCATGCATGAGTTATAACTTCATACCCTCATAATATACCAAATAAATATTCATGTAATATATGTAACACATTTAAACAACTCATATAGCATTAGTTTAACGCTTTAGACTGAACATAACTGTTTTTTGATTCTCCAGAAGGAATCTTTATAACTTACACACAAAATTTCGTTCATGTGGTATATGATACGACATTTTCAAATATATAGTCATAAATAAGCTTTAAAACAGGATCCATTTTTGAATAGCTTCAATATTCTTTCCAGAGAAATGACACTAATGTAACACGTTCCGAAACTTAGATATGATATTTACGATGTTCTTTTGGACAGAGTGGCGACGATTTAGCGACTGTGCAAATTGCATTATTTTATAATAATATACTTTGATTGTACGAGTACATCTTGCTTTCCATTTCCAAATCGTTATATACAATTGAATGATGCTAGTAGCTTAAAAAATTCTTTGGTTCCGCACAAAAGGATTTGATCGAGAATGAGGAGGAAGAAACAGAAACAAACGTCAATGACGTAAGTAAAACAAGGATTGTCCATACTTGATTATTGTTCTTCTTTTCTTAAAAATGCAGTAAAAAGTAACTTTCTATAGGTATTATTTCTTGGAACCTCATCCGTAAAGGAATTTTAGGTAGTGGTTTGCAAATAGTTAAAACTTATTTCAGGTAATTTTGTTAACACTTAAAAAGGGTCTAAAGTGTTTGTTAATTTGTACAGTCCTACATTTACCGACTAGTGTCATATGGAAATTTGCTTTCTGACTTCATGTTTTAAACGCCGATACAAGTCTGGTCTACACAGTCTTCATAGCCTCGAATGTACGTTCTCACGTATGCGGCCAATTTATAAACGTGATAAACAGACAAAGGTACTTTTGTCAGAGGTGTGATTAATGTTTGATCTAAGATCGATGTTTTGTCTTGTATGTCCTTGTTTAAACACAATGACCATGGAAACCAACATAGCGTTCTTTTTTGTTTAATGTAGGTATTTCAACGACTCAGAAGAGGGAACATATTTGACTTAAACGACCAGGTACTGGGGCTTTTATTATAGATATAGAAAAGGCTGTCCTAAGCGGCCATTCATTTATTGAAAATAGGAATATTAAGAAACAGGTAATTGCTTAATACAGAGCAAAAGTGATGAAATCTCCTGTAGGAGTTGTCTATATTAGTTTTGTCCTACATTAAGCTACTACCTGTCATACAGGCCCATAATTAGAAATATTTTAATGGGCGCTAAGGACAGGTTCTACTGTATACATGTCACGTGGTACTATATAGTATGTACCCGGGTATATACAAAACAACGTCACGTGGTACTATATAGTATGTACCCGAGTATATATAAAACAATGTCACGTGGTACTATATAGTATGTACCCTGGTATATACAAAACAATGTCACGTGGTACTATATAGTATGTACCCGAGTATATATAAAACAATGTCACGTGGTACTATATAGTATGTACCCGAGTATATATAAAACAATGTCACGTGATACTATATAGTATGTACCCGGGATATATACAGAACACGACAATGGTTAAGTTAATTTATTTAAACCATAAGGTTGTGAATATGTAAATATAGTAGAACCTGTTTAAAACCCTTTCCTGGTGAATACCCATGTAAGAAATAATGACGTCATGAATGGTTATTAACTGACTGTTTACAATGGCATGTATACACACGTGTTGTAAAAGATGTAGAGTGAAAATCTTTTTATAAGTAAACAGAGCAGACCCTGATCAGACGGTCCCTACAGGGGGCATCTGGTCTGGGTCTACCCTCTTTGCAAAGGCGTTTAAGGCGTTTATTTGAAGGAAAGGATTAAACGACCATTCATTTAAAAATATTTAAAAAAACGCAGGTGTTTGCATAATGCAGGGGGGGGGGGGGATAATGCAGAATAGGAGTTTTCTGCTTGACCTTCGACCTACCACCTGTCTTATAATACATATTTATTGTCAAGGAAAATGTGTTGGGGTTTTTTTTCAGAGAAATGCTTAACATATGTTTCTGGTACCTTAACGTTGATTGTTTTAATTGTACGTGGTATAAGTTTTAAAATACGACGTGATTATGAAAGTAAAATAGTCCAAATTGTGGAGCAATGAATGATCTTTTAAAGCGTTGTATGGTTACATTGTAATATTTGAAACTACTTTTATAGGCTTTAACCGCGAACTTTACGCCCGAGGAGCTACAACTAATACTCGAAAATAGAGAAAGGTTGTTACAACTTCTACAGAACAACCCAGCTGCACCTGAAAAGGAGGATGACGTGAGTGCGCATGCCCAGTCTGATATAACTCTTCTATTTGTATGATATTTATTGCCTAACCTTTTCAAGACTTTGTCTAGAAATATCATACCTATCACCCCCTTGATATTGCATGATTCTTTCTTTAGAACTGACTGAAGACAGGAGAGAAGGCGAGATGTCTACGAAATACCAACTTTTTTCAGAATGCTTTATTGCTCAATTTACGCTGTAATTGTACTCTATAATTTATTTCAGGTTGCCATCCTCCAAGTAATGGGGCGTTTCAGCATGTCTCTTTTGCTTGTTAATTAGGATGAATATTTACTTTATTTATATAAAATATGCATTGATTTCTTTTGATATCTCATGTATTTACTGCTCATATTATTTACTCTTGTCTGTATAACCTATTCTCCATAAATGCTTTCCTTTTCAGTCAGGTATATATACATTTACTGGATATAAACAGTTTCTCTGAGGAAATGTATTTTAATACATTCAAAACAGTGTATATTCAGGTGTCTGAACCCTTTCCCTGATGAATATTCATGTAATCCATGATACCATCAACATTTATTATACTTATACATATATTTGGTATTAATCGAAACTATAACGTCAGGTCTATTATAATTTTATAAGTAAACAGAGCAGACCCTGATCAGACGGCTCCTACATGAACCGTCTTATCTGGGTCTACTCTGTTTGCAAAGGCGTTGTATGAATGGAAATGGTTAATGCATGCAAAGCAGTGCAGATTCAGATTAGACACCACATCCATATTAGACACCATTATGAAGCATCATAAACGATGCAGACCCCGACCAGATACCGCATTGGAGATGTGGCGACTGATCTGGGTCTACACTGTATGCAATATAGTAAGGTCATTTTCCTCAGTCAGTCACACAGTAAAAACCCTTTAAACCGAACCTTAAAAGCTGTATAAATACATGTATCGGTCTTGGAGACAGGTGGCAACTTAATGCGGGGTGAAAGTCATACAGAAAGTACCTCTATGAGCTGTCTGCATGACTTTCAATATGCCTTAAGCAGCCACCTGCTTAAAAGTATCTGAGTGTTTCTATACCAGAATTGCGGTTTAGATGGTTTTGGTGTACTCCTTTCAGTCGTGCATGGTTACCTGGTATATCAATGGATACTAAATACTGAACAGTAAGCTCTGAACTTTAAAAAGTTGAACTTGAGGCAGACTCGGAAGAGATATTTTCCTTTCCAGCATGTATCGAATTTGTTTGGTTGAATATACGAGATGCATAGTATACATTGCAGAAAATAGATTGGGTGTGTCTTTTCAGCATTCCGATTTCTCTGTGATAGATGCTGTTTAGTAATGAATTTACCTGACAATATGTTGTAATATTGTAAATATGATTACCATAGTAACTGTTAACTAGTTTTACCGGATCGTTAAACGTGGTGTTCATTTTAAGTATTTAATTTCTTTAGTTCTTTTGTATCGTTATTCAATTCTAACACGAACTTTAAATCGTTTCTTCAGCATTTTCGCAGGGTCTTATGAGACTGTCGAACATCGTCTAAACAGCGTTCAATTCTTTACTCCAAAAGAAACACCTTTAGGCACATTTCAAACAGAGTGGACCCTGATCAGACGGCTCCTACAGGAGTCGTCTGATCAGGGTTTGTTTTGTTTGGTAATGAAATAATACAGAAAAAATTGGAGTAAAGGGTTAAGTTAATTAGCCATAAATACGAATTCTCATTGCCTATTCTATTATGTTTTCAGGGATACTTCGCATTCCCACGACAAGGACGTGCCATGGTAAGTGTACAAAAATGCAATCCACCGCAGTGCTAAAGTCAGCTTCCTTTATCATTTTGAAATAAACATCTAGGCTATACAAACAATTTAACCCTTTACATTATGCATATTCATGAAAGAATCATTGGCATCATGAATTATCTATTAGCTGTTTTAACACATTCCCTCATATTGACGACTTTTGACGATTCTGTAAAAGTCACTTTGTGAAACCATTGTGATAAATAGAGCATTTGCTCCTATAGGAGCAAATGCTCTATTTATCACAATGGTTTCAAACTCCAAAATTCTAAAAATTTCCTTTTTCTAGTTAATGCTCCTTTTTGGTAGATTTATTCAAAGAGGTTGTATCTAAAAATAGCCTATGAGGTAATGGGTTAATGGTGTAGGAACACATGAGTTTTGGCCATGGCAGAAGCTGTAGAATTCTATAAGCAAACAGAACATATCCTGATCAGCCTACAGGAGCCCGGCTGATCTGGGTGTACTGGTTTCAAAAGGCTTAAACATATATTTCAGATAAATGGCTAAATCACTGAACATATCATCTTGACTTAAATGATTACAAGCCCCATTTAGGTGACAATGTGTTATGGTAGATAACAAGTCCCATCTAGCTGACATTGGGTTACAGTGGATAACAAGTTCCATCTAGCGGACAATGGGTTATGGTAGATAACAAGTCCCATCTAGCTGACAATGGGTTATGGTAGAATGGTTCATTTGTCTATATTATAGAGAATGCAATGTATACAAAATCAAATACAGTGCCATTATGTCCTATTCTGTTCAAAATATGCATAACATTTCCAACATCGCTGAAGATAAGATTTACTCCTTTCACAAGACTATAAGACAGTCAGAGAGTTTGGATCCTGATGAGACGGTCTCTGATCTTGATCCAAACTGTTTTAAAGGTAAGCATTGATTCACATGTAGTGAACAAACAGTTATCACGTGACTTGGTATTTGTGACTTGATTGTCCCTTATAATGAACATATGCATGGGCTTTCTGTATGACCTTTGCTCTGCATTAATCTGCATATTTATTTTAGTATTAGAAATTTTAACTATTGCATGGAGTTTAATTTTACTTAAAAATTCCGTCATATCAGGTATAGCGTATTTTGATTATACTCCTTACAAACGCCTCTCTAAAGTGGCTGCTTAATGCAGGGTGAAAGTCATGCAGAAAGCTCCCATAGAAGCACCTGCACGACTTTCGCCCTGCGTTAAGCCGTCACCTACCCTAAACACCGATAATATGACATTTCGGGGGGTTATTGTGCATAAATATTCCAGAGGTCCAGATAAGACGCTTAAATTAATACCTTTTTCAAGAGTAATTTCTTTTCTTCTCCACCAAACCCCATGTTGTGTCCACTCTCTAAGAGAGGATTCTAAAACGTGGTCACAACATAGAGTATCATTTCAGGTAAGTTAGTCTGCCGCTACTCCTTAGACTCGGCTCTCTGAGGCTACGTTGTTAACCCTTTACTCCGTGAATATTAATGAACGAAATGATGATGTCACAAGTATTAAATAGATCAATTTTTAAAATGACATATTAAATGAAGCAAGTTTTGCCAAGAGGAAAATTGCATAATCAGATCTATATCATATCATAAGTAAACAAAACAGAACCTGATCAGACGGATCCTATAGGAGCCGTCTGATCTGGGTCTACACTGTTTGCAATGGCGTAGAAAGACGTATTTATGGAGTAATTGGCTAAATGACTTGAAATGTAATTATGTTTATTACAGAGTTTTTATTTTCCACGAATGGGACGATCTGGCGATGACACGAACACAAACTCCTGCTGTGAAGGGTTACGGACAGTGTTTACGGTCGGGAAGGGTTCTTTTGACATCTGCGAATCCACACAAGACTGCTGCCCCGGTCTAGAACAGCGAACGAAAATAGTAAAGGACTATGTTCTGACAGAATGTGCCCCGGTAATTTAAATTTTTCAACACACATTCAGCATCGCGTAGGGTTCGAGATAAAGGAAGAGCGTTCGCTTGGAGTAAAAGTTTAACCCTATGCAACTCGTGAACGACTTAACCCTTTCGCTGCCAATGCCGGATCTGTGATTACCTATGCAAACAGTTTGGACCCAGATGATATGCCGAGTAACTCGGCGTCTCATCTGGATCCAAACTGTTTGTTACTGTTACTATGTTTTTGAAACAAAAATAAAGAAAATAAAACAAATGAAAATGTGTAGCAGACGACAAAGATAGCAGCGAAAGGGTTAAAATGACAGTACTTGTATCCCCTTGCAAAGCACTCAAAATATTTGAATAGTGCAAGGACTTGTTGCCCTTATTTTAACGAACTGTTTGTTACTTGGAGTTGATTAATTCCCACCATTATCAGTTGTTAACGCTCCTCTATGTAAACGCGTTTTCACGCAAAACAAAGTAGACCCAGATCTGACGGCTCCTGTGATCAGGGTCTGCTCTGTTTGGTAATGGAATTTGAAATACCTATTTCTTTACTTTCTAAAATGCCTGCAATGCATCACCTTCCATATTTCAGCATGACTATTTTGTCAGTAGGTATTGAAATTGGAATAAACATAAAACAGGGAGTATTAATTAAATTACAAAAAGAGTTCTCCTTCAATTTAAGGGTTAGATTGAAGTTTTGCCAAACTCTGGATACATTCACGAAACACTTAAGCTTGCTAAAAAAATTGCCTTTACCAGAGGTAAGATGCATACATTTAAATATTTTCAAGAAAAACTCCTTTATTTATCCATCAAACCCTATTACACTGTGACACTCTTTAGAATCGTCTCGAAGAGAGTGGTCACAGTACTGGGTTTGGTGGAGAAATGACAATTATTATATTTGGGTACGCACCTTTATTGTCGATCTGTTTACCACAAGAAACTATATTATAAAATGTTAGGTTTTCGTTATAATAATTTTTTTATATCAATGGTTGGCTGTTTTGTCTCGTCCATAAACAAAAGCTCACATTTTATCATATAGGTCATAAGCTTGTTTCCTGACATATTTACCCGCCCTTGAATTTATGACTAGACAAAACTTAACTCATTTGCTCCTATGCTATTTTTAGATCCAACTTTTTTTTAATTAATTTACCGTAAAGGAGCATTAACTAGAGAAAAGGAAATTTTTAGAATTTTGTAATTTGAAACCATTGTGATAAATAGAGCATTTGCTCATATAGGAGCAAATGCTCTATTTATCACAATGTTTTCACAATGTGAATTTTATAGAGGCGCAAAATGCGTCACTAGGGGGCAATGTGTTAAAAAATAGCATATTGATATTTAAATGAGAATAAAGTTTTATATTTCATAATCGAATTTAAAGTGCTAAAGTTTCAACATGATTGTACGTTTCGTTTAATATGATTTTTAACCCTTTCTTTCATATAAACACTTTTTTGCAATCCTTTGCAAACGGAGAAGACCCAGATCAGACGGCCATTGTAGGAGCCATCTCATCATGGACTGCTCTGTTTGCTTATTAAATTATTCTAGATCTGACTGTACAGTTTCTACCATAATCAACAATCATACGTACAAATGCCATTATAAAACTTCAGCTTATACATATTTATGATGTCATCATTTTTACATGAATATTCCTGAGTTAAATGGTTCAGTGGTACATGTAGTATTAAAGCAGTTTCATTGTATTTATAAAGTTGAAATCACCTATTTAAACCATTGTGATAAATAGAGCATTTGCTCCTATAGGAGCAAATGCTTTATTTATAACAATGGTTTCAAGCTACAAAATTCTACAAAATTCCTTTTCTCTAGTTAATGCTCCTTTTCGGTAGATTAATTCAAAGTGGTTGGATCTAAAACTATCTTTATGAGGGAATGGGTTAACAGAAAGGGTTTAACATCACATTTTAATGAATGTATCAATATTAATTACCTGAATTCTATGATGGCATCATGAGCATGGGATTGTTTTACCAAGACAAAAGCTGTAGTTTCATGTCTCTGTTATTTCATAACCCAACGGCAGACCCTGATCAGACGATTCCAACAGGGACCGTCTCTCATCTGGGTCTACTCTGTTTGCAAAGGTGTCAAAAGGCGTCCATATTTGGGAAAGGGTTAACCTTTTCTCTCATATTGACGACTTTTGACGACTCTGTAAAAGTCACTTTGTGAAACCATTGTAATAAATAGAGCATTTGCTCCTATAGGAGCAAATGCTCTATTTATCACAATGTTTTCAAACTACAAATTTCTAAAATATTCCTTTTCTTTAGTTAATGCTCCTTTTCGGTAGATTTATTCAAAGAGGTTGGGTCTGAAAATAGCCTATGGGGGAATGGGCTAAGCAACCACATGCTCTTGTAATATCGCTATATTTATACATTAGCCATTCTCTTCATATAACCCTTTTTCACGTCTATACTAACAGTAGACCTAGATCTGATGGCGCATGTAGGAACCATCTGATCAGGGTCTGCTCTGTTTGCTTATGGAAATATATAGATGTATAGTTGTAATGTTAAAATATAATGTGTTCAAGTATCATTATAAAAATTGAACTGATACATATTTATGATGTCGTTATTTCCTGAGTTAAATGGGTCAATGGTACATATAGTATTAAAGCAGTTTCATTGTATTTATAAAGTTGACCATCCGATTTACTAGTTTGTCATTGATATTTTTGTTTCTTTTTCAGTCCGAAAAACTTGAAAACATCCGACATCTCATAAATGAAGATTCACTTCAGTAATTCAACTTCCGGATGGAAGTCATCACTTCCGGTCAATGAGAGCATGCGCTCTTGTACTATGCATTCTGGTTTTAGCAGCACGAATAGTAAAAGACTCAATTTGGAAAACATTGTTTTATGATCAAAACTGTTACAACATCACACATTGACATGATCAATGGTCAATCGTAATATATTCGTGGCCGAAATTGTTACGAAAGTGGTTTACAAAAACTGTTTACAAATTCGACGAAGATTTTCTTTACAAGTGTGTCATTATTCGAAACAATGTTAAATGTGCTACAGATTACAATAATAGAAAACAAGTGATGTTTTGATATATACTAACTCAATTATTATCCTTTAATTTTGACCTGAGACTCGATTGATCTTCGGCGTGTTTATCGGGATTGTTCGTAATACTCTGTGACAAAAAAAAGCAAAGCAAAAGCTGGAATAATCATGTTCCACGAGGATTTATTCTTATAGCGCATTCTTTTACCTTCGTTAATTCATCCGAATACTAACGACGATAATAAATGGAATATGCATGAGTCTCATGTCAAATTTGGAGGACAATAACCCTTTACCTCATGAATAATCTTGTAAGAAATAACCACTGTATTGATTTCTGTTAGTCATATTTTTATAATGATATACAGTAGAACTTCGATTTCTCGAACTCGGATAACTCGAACTCGAGATAAAAGTTACAATACCTAATTGTTCTACAATGTATTTTCAACGCATGTCTTGAAACATATGACAGCTTAATGTAGGTCGAATGTAATGCTGAAAGCTCCTACAGGAGCGTTCATCATTACTTTAGACCTGCATTAAGCTGAAAACTTGAGAAATTGTCTAGATTATAACTCGGATAACTCGAACTTCTGTTATCTCGAGGTAATTTGTATGGTTCCTTGAAGTTCGAGTTATGGAAATTCAACTGTATGAACACAGGAAGGGTTAACCATGGCAGAAACTGCAGAATCAGTTCTATAATAAGCCCTTAACCCTTTCCTCCATAGGCTATTTTTAGACCCAACCTCTTTGAATGAATCTACACAAAAGGAGCATTTGCTAGAGAAAAGTAAAATTTTAGAATTTATTGAGATAAATAGAGCATTTGCTCCTATGGGAGCAAATGCTCTATTTATCACAATGGTTTCATTAAGTGACTTTTACAGAGGCGTAGAAATGCGTATTTATGGAGGAAAGGGTTAAGCAAACAGCGAAGACCCTGATCAAACGACTCCTACAGGAGTCGTCCAATCTGGGTCTACCCTGTTTGCAAATGAATCAAAAAGGCATCTCTGTCAGGTAAAGGGTTAATGGCAGAAGTGAACATTAAATAGAAACAACCAGACCGCGTAGGGTTACAGTCAATTTAACTCTTTACTCCCTGAATATTCATGAAAGAATTAATGACACCATGAATACTAATTATATTAGCTGTTAAAATGGCACATGGACACAGGAATTTTGAGCATGACAGAAACTGTAGAATCATATCTATATTATATCATAAGCAAACAGAGCAGATTCTGATCAGACGGCTCATATAGGAGCCGTCTGATCTGGGTCTACGCTGTTTGCAAAGGCGTAGAAATTCGTATTTATGGAGTAAATGGTTATAAGTCTGCTTTTATTTTCAGCAATACGTATCTATTTTCTTCCTTTACTTGTCGTCTTTTATGTTCGCGTGACACCTTAACCTTTTGAATGCGAGACACGAGTTACATGTAATTAACAAACAGTGCTGACCCAGATCAAAGAGTTCTTAGAGTAGCCATCTGTTCAGGGTATGCGCTGTTTGTGTTGTAAAATCCACCTAAAACATACCCCTTTCATACTTAATGGACTCTTTCGTTAAACAACGATGGGCCATCCCACTTCAGCATTCAAAAGGTTAAGTGGGGTACATTTGAACTTCGATATCTCGAACTTGGATAACCTGAACCTTGGGATAACTCGAAGCAGAGGTTCGGTCCTGCAAAATTTACAGTACAAATTGTTATAAAATAACTATATGCATTTCTAGAAACGCATGTGACAGCTTAATTCAGGAAATTCAGCACTACTTAGACCTGCATTAAGCTTTGAACTTGAGAAATTGTCCAGATTAGAAATCGGATGACTCGAACTTCATTTAAATCGAGGTAATGTGTATGGTCCCTTGACGTTCGAGATATTTAAGTTCAGCTGTATTTCAAATAATGAAATATGACCAAGCAATAATAATGGATTTATGTATATTTGATGTATCACATTTTCTATGGGATCATTCATAAAAGATCTAAATATAGGCATTAAAGATAGGTGATAGCTTAATGCAGGACATAAGTAATGCAGCAAGCTATTTGTAGAGTTTTCTGCATTACTTATGCCTTGCATTTAGTAGCCATCAGCTTAAATATCAGTACCGGATCATTTAAGACATAGAAATAATGAATTTAAAATTTTATTAGCTGAATTTCTTATATGACATTATGAACGAGATATATTTTACCCTGGCAAAGCCTGTAGAAGCATATCTTTATTATTCGTTTGTAAACAGAGCATACCCTGACCAGCGGGCTCCTACAGGATACGTCTGATCTGGGTTTATTATGCTTGCAAATGTGTGAAAGTTACTTATGTCAGGTTAAAGTGGTAATCAAGTTTTAATCTATCGATCCCTTTTATATATTCCGTTTTTCTTCACACGTGATTTAAAGGACAAGCAATACTTTCATTTAATCATAAAATACTATTCAATACTAATTCTTAAAATGTTTAAAGTCTGTTTGAAATAAAAAAGAAGTCAACATTTGTCTTTTCTTATTACTTTCCAGCCATTAAATAATACAATAGAAAAAAATATTAGCTCCAGCTTTCCACCGAAATCTGTAAACGATGTCTGCAATGTCTCGAATGAGTTGCATTTTCTGGTGACCCAGACTAAACTATAGATTTTCCTTCAGATTTGTCAGAGAAATCTACATCAAGAAATGCACAAAAGTCTACCATTTAGACTATCGCCGAATAAATTCAATAACACCTTTTATTATTTGAAACTGAACGTCAAATAAATAACAAATGAAACAACAACAGAACCCATATGTCTCAAGAGACATCCAAACTCAGTGTGCACTGAGGTTCTCTTGTGTGCCATTAGGTTGCATTGTAAGCAGCTAGGCTACATTATATACAGTGGTGCTACTTCGTATTATTATTATTATACCACATTTATATAGCGCTTTTCACACATGGATGACACCACTAACCGGGACGAACATGATAATCTATCCAGGCAATTAAAGATATATAATAGATATACAATCGATATGAAATCACCAACCGAAAGGAACCGCATGATTGTCTATCCGGTCAATGAAATATATGCAAAAGATATGCAATAGACATGAACTCACTAACCGGAAGGAAACACATGATTGTCTATCCGGTCAATGAAATATATGCAATAAATATGAAAGCACTAACCGGAAGGAACCGCATGATTGTCTATTCGGTCAATGAGAGATATACAATATATATGAAATCACTAACCGGAAGGAACTGCAGTATTGTCTATCCGGTCAATGAAAGATATGCAATAAATATACAATAAATATGAACTCGTATGCAGTCAGGATTTATTGTGTGCAGTTAGGCCACGTTGTGTGCAATGACGCTACCTCGTGTGCAGTCAGGCTTTATTGTGTGCAGTTAGGCCACGGTGTATGCAATGATGCTACTTCGTGTGCAGCTAGGCTTCACTATGTACATTAAACCTACTTTGTGTGCAAGTAGGCTATACTAAGTGCAATTATGCAATTAGGTGTAAGTATGCTGCTTTGTGTGCAATTAATTAGGCTACTTTATGTGCAATTAGGCTACATTGTGTGCAATGAGCCTACATTATGTGCAACGAGGCTGATTTGCGTGCAATTAAGATGCAGTATATGCAACCATGCTATATTGTGTGCAATGAGGCTACTTTGTGTGTACTGAGGCGACTGTGTGCAATGAGGCTACTTTGTGTGCACTGAGGCGACTGTGTGCAATGAGGCTACTTTGTGTGCACTGAGTCGACTTTGTGTGCAATGAGGCAACTTTGTGTGTGATTAAGATGCACTATATGAAATAATGCTACATTGTGTGCCCTGAGGCTACCTTGTGTGTAATTAGACTAGATTGTGTGCAATTAGATTACATTATATACAATCAGGCAACTTTGTGTGCAATTAGGCGACATTATGTGCAATCAGGGTACTTTGCGTGCAATTAGGCGACAGTATGTGCAATGTGTCCCAGCTGTTGTGCAAATACTCACAATTCTTATTCATCCAATCAGACAAAAACCAATGTCAAAGAAACTGAAACATTTTCCAACGTTTCAATATTTTTACGTCCCCAAATGTCTCACTAGTTTCTCAGAATTACATTTAAATCACTATTTCACCTAGAAATCCCGAAGGTGTTCCGATTGTGCTAACGGATGTTGAATGTTATTATTATCATACAGCAACCTGTTGTCTGTTGTTTTGTCAGCTTCATTTTAAAGAAACATGCTTAAGTCCCTGTCCAGATTATCAATACAAACGGCTAACAGTTTAGATCCAAATCATTATCTAATTAAGATTAACCTCTTCACTGTTTAATATTCATTTGAGACATAATGCCTTCATCAATATGTATTAGTTATCTTTATACTGGTATATGCTCACAGAATATTTCTGTTAAAGAAGAAACTGTACAATCGTGTCTATTTTAATTTCATAAGCAAACAGAGCAGACCCTTATCAAACGGCTCCTACATGAGCTGTCTAATATGTGTCTACTGTGTTTGCAAAGGTGTGAAAATGCGTAAATACGAAGGAAAGATTTCAGGAAATAAAGTGTGTCCTTAGCATCGGTATATTCTACACTTTTTTTGTTCTAAATTGCATGGATTTGCATTAGAGGCAGTGCTACTACTACAAACAAGAATGTTGCACATTCTAATGAGACTGAATAACGAAAGTTTAGATGATTTAAACCCTTTACGTGTTGCACATTCATGTAGTTAAACTGAATGTATAGATACCAGGTTAGCTGAACTTAAATTCATTGTATGGTTATCAGTTAGCTGAACTTAAAACTGATTGTATACATATCAGTTAGCTGAACTTAAAACTGACTTATAGATATCAGTTAGCTGAACTTAAAACTGACCTATGAATATCAGTGAGCTGAACTTAAAACTAACTGTATAGAAATCAAGTAGCTGAACTTAAAACTGACGTATGGATACCAGTTAGCTGAACTTAAAACTAGCTGTATGGATATCAGATAGCTTAACTTAAAACTGATTGGATGGATATCAGTTAGCTGAACTTATAACTGACTTATGGATATCAGTTAGCTGAACATAAACTAATTGCATGGATATCAGTTAGCTGAACTTAAAACTGACTGTATAGATATCAGTTAGCTGAACTTATAACTGACTTATGGATATCAGTTAGCTGAACTTAAAACTGACTGTATGGATATCAGTTAGCTGAATTAAAACTGACTGTATTGATATCAGTTAGCTGAATTAAAACTGACTGTACGGATATCAGTTAGCTGAATTAAATCTGACTGTATGAATATCAGTTAGCTGAACTTAAAACTGATTGTATAGATATCAGTTAGCTGAACTTAATACTGACGTATGGATATCAGTTAGCTGAACTTAAAACTCCATGTATGGATATCAGTTAGCTGAACTATAAACTGACTTATGGATATCAGTTAGCTGAACATAAACTACCTGTATGTATATTAGAAAGCTGAACTTAAAACTATCTGGACGGATATCAGTTAGCTGACCATAAAACTAACTGTACAGATGTCAGTTAGCTGAACATAAAACTGACTTATGGATACCAGTTAGCTGAACTTAAAACTAATCGCATGGATATCAGTTAGCTGAATTTAAAACTGACTGTATGGATAGCAGGTAACTGAACTTATAACTGGCTTATGAATATCAGGTAGCTGAACATAAAACTGACTGTATGAATATCAGTTAGCTGAACTTAAAACTGACTTATGGATACCAGTTAGCTGAACTTAAAACTAACTGTAAGGATATCCGTTAGCTGAACTTAAAACTGACTGTATGGATATCAGGTAGCTGAACGTATAACTTACTTATGGATATCAGTTAGCTGAACATAAACTAATTGCATGGATATCAGTTAGCTGAACTTAAAACTGACTATATGGATATCAGTTAGCTAAATTAAAACTGACTGTACGGATATCAGTTAGCTGAATTAAACTGACTGTATGAATATCAGTTAGTTGAACTTAAAACTGACTTATGGATATCGGTTAGCTGAACTTAAAACTGACCTATGGATATCGGTTAGCTGAACTTAAAACAGACTGTAGGGATATCAGTTAGCTGAACTTAAAACTAACTGTATGTGTATCAGTTAGCTGAACTTTTTTAAATGGCTTCAAAAACAATGTAATTTGTCACCATGTTAGAAAGCTTAGAATCACACCAATATTATTTTATACGCAAACTTTGGTCGGACAACTAGTACAGAAATGGTATGATCTATGTCTACTTTGTTTGCTAGTGCGTATAAATGCATCTCTTGATCAAAGTAACGTGTACAATATGCATTAAAAGTAATTAAATCCATCTGCATTGAAAATAAATGATTATTACTAACATTAATTTTCGTTTTAAAATATATTATATACGATCAATTCTAAGCTAAATGCAATAATAAAAGAATTTACTTCATACAGACGCGTTTGCAAACGGGAAGACACAGAGTAAGGTCTGCTCTGTTTGCTTATAAATACAATGGTATAGGTATGATTCTACCGTTCCCGCCATTGTCACACATTTTATTGTTCACAATGCCATTATACAATTACAGCTAATTAATATTCGTGATGTCATTTCTTACATAACACATTACCCCTAGTGACGCAATTTGTAGCCTTTATAAAATTCCCATTTTGAAACCATTGTGATAAATAGACCATTTGCTCCATAGGAGCAAATGCTCTATTTATCACAATGGTTTCAGGACTACACACTTCTAAAACTCTCCTATTCTATACTTAATGCTCCTTTTTGGTAGATTTATTCAAAGATGTTGGGTCTAAAAATAGCCTAGGAGAGAATGAGTTAATAATCACCAGGCAAATGCGTAGCTCAAGTTGTAAGGTAAAAAGTCTTGTAACAGTCCATCAAAATAGATACCTGGTGGTATCCGACTTTTAACGCCTTTGCAAACAGAGTAGACCCAGATCAGACGGATCCCGTAGGAACCTTTTGATAAGGATCTGCTGTTTTAACTTATGGAATTACAGTAAAATCTGGATTATCCGAACACTCATACACGTATATATCGATCGATGAGACAAGTGGCAGCTTAATGCAGGGTGAACGTCATGCAGAAAGCTCATACAATGTCCAATTATCGAGGTTTTACTATAGAGAGATTTGATTATACAGTTTCTACTGTGACAAACAATCCAGTTTTCATATACTATTGCAGTAAAACCTCTCTATAACGACCACTAAATTACATAAAGTATTTTGTGCTAAAGGCAGGTGGTGCTTAAAGCAAGGTGAAAGTAAAACATAACGCTCCTATAGGAGCGTTCTGTTTTACTCTCACCTTGCTTTATGCAACCACCTGCCCAAAATACCAGTTAATTAACATCATTTAGTGGTCGTTATAGAGCGGTTTTACTGTATATAAAATAATCTTATCAATATGCATGAGCTCATTATTTATTACATGAATATTCATAAGGTAAAGAGTTAAAGGGTTCTACAGTGATCACTTCTACACAAACTGAATTTTGTCAACATCTGGCCCCGAGATTATAAAACGTTTTGCTTGAGTCTGAGATCATTCTCAAGCATCTGATTGGTCAGATTCTGAGCTTGCTCAGAATCTGACCAATCAGATACTTAAGAATGATCTCAGACTCAGAATCAGAAATTTATAATCTTGGACCCTGAAAGGTATTAACAGACAGACTATAGTTAAACATTTCTCTGAGGTTCGATGAAATGTTTGTTTTAGCCCAATCCTCTGATTGATTGGATTTAAACTCAACTGAAAATATGACACATCTGGCCCCGAGGTTATAAAACGTTTTGCTTGAGTCTGAAATCATTCTCAAGAATCTAACCAATCAGATGCTTGAGTATTATCTCACACTCAGACTCAGTTTTATAACCTTGGGCCCTGATATTCGAGAAGCACCTCAGACTCAGACGTACATGTATTATGACATTGGACATCATAATTATATGTATACAACCTCGCGATCATATTGCAAAACAAAAGCATTAAGCATTTACTCCATAAATACGTATTTCTATGCTTTTGCAAACAAAGTAGACCCATCCTATAGGAGCCGTCTGGTCAGGGTCTGTTCTGTTTGCTTATGAAATTATATAGATCTGATGTTACAGTTTCTACCATGGCCAACAAATCTAATAAATATTCAAGATATCATATCTCACATAGATAGTCATGGAGTAAAGGGTTACAACTTACAAGGAAATATCACAGGGGCAATAAACATCGGTAGCAAACTAAATGAATTTCAAACGAGAACAAACAAGAGTGGCTAACCCTTAACGTGGTGAATATTAATTTAAGAAATAAACCAATCATGAGTAGTTCTATAATGGTACATAAACACATAATGACTAGTTCTATAATGGTACATAAACACATCATGGCTAGTTCTATAATGGTACATAAACACATAATGACTAGTTCTATAATGGTACATAAACACATCATGACTAGTTCTATAATGGTACATAAACACATCATGACTTGTTCTATAATGGTACATAAACACATCATGACTAGTTCTATAATGGTACATAAACACATCATGACTAGTTCTATAATGGTACATAAACACATCATGGCTAGTTCTATAATGGTACATAAACACATCATGACTAGTTCTATAATGGTACATAAACACATCATGACTAGTTCTATAATGGTACATAAACACATCATGGCTAGTTCTATAATGGTACATAAACATGTCATGACTAGTTCTATAATGGTACATAAACACATCATGGCTAGTTCTATAATGGTACATAAACACATCATGACTAGTTCTATAATGGTACATAAACACATCATGACTAGTTCTATAATGGTACATAAACCCATCATGGCTAGTTCTATAATGGTACATAAACACATCATGACTAGTTCTATAATGGTACATAACACATCATGACTAGTTCTATAATGGTACATAAACACACCATGACTAGTTCTATAATGGTACATAACACATCATGACTAGTTCTATAATGGTACATAAACACATCATGACTAGTTCTATAATGGTACATAACACATCATGACTAGTTCTATAATGGTACATAAACACATCATGGCTAGTTCTATAATGGTACATAAACACATCATGGCTAGTTCTATAATGGTACATAAACCAATCATGACTAGTTCTATAATGGTACATAAACACATCATTACTGTTCTATAATGGTACATAAACACATCATGGCTAGTTCTATAATGGTACATAAACACATCATGGCTAGTTCTATAATGGTACATAAACACACCATGACTAGTTCTATAATGGTACATAACACATCATGACTAGTTATATAATGGTACATAAACACATCATGGCTAGTTCTATAATGGTACATAAACCAATCATGACTAGTTCTATAATGGTACATAAACACATCATTACTGTTCTATAATGGTACATAAACACATCATGGCTAGTTCTATAATGGTACATAAACACATCATGGCTAGTTCTATAATGGTACATAAACACACCATGACTAGTTCTATAATGGTACATAAACACATCATGACTAGTTCTATAATGGTACATAAACCCATCATGGCTAGTTCTATAATGGTACATAAACACATCATGACTAGTTCTATAATGGTACATAACACATCATGACTAGTTCTATAATGGTACATAAACACACCATGACTAGTTCTATAATGGTACATAACACATCATGACTAGTTCTATAATGGTACATAAACACATCATGACTAGTTCTATAATGGTACATAACACATCATGACTAGTTCTATAATGGTACATAAACACATCATGGCTAGTTCTATAATGGTACATAAACACATCATGGCTAGTTCTATAATGGTACATAAACACATCATGACTAGTTCTATAATGGTACATAAACACATCATTACTGTTCTATAATGGTACATAAACACATCATGACTAGTTCTATAATGGTACATAAACACATCATGACTAGTTCTATAATGGTACATAAACACATCATGGCTAGTTCTATAATGGTACATAAACACATCGTGACTAGTTCTATAATGGTACATAAACACATCATGACTAGTTCTATAATGGTACATAAACCCATCATGGCTAGTTCTATAATGGTACATAAACACATCATGACTAGTTCTATAATGGTACATAACACATCATGACTAGTTCTATAATGGTACATAAACACACCATGACTAGTTCTATAATGGTACATAACACATCATGACTAGTTCTATAATGGTACATAAACACATCATGACTAGTTCTATAATGGTACATAACACATCATGACTAGTTCTATAATGGTACATAAACACATCATGACTAGTTCTATAATGGTACATAAACACACCATGACTAGTTCTATAATGGTACATAACACATCATGACTAGTTCTATAATGGTACATAAACCCATCATGACTAGTTCTATAATGGTACATAAACACATCATGACTAGTTCTATAATGGTACATAAACACATCATGACTAGTTCTATAATGGTACATAAACACATCATGACTAGTTCTATAATGGTACATAAACACATCATGACTAGTTCTATAATGGTACATAACACATCATGACTAGTTCTATAATGGTACATAAACACATCATGACTAGTTCTATAATGGTACATAAACACATCATGACTAGTTCTATAATGGTACATAAACACATCATGACTAGTTCTATAATGGTACATAAACACATCATGACTAGTTCTATAATGGTACATAACACATCATGACTAGTTCTATAATGGTACATAAACCCATCATGACTAGTTCTATAATAGTACATAACACATCATGACTAGTTATATAATGGTACATAAACCCATCGTGACTAGTTCTATAATAGTACATAAACCAATCATGACTAGTTCTATAATGGTACATAAACACATCATGACTAGTTCTATAATGGTACATAAACACATCATGACTAGTTCTATAATGGTACATAAACACACCATGACTAGTTCTATAATGGTACATAAACCCATCATGACTAGTTCTATAATAGTACATAACACATCATGACTAGTTATATAATGGTACATAAACCCATCGTGACTAGTTCTATAATAGTACATAAACCAATCATGACTAGTTCTATAATGGTACATAAACACATCATGACTAGTTCTATAATGGTACATAAACACATCATGACTAGTTCTATAATGGTACATAAACACATCATGACTAGTTCTATAATGGTACATATACCAATCATGACTAGTTCTATAATGGTACATAAACACATCATGACTAGTTCTATAATGGTACATAAACACATCATGACTAGTTCTATAATGGTACATAAACCAATCATGACTAGTTCTATAATGGTACATAAACACATCATGACTAGTTCTATAATGGTACATAAACACACCATGACTAGTTCTATAATGGTACATAAACACATCATGACTAGTTCTATAATGGTACGTATACCAATCATGACTAGTTCTATAATGGTACATAAACTCATCATAACTAGTTCTGTAATGGTAAATAAACCAATCATGACTAGTTCTATAAAGGTACATAACACATCATGACTAGTTCTATAATGGTACATAAACACACCATAACTAGTTCTATAATGGTACATAAACACACCATGACTAGTTCTATAATGGTACATAAACATGTCATGCCTAGTAATATAATGGTACATAAACACATCATGACTAGTTCTATAATGGTACATAAACACATCATGACTAGTTCTATAATGGTACATAAACACATCATGACTAGTAATATAATGGTACATAAACACATCATGACTAGTTCTATAATGGTACATAAACACACCATGACTAGTTCTATAATGGTACATAAACATGTCATGCCTAGTAATATAATGGTACATAAACACATCATGGCTAGTTCTATAATGGTACATAAACACACCATGACTAGTTCTATAATGGTACATAAACATGTCATGCCTAGTAATATAATGGTACATAAACCAATCATGACTAGTTCTATAATGGTACATAAACACAGAATGTGTTAATTCCGTAAGCCCAGAAAGCAAACCCTGGTCAGATGTTTCCTACAGGAGCCATGCTAGATGAGTCTGTTGTGTTTGAAAATGAGCCTTAAGGTGTCTTTTCAGAATTAAGTATAAGTCTGTTCATGAGTTATAACTAAAAGTGCAACACTACTCATATCCCTAGTACGGGTTTAAGCAGTATTCTTTTTTTTAAAAACTAATTATCCCGAAGGACCAGAAAATATAACAACACTGAGAATGAAGTACGGGGCGACTTTATCCGTTACAAAACATTCTTATAAGTAAGCAGTAAATATATGTATAACTTCTACAGAACAATCACTCTGTAAATACATGTAAAGTTAAACCATTTACTCCATGAATATTCATGTAAGAATTAATCACATGATGAGTATTAATTAGAATAATATATGTAATGGCGCATGAACACATTGAATTTTGGCCACAGCAAAATTGTATAATAAAAAAACCTATATTATTCCGTGCAGATCTTGGTTAGACCGCTCCTAAAGGAGTCGTCTTATCTGGGTCTACTCTGTTTGCAAACGCATAGGAAGGTGTATTTATGGAGTAAAGGGTTACAAGAGGTTTTATACCTGAGATGTCAGGAAGGTGGTAACTTAACGCAGGACAAAATTATGTAGAAAACTCATCTAGTAGCTATCTGCATTACTAGCGTTCTGCATTAAGCAGTCACCTGCTTTTAAGCATATCCGTGTTACAACTTCAAGTGGTCGCAATAAAAAGATTTTATTGTCGGAGTCTTCCACAGCAGATGTATATTTGATGTATATTTGACACAGAAAGAAAATAATGCAGAACATTCGGAATGTTTGGCCTGCATTAAGCTACCAACTATCTACCCTATACCGATATATAAACTTCTTTAGAGTGGCCGGATTAAAAGTTTGTTTTGTTGTAATAATATTAATTGTATTCTTTCTGAACAGCGGAAGAAGCGTCGTTTTGTTGAGATATATAAAGGCAGTTACCTACAAGAAGAAGAATACAAATCTACATATATCTTATAGTCAAAGTCCGTTGTATTTTACTTTAATTACTTAAAAGAATACAACATTCACATTGCACTCATATCATTGTTTTTATTATCCACCACATTCACCAGAAAGTCAGCGCCACAGCTAACTGCTAATTCTTAAATGGCAACATAAATAGTTATTACCTCAGTTTTGTAATGTAAATGTTTCAAGGGATTTATTTGCTTTGACAAAATCTGTAGAATCAGATCTATACCATGTCAAAGCAAACAAAGTAGTATGCTATGTTTGCAAAAACGTGAAAAGCGTTTATATGAAGGAAAGGGTTAAACATGTCTTCTCTCTTGGCATTCGCCCTTTTTCATGTTGTACCGTTGATTTCTAACCCAGGGTTAAAATATTTTATACGTGCTGCTTTGCTGGTTCCTCGAACCTTTCCAAACAGGCATACCGTTTAAGAATCCTGTAACATAATTCGCGATAATTGATTCTATTGTTTCTTCAGCCCACTTTGACATAGTTCATATATTATTACTTCAGAACAAACTCCACGTCTGTCGTAATAGAATAATAAAAGGGGCATATTCCATATGACGTCACGTACAATGACCATCGAAACTGTAGGTTTTAGTCAACGCTGTTAACCCTTTGTCTAATAAATATTCATATATGAAGTAATGACATCATGAATATTAATTAGCTATCTTTACATCATGACATGAATATGTAGCCGTTACATGCATTGTATAATCAGAGTCTCAAACAAACAGAGCAGACCCTGATCAGACGACTACAATAGGAGCCATCTGATCTGGATCAGCTCTGTTTGTACAGGTGTTAAATGGCGTATCTATGGAGTGAAGGGTGAATAAAAATAAAAAAGGCCATTCTTGGGAGATTCCCTGTTACTGCAAGATCGGAAACTAATGACCCAAGATAGGGCACTTAACGTGTGGTGCATCAAAATAATTACATACAGTTTTTGTACATAATCATAAACATGTAAGATATATATTCCATGAATAATAAAGTCAGAAATAATGACTTTATTGTTATTGATTAACTGATGGCACGTGAACAAGGGAAGTTTTTGGCCATTGAAAATACTGGAGAAATCATATCTATAATGTTACTTTATAAGCAATCAGAGTAGAACCAGATCAGACAGCTCCTACAGGAGCTGTCTGATCTGGGTCTATTCTGTTTGCAAAGTGGTAAAAATACTACGGCTGTATGGAGTAGATGGATACATAAGGACAGTATATAAGATTTTAGGATTCCAGATAAACCAGTTGTTATCATGCGCCTTCTAATTGATTGATGGATGTGCATATGTTGAGAATGCCCCAGGAGATTCAGCTATGATCCTAATTATACATTAATCATCTATGCTGAATTTGCCTAAAAATAACATAAACAAGTTTGACCCAGAGTAGATGACTGCTCGAGGTATGCATTGGTTGCTCGACACGTTTTTTTCTAACAGTCACATCGATATAAGAATTCGTGCTTAAACGCCCTGTATGATGAAACTTCAAATTCATTCAAAATATACAGTAAAACCTTGATTATTCGAATTTTCGTTATAGAAGAATTTAGACCCTTTTAGGCAGATGGCTGCTTAATGCATGGTGAAAGTCATGCAGAAAGCTCCTAGAGGAGCTTTCTGCATGACTTTCACCATGCATTAAGTTGCCACCTGTCTTAAAGATCGATAATAATACGTATTTTAGTGTTCGAATAATCGAATTTTACTGTATGTAAGGACGAGGTCACAAAGAAATACAGGCAAAATAGATTAAAACAATACCAATTGACTAAAACTGCATTGCCTGTTGTTCAATAGTAACCTGGCAAAACCAACACAGGTAATCGTTCTAATTGCAATTAACCCTTTACCCCATGAATATTCATGTAACAAATGACCCTTTCGCTGCCAAACTCTGTCGTCTGCTAACTTTGTCGTCTGCTACAAATTTTCATTCTTTTGATTTTCTTCATTTTTGTTTAAAAACCCATAGTAATAGTAACAAACAGTTTGGATCCTGATGAGACGCCGAGTTACTCGGCGTCTCATCTGGATCCAAACTGTTTGCATAGGTAATCACAGATCCGGCATTGGCAGCGAAAGGGTTAATTAGATTATTTTATAATGAACTATGAACGCAGGGAATGTTGGCCATGGTAAGACACTGTAGAATCAGACCCTTTTTTATTTCATAAACAAACAAAGCAAACCCCGATGTAGAGTCAACTTTTTCAGTATACTCTCTTCGAAAAGAAGTTGAAAGAGTATCTGTGGAGTAAAGGATTAAATAAAGTCATCCATCCTTAAAGCTAGTTTATATCCGTTCCATTTATATGACCCACAGTACTAGGTTGTCTGTCCATGTGAATGAATATCAATTTGTCACTGACAATATAAATTTGTCATGACGCTTTCTACCTCTGCCTACGTACAAAGCAAACATCCTCTGAAGAAGAACTAGAATTCTATTTTGTCGCTAGTTTTATTTCAGAAACGAACAAATGTATCATAAAATAGATGTCGGATTGGAATTATACGATGCTTGATGTGGAATCATACTGAACATTATGTGAGAGTGTCATTTGCTCGTTGGGGATTTATTGTGCCATTTATCACCTTTTGTTCAAATCTCACATTTATTTCATGTTTATACCCCCTGCAAACGAAGTTTGAGAGACGTATATAAGAGTCAGTGTGTTGGTCTGTCTGTCTGTCTGTCTGTCTGTCTGTCTGTCTCTGCCTGTATGTCTGTCTTTCTGTATGCATGTACATGTATGCATATATGTATGTCCGTGTCACAACTTTTTTGTGTTGGTGTATCTTCAGTTCTTCAGATAACATTGAATTTATACTTCGCATATGGAACAGGCCTGGTGAGAGAAAGTGTCATGAACAAGGCCCATAACTCTAACATCAGTATTATTTCAGTTATTCCCCTTTGTCATTATAATGGGATCGAGGCCAAAACCAAAGGAACTTATTTCATCAAAAGGACATTAGTCACTTGTGTATTGTAAAACATGAGTGCTCATTTTTTGCTATAGATGAATCATTGATTGCATTTCATTCAGTTTAAATCCAGACGAATCCTTATTTCTTTCAAAATTGTTGATTTTTTTGTATAAATATATGCATTTGAAAGTTGTAGGGACTGAACCAGAGATTACTTTGACCTTGGATTTGTTTTGATTCCTCATACCCTTGGGCACTATGAGCGGGACCAAACCATAGAAAAGCAATATAATCCCCATTTCCTAAACAAAACGTAGACTTTTTTATATTCCTGCAAACGAAGTATATAGGAGTCAGTGTGTTGGCTGTTCGGTTGGTCTGTCTGTCTGTCCGTGGCACGAATCCTGGCCAAGTCACCAACATATTTTTAATCCTGGCCATGGCACCAAAATGTTTGATTCGCGATCAAGGCCGCTGAGCGGGGGGTATTCCATCACGTTTAGTGATACATTGTAGTTCTAGTTAGCAATGCAGTTGAGCTTCAAGGGACCACGCAAATTACTTCGACATAACTGAAGTCGAGTCATCCGATTTCGAATATGGAGAATTTCTCAAGTTCACAGCTTGATGCAGGTCTAAAGTAATGCTGAAAGCCCCGACTGTATTTAGCTTCCACAGGTGTTTCTAGACATGCGTTGCGATACATTTTAGGTCTGTATTGTTCTATTTTGGAAGGACGGAGCTTTTACTTTAAGTTATCCATAAGTTATCCATGAGTTATCCATAAGTTTGAGTTATCCAATTTTGAGATATCGCAGTTCAACTGTACTACAGAATGCTATGAAGATACCAATACGTTTTAGGGCTAATTAAATGTGTGACATGTGTATTAACCCTTACCCCTGTGTTACATGTGTTTTAACCCTTACCCCTGTGTGACATGTGTATTCACCCTTACCCCTGTGTGACATACTCGTATGTATTGTAATATGTGTATTAACCCTTACCCCTGTGTGACATGTGTATTCACCCTTACCCCTGTGTGACATACTCATATGTATTGTAATATGTGTATTAACCCTTACCCCTGAGTGACATGTGTATTAACCCTTACCCCATGTGTGACATGTGTATTAACCCTTATGTGTATTAACCCTTACCCCTGTGTGACATGTGTATTAACCCTTACCCCGGTGTGACATGTGTATTAACCCTTACCCCTGTGTGACATGTGTTTTAACCCTTACCCCTGTGTGACATGTGTATTGTAATATGTGTATTAACCCTTACCCCTGAGTGACATGTGTATTAACCCTTACCCCGGTGTGACAGGTGTATTAACCCTTATGTATATTAACCCTTATCCCCTGTGTGACATGTGTATTAACCCTTACCAGTTCTACGCATTTGCAAACAGAGGAGACTCAGATCAGACCACTCCTATAGGAGCCGTCTGATGAGGTTCTTTTCTGTTTGCTTTTGATATACATATAATCATATGTTTTCTAACAAGACTGTTCAACAGGGAAAGGATTATAGACATGACTTACTGTACAATTAGAAACTGAACGTGATTCATGTTATCAATCTATAACTGCACCATTCATTCTAACAACAGACAATACCAATTTATTGCAGTACTCTTGTTGCATCAACTAGATTTATAAAAGTAATAAGACAGAAAGCATGATTTCGCGCTTGCTTGAAATTAGTCTAAACATTATAATTGTTTCTCCATATAATAACATATAATAAATCATATTTAAGAATGTAACATTAATATAATAATTTTTATATTGTATTGTTCACTAATTCATAGAAACGCCATATATGGTTTATCCTTTCAATGTTGAATGTTCAGAGTGGAATGGTCCATCGTTGTTTATTGGTAGAGTCCATACAGTTTGAAAGGGTTAAATTTGTGAGAGGATTTTGAACGACAAACAGGGCAGACCCTGATCAGAGGGCACATGTATGAGCCGTCTGATCTGGGTCTACACTGATTTCAAATGACAGCCAATTCATTTCAAAAGACTAGAATACATTTCGTTGTGTTATATTAACTAGGCAGATACATCTTATTTAGTTTTATCTATATGGACAAGTCGTATAAGTATATTTCTTGAAAATACTTTGAAAGAAGTCTAATAATTATTGTGATAAAGAGAGATATTAAATATTAGTAAGTGATTCATAAGAATTGCACGTTCGTTGACATTTCTCTGCTAAACAAAATCTATCAACAGTCATACAGGGAGCGCCACACACAAAGAAAAAGACATCCAATCTTTCTTATTAATAAGATTCCTGTTTAGAGGGATTTTACTGTATCCTCGTTGAAGTCTTATACAGTGTAACTGCGCTAATTCGATTTTAATTTTTAGTGAAGAAGAATTGAGAACGTTTAAAGCTAGGTTCCCACTGCCGATCAGATCAACTCGATCAAGCCCGATCAAATGGTCGGGGACTGGTCTGGCTCGCTCGGCAGGAGTGATTGGGGAGATCTACCTTGGTCGGCATCGTTCGGATTCCCTACCCGAAGTTTTTGGACATATCCAACAAATGTGGATAGAGATCGAGTAGCCACCTGCTCGAGAAGCGATTGGGAAGAGGTCGGGTATTGATCGAATAGAGGGTCAAGTTGATCGGGAGACAATCGTGTAGAGATCCAGTGCGGTCAGGATGAAGTCATTTACCACGATCTGTACCCGATCATTTCGACCTCTACTCGAGTAATACCCAACGATCTGGTTGGGTAGATATGGAGCAGATGTCTGGTTGGTCGGGTAGGGATCATATCTGGGTTGAGATCATCGAGCAGAGATTGGAGTGGTTGTTGAGTTGACGTCATTGAAGAGTCGTGAATGATCTCGAGGGGGTCGTGTATGATCGTGTAGAGGTCGAGAAGAACTCGTACAATTGCCTTCGGTCGAGCTTGGTCGAGGAACTTGGGTGATCGGAATGACTGAGTTGATCTGATCGGCAGTGGGAACCTACCTTAATGTAGAGTGCGCGAAATGCAGAATGCTCTCATTGGAGAAGGGATAACACTTACCTCAAAACTAACCTCAAAACTTCCTTCCTGATTTTTATTCTAGTTTTACTATACAGTAAAACTTCTCTAATTCAGGTGTTCAATTTAGTATTAATATCGGCCTTGGAGAGAAGTGGCAGCTTAATGCAGGGTAAAATCCATGCGGAAATCTCCTCTATGAGCTTTCTGCAAGAGGAGCTTTCTGTGTGACATTCACCATGCATTAAGCAAACAACTGTCCCTAAAAGTATCTAAAAATTCTTCTCTGCTAGAATTCCGGTTAAGAAAGGTTTACCGTAGTTTTCTCTGCCAATCACATCTATATGTTGTAATGCTCAAGAGTTCTTCCTTATCCCGCTCTCCGCGAACTAACTCACATTTGCAAGACGCTTGGATCCAGATGACAGTAACTCGTCGTGTCACCAGGCTCCAAGTTGTTTGACACTCGACTAATAGGCGGGTCTATGCTTATAAAGTTTTGTAGTTGAGTCTGAGTTTGTTCTCAAGCTTTTGATTGGTCAGATTTGAGCCAAAGGCTCAAATCTGACCAACCAAAATCTTGAGAACGAACTCAGACTCAACTAAAAAGTTTTATAAGCATGGAACCAGATATAAATTTGAGCAGACAGCATTTGTTTCAAAGCGAGGTTATGGTTGGTTCATATGAATTGTGCTAAAGGGCTATTGCTGTCAAAAGTAGTTAACGTAAAATTGCTTCTATAAAATGCATTAGACTAATATACACAGTTAGATAAATGTAAATAAATATTAAGCTTTCCTATTTAACCTTTAGCCTTCTGAGCAAATTAGTTTTACATAATTTTTCACCTACTACATTTTCAAAATTCAAATTATAATCAAGTTTTCTACCAAAATGCAATCAGGGAGCCAAACAGTTTGGATCCTGATGAGACGCCGAGTTACAAACTGTTTGCATAGGTATTATCTCATCCGCCCATAGCAGGTTAAACACTTACAGAATGGGTTATTTAAAACTTGTATGACAGGTCTATTACAATGCCAGTGCTATTTGCTTTGTTTCGATTCCGTATACGAAGTGTTTGGCTTAATCATCAAATATAATACTAGATCGTTTAAATAGATTAAACTTTGACATGCTAACGACGACTTGCCTGCCATTTGCAAACAGCTTGGATGCCGAATAACTCACGAGAAACTCGTTTTACTAAGTATCGTGCGATTAAAAGTATCGTAGAACCCCTCTAATGCGACCACTTAATGAATAAACATTGGTGTCGTTATAAGCAGGTGGCTGCTTAATGCAGGGCAAAAGTGACCATTAAGCTACCACCTGCCTCTACCACCCAGAATTGTGCCTATTTTAGGTGGTCGCATTAGCGGGATTTTACTGTATCGTAATTTCGAACATACGATGATCGCAGCTGGAAGTTGTGTGTTAGAAATTACTATAATGTCCGTAGTGCGAATTTAGCCTTTATTGTTGCACACTTGAATATACAATGTATCGATAATTTCTGCTGTTCCAGTAGTAGCACTCGTCGTAAAATTAGAATTTACCGTCATTTCTGTACAACAGCACGTACGAGAGCTTTTCTTAAGCAACGTGACACCAGCTTGCTGCCCTGGCCTTCATGTAGCCCATACATGAACCCAATAGAGCACCTGTGATCTCTGCTGGGACAGAGGGTTTGCAAAAAATCATCAAATCAATAACGTACGTGAATTGACGCATAAGCCCTTAGGTTCGAATGGAACGCTACCCCCAACGACCTCGTTCGATGTTACGTTATGTCTCTGAGGTCAAGGATCATTAGTCTCATACATAACCGTGGGGGACACAATCGCTACTAGTCACAATTCTCGAAACAAATGTCATGAAAAGATGAAATCAGGCGTGAACATTAAGAAACCGCGTTTTTCACAACTTCTTACTTTACGAATTGCTATTCATTCCCTTTAAACAAGCACAACTTCACCATGCGAATACAAAACTGACAAATTATTTGGGATTTCATCAATTCATTTAATTACCAAACTTTTTTGAGACCCTTTTTTATGTTTGTAATGTGAGTAATTTCCATACAAAAGTGCACAGTTAATTTTACCTCTCAGTATGTTTTGACCATGAATATTCAGTAGGTAGTGAAATTCGGAATAACTAAAGAACAGGGAAAGGGTTGAGCAGGTTTTATATATATTCAGCGCTGCACGGCAAGGATTGTCTATTGGTTAACCCTTTCATCTCTGAATTTTCAAATGGTCTATTCCAAAAGATAAACGGGCCAAGCAAACCGTGAATTTGCAGAGATTTGCTCTAAAGAAAAGTGTAAGAGCATGACAAACAGTGCAGACCCTGATGAAATGACTCCTCTTGCAGCTCTCTCGTATTGGATCTACACTGTTTGAAAAGGACCTTAGAAACTCATTTCCCCCACTGGGTTAAAACCAATTTAACCCTCGCTTGCTATTCACGTCAATATACATACCTGTAAATAGTGAAGACCCAGATGAGACAGCTCCTGCAGGAGCTGTCTCATCAGGGTCTGCACTATTTACAAGTTGATTGTGCAACCAGTGCACTCCACAGCAGTGATTGCACAGCGAAATACTTGTACACAATGAAGATATATGTAATTATACAAAAGGGCATGGGCAAAGAAGGAGAAATGTATTTTAAAATTCAGCAAGAGAAGGGTTAAATTTTAATTGCCGGTTGTTTGCAGTCGAGATGAAATTCAAAGCTTCCACACACACACAGTTCAGAACGTCTAGTATTTCAGTAAATATAATCGGAAGGGAGTATGTTGTTAAATTAGCATTTCTTTGTATTATAATTGACACTTGATGTCATGTTCGAAGCACTTTTTATGGAATTGTTTGAAATTTACTGATACAATTAAATAACATAAACACATGCCCTGAATCGGGATGGTGTAATAGTATGACATGTTGCGTATCTGAGGCCCGTCTGACGACAGAAATTTGTCTTAAGCCCTGATTAACGACAATCTACAGAAACCCTGGAGAGACATTTTTTATTTATTATTTATAATTCATTACTTATAATTTATTACTTTTTCCTTATTTATAACTACAAATTACAATACCCTGTTATTTATGGGGTATACATATGGCGGGAGAATCGATCGACAATGAGTAAGCAAGACGATAAGGAGCTAAAGGAGCTATGTTTTAAGGTTTTATAGATTTTTCATCCTTTTTATCAACCGAAAATGTCCTGCCATAAAGAGTACCAGAGAGCAAGTGATAAATAATAAGTTATAAATTATAACTTATACGTAATAATTTATAAATTATAAATAATAAATGTCCCTCCATATAAGTTATTACTTATACTTTATAATTTATTACTTATTAGTTATTACTAATTTATAACTACAAATTATAACACCCTGTCATTTATGGGATATACATATGGCGGGAGATCAAACGACAATGAGTGAGCAAGGCGATAAGGAGCTAAAGGAGCTATGTTTTAAGGTTATTATCAACCGAAACCTTCCTGCCATAAAGAGTATCGGAGAGCAAGCGATAAATAATAAGTTGAATAGTATAACTATTAAGTAATAAGTTATAAATAATAGGTTATAAGTAATAAATCATAGATTTTAGATGTCCCTCCAGGGCTTCCAAAACAATCACTATTATTCCCATAGTCAAATCTATATCTGCAATAATTACTGCTCATCTCCTATGACGGGAATTATCTGTAGTTTTAACATACAACGATCTCAACTGGAAGTTGCAATCGTCGTTTGTTAGAATTTACAAAAATACTATCATTTTCTTGTTCACTATTCATGTAATAAATAATGACGTCATGAATATTTATTAGCGTGATTTTCATAAATTAAATGTAAATGCTTCGAGGAATAGTTTTGCTTTAACAAACACTAAACATTATAAGCATACCCTCATCATGTTCAAAACAAACAGAACAGACCCTGATCCTATAGTAGCCGTCTGATATGTGTCTGCTACTATGTTTGGAAAGTCCATGAAAATGAGTTTATATGAAGGGGAAAAGGTTAATTCAAAAGACGGGGAGCAGATGTAAAACCTTATTAAATCTTTTTTCATCTTCATAATAATAATAATCATAATAATCATTATCATGTATGACAATGCTGTTTAATTCGTTGAAAAAAAACACTGTTCAGAGCTGTATCAGTTTCTTGTTGGCACGAATGCATGCATCCACCGCGTCTATATGGAACGCTTTCAATGGAATTTCACTGGTAGGAGGGCTGATTTATCAAGAAGTGTGAGAATATGACTGAATTGTAATTTGTGGTTTATGTGTGTAAAAGCAATATGTTTGGAATAATACAATTCTATATCTAGTTGGAAACAGGTCGACGGATTTTTTTCCACTGTATAAATGTTTGTATCTCAGAAATGAAAATATTAGAAAAATATTTCCCCTATGGTCGGGCTAATACAAAATTTAATACCGTAACGGAAAGATCACCAACGATAACAGCCGAAGAAATGTCTAAGATGTTGCGAAACCGACAACTTTCATATTCGGGCAAAATTACAACCGTTTCGATAAGGGGCGGGGCTTAAATAGTTAAGAAAATCAACTAAAATGACAGTTTCTTCAATAAAGGACCGGGAACACGGAATATAGGAGTTTTCTGCATTACTGTTGACCTATATTAAGCTCCCACCTGCCTTACAGGCCTATAATTTGATGGCCGCTTCAGGCAGGGTTTTATATAATAACTTATACCGGTGGAGACAAATTGGAAATAAATCTTCAAATATTCTGACACATCATGGCATCTTGTTCGGAGAAGTTATCCGAATGTACCCTTAATGTTTTTTTCAGTCTTATTGTGCAGTGTTTCTTTACGACATTCAAGTCATATGTAGTACTTGTTTATTTTGAGGAAACATATTTCCCATGCGACTAGGTTTCATACAGTGGAACAAGTTAGCCACAGGAGAACGACTGATGGTGACACGGTCCTCGGTTAATCTTGAGAACTCTTAAGATAGAAACGGTTTCGATCTAAATGCGATACAAATTTCCAAAGCATTTTATCTTGGCCCAGAAGCAATGGCAACATGATGGTGATTTACAAAACAAACAGAATTAATAAATACTTCAAGTTTGAGCAGTAGGACGGAACTTTCTACCAACGATTTGACAATTTGAATTGCATAATCGGGATTAAAGGTGTCTCGAAGGGGCAATATGGAGTTGATACAGACTTACTTATATATAATATCGCTATCCCAAGTTTGCGCTAGTCCATCTGGAAAACGTCAATCAATTTTGCAAAATAATTCATATTAAAAGTTTCCGTGTTCAACATTCATGTAAGAAATGATATTATGAATATTTATTGGATGAAATTCTAAAAACTGTAAAATCAGATCTTTATTATGTCAAAAGCAAACTAGGAGTCGTCTTATCTGGTCCACTCTGCAAACCCAGTTCTAAGTTACGAATGAAATACTAAATACAATATATTGAGAGGATATAGCTGATGACAGCTACATTTAAAAAAAAAAAAAAAAAAAAAAACACTAAGCACCACTTGACTCGTTGTTGGAAACAGCTTGAATTCAGATACTAAACAGAGTAACTCGTCATCTCTTCATCAAGATCTTAGTTGTTTGACATTCTGTTAATAGATTCTTAAAATCTTAAACGAATTGGAAGAAAATAAATCTAAAAGTAGGAGATTTTTCGAAGCAAAAGGTTTTGCCGAGTCTGTTCATTAGCGGTTATTTAACCCATTCCCTCATATTGACGACTTTTGACGACTCTGTAAAAGTCACTTTGTGAAACCATTGTGATAAATAGAGCATTTGCTCCTATAGGAGCAAATGCTCTATTTATCACAATGGTTTCAAACTACAGAATTCTAAACTGTCCTTTTATTTAGTTAGTGCTCCTTTTCGGTAGATTTATTCAAAGTGGTTGGATCTAAAAAATAGTCAATGAGGGAATAGGTTGAAGTCCAACACTACTCACCCTCCTCCAAGCACCGGCTTAAGCGGTATTCAATGTTCATGACTAAAATCATTGACACTGATGACCCCGAGTGACCATTAAACTACACACGTCCCATAGAAGTCAAACATTGCACCGGATCGGAACTCGAGCAGGCATTATATTTTACGGTGGTGTAAGCGTTACCCTTTCCTTCATATAAACGCATTTTCACGTCCTTGCAAACAGAGTATACCCAGATCAGACGGTCTCTGTAGGAGCTTTCTGATCAGAGTCTGCTCTGTTTGTCAATGGAATTTAATATATCTGTTTCTTTACTTTCTAAAATGGTTATAATGTTCCACCTTCCATATTTCATTATATTATTTTGTCCTTTAATATTCAGTAGGAATCGAAATTTGAAATTAATATGGAACAGGGAAAGGATTAAGGCTCGCACTGTTGTTTCGGAGAACTTATAATGATTAATAAATGATCCAGTTAGATTGTGCTCTTAAAGCTATTGAGCTGTATCATATTATACACATCTCACGGTCATGTTCTACTGACGGGCTGCAAAGTGTAACATTTTATTGGGCGTTCATTGGTTTTATTACCTTAGTGGTATAGTGTTTCTCTTTCGTTTACTTCAGTTCAGTGAATTGTACGAACTTTTGATAAAATATTTAGGATAGTGATATTAATTTTCTTTGCACCAATGTTTATATTTCAAGCTTCAAATTTCTGTGGCATCATAAAAGGACAAAATTTAAAAAAAATAACTGTTTTAGAATTGCATATAATCACAGGAGTATATGGCTATGACAGAACTGTGGAATTAAATATATATAACTTCATAAACAAACAGAGTAGATCCTGATCAGATGGCTCATATAGGAGCCGTCTGGTTTGAATCTTCCCTATTTGCAAAGGCTAGCAAGAAGCAACGCATTTAACTATCAGATAAGGTTTAAATGGAAATGTTTTGTTCTGCTTGAACTTTTTGCTTGTCACTGTACCTTTAGTGGATAGGTTTGCTTTCTTTGAATATTTAAATGCTGCCGTCACATCAATTACAAAGCAAAACCCTAACAGTTCTAAAGGGGAAGTCCCTACATTCGGCGCGTTTCGAAAATACATAAAATATACAAAACTATGGAACGCCATTCTGCCATGCTTTTTGCTAAATGCGAAATACGAAATGCAAAATGCGAAATGCTTTTTGTCAATTGTGTAAATTGCTAGGGGTAGAACTGGAATGTTCCAAATGATGGATGTAAATGACAAATGCGAAATGCTCATTTTCTAAATGCATATTTGCACTACTAGCACTGAGCAGTGCCATTTTTAAAGTGACTGTAAATTGCTAGGGGAAGAACCGGATTGTTCCACATGATTGATGTAAATGACAAATGCGAAAGGCTTATTGCACAATTAGCATTGAACTGTGCCGTTTTTATTGTTACTTTAACTTTATTTTCAGAATCACCAATATAAACCTATTTGGACCACATATACTATTTATTTAATTCCTTATTTATTATTCCTTTATTCGACAAAACCATTTAGCATTTGACATTCAGCAACTGGCATTTCGCAATTGGCTTTAGTATTTGGTATTTAGCAATACGCATTTAGCAACTGGCAAATTGTATTTAGCAATTAGCATGGCATTATGGTGTTACACACATAACTCATTTGTTTATATGCTGAAAAGTAATTTATAGCAAGCAAACATGTCCAATGAAAGTTGAAAATGGCAAAACATCCATGTGTTTGATATCGACGATCCCGGTTTTATTCCCCGATGTTTCAGTTTTATTCGGGTTAGGTTTAAGTTTCATGTCTGTTCGCGCTATTCGCGTTTCTCCGACCACTTCTGTGTAAAGCTGCTACGTAAACTATGGAGGGATCGGGTTATCATCGGCAAACGCGGAAAAGTTGAACGAAAAAGGCCGATAATACTTTGTTGTAGAACAAAACAAATCCCTAAAAGCTCAAACCCTGACAGCTTTAACCCTAACAACTTTAACCCTGACAGATTTAACCATTATATTTTTAACCCTAACAACTTTAACCCTGACAGATTTAACCATTACAGTTTTAACCCTAACAACTTTAACCCTGACAGATTTAACCATTATATTTTAACCCTAACAACTTTAACCCTGACAGATTTAACCATTACAGTTTTAACCCTAACAACTTTAACCCCAACAGATTTAACAATTACAGTTTTAACCCTAACTACTTTAACCCCAACAGATTTAACCATTACAGCTTTAACCCTAACAGCTTTACCTTGATAGCTTTAAACCTAACAGCTTTAAACCTAACATATTTAACCCTAACAGCTTAAACCATAACAGCTTTAATCCTGACAGCTTAAACCCTAAGCTTTAACCCTAACAGCTTTAACCTTTACCCAGCTATAATGTATGTCTGCTTAACCCATTCCTTCATATCAACGCCATTTCACGCATTTGCAGACACATTAGACCAATATAAAACGGCTCATGTAGCAGCCGTCTGATCACGGCATCTGTTTGCTTATGGCATTTGATAGATCTGTTCTTTACTTTCTAAAATGACTATAATGTCCCACCTTCCATATTTCTTTATAACTATTTCGTCCATGATTATTCAGTAGGCCTTGGAATTTGTAATAAACGCAGAACAGGGCAATGGTTGAAACAGGATCTGTAGCAAATTTCACTATTTCAAATTCAATCAAGCTTTTGAGAAACTGCAGACAAAGAGTTTTGAGACACTATTGACCAAACGTCAAACAGATTCGATCCTGATCAATCGGTGTCTCATCTGGATCCAAGCTGTTTGGTGAGGTCACAGTTAACGGGAATTTGCAGCTTAGTATTTAATTAAGACTGAATTATGTCTGAACGATATTCAGTTATCAAAATAAATTGAATTTGTATTCTGTGTAGATCACTCACCACAGTCTTTAAATCAATAAGAAAGACTCTTTGATATACCATTTTCATCTATATATAGCAGAATCTGTCTATAGCTACCATATAACGAATAAAACATGGAAGTCTTTAAAAGCGGATGGTTGCTTATTAATTTATGCATTTGGTTTGGCTTTCCATTATTTCATGCAGCACTTATTAACAAGTACTATGTCTTTCGCCACAATAGATAAAATCGTGATAACAGTGCGAAACGTCTGGAACCAGATATGATACATAGAAACTATGCAATTCAATTAATCAGGATCAAAACTGTATGATACCTTGAGTGTGCTTTTGAAAAATAAATGCCCCAAACGTCCACTTTGAAATCTGATGCGGACGGACTATACTCTGGTCAGGATCCAATCTGTTTGACCTTCTAATTGTGTTTCTTTGTAAAGAAATTAACGAAAACTGCATTTTGTAACCTGAAGCAGGGTAAACACAAATTATTGGGCATGATTGGGATAAAGAAGCTCTTTCATTTTCTATTTTTTCTGGATTTATTATGTCTGTGTGCGTCTCTTTTTGTCTTTTGATAGGCATGTACATTTGCTCTTCATTGTTATAATGGTGCTGTTCGGGCGACTGTGTGCATTGTACGCGGCTTTTCCTGCATTACTTAAACATTCACTTTTGTATTTAAAGCTTTTAGTGCCTTTGAATGCAGTGTGAAACATTCCAAGTCAATAACATTGTGGGTGTTTTAATTTCAAAACTAATTACAATAATAACAGACTACTCTACTACAAACACACAGACCGTGTTTTATATACAGCCTTAGAATATGACTATAGTCAATAAGTTTAGAAAATTGTGTTAATATTTATTCAGTGTAGCATTTCATTTAAGCTGATTATTTCCTTTGTGTGGAAATTGGAAGTGTATGTATTAACTCCAATTAAAGACACTACAATTTAAATACAGTAAAACCCCGCTAATGCGACCACCTTAAATAGGTACAATTCTGTGTGCTAGTTGCAGGTGGTAGCTTAATGCAGGACAAAAGTAATGCAGAAAGCTCCTAGAGGAGCTTTCTGCATTACTTTTGTCCTGCATTAAGCAACCACCTGCTTATAAAGGCAGCTATACGTATTCTTTAAGTGGTCGCATTAGAGGGGTTCTACTGTACAGTAAAACTCCTCTAAACCGGACGAACAAACACGTATCAATACCGATCTTAAAGACAGGTGGCAGCTTAATGCAGGATGAAAGTCATTGAGAAAGTCCCGTTTTGGTCTTTCTGCATGATGTTCAACCTGCATTAAGCAACCATCTGCCTGAAAGTGCCTAGATTCTTCTTCATTAAAATTCCGGTTTAGAAGTCTTCATTGTCATGTTCATTTTAAGTACAATGGGCGTCAATGTATTGTTTGTCATAACGTCAATAACACCCCCGTTTTTTAATATCGCTGATGAAGCACTTTAATTCTAACCCCCGCTGAGAAAAAATGTCTTCTCCAATTTGGATCTGGTGCAAATTTGACAGCTTCTGATGAACTTTTAGAGACACTATTGGTAGAGTGTCAAACAGCCTGGATCCTGATTGGACACCGCATTAGGGCTTAAATAATTCTGCTGAGACAAAATGTAAATAAAATGTAATACATGTAAAATGGACACTTATGGCTGAAATATAAATCAAATTATATTAGATTGTAAAAATAGATATTGGAAGAAACCCACGCCTTTAATTAAAAACTAGGAAATACTCAAACTCTCAGAAAATCGAAAGCGTTTTCAATATACAGTACAACCCCTCTAAACCGGAATTCTAGTAGAGAAGAATTTTGATACTTTTAGGCAGGTGGCTGCTTAATGCATTAAGCTGTCACATGTCTCCAATACCGATATTTATACTAAATATAAGGTCCAGTCTAGAGGGGTTTTACTGTTTTATCTTGTTTGTACATATTCGATGAGAGCATTTAATAAATATAACATTCACCTTGGTATATAACTATGAAGGAATCTCCATTCTGCATTAAGCATACATCAATTGCAGCAAATGCGACGTTTATTTAACAAGATGATGGTAGCTTTAAATAGGTCTTTTTGCAGACATCAAAACTACTCACATCAGTTTACCAATTACGCGACGAGCAAATATAAACTACCATAGAATAAAGGTAAACCTTACCTGGCGCTAAATGTGTTTTTATTATGTTGTGTGAAGCTTCCGTTGCCCCAATGTCGCTGTTTATGTTCTTGTCACAACATTTATTTCACTTTAACCCCTATTCCGCTATCCTGATTCGCAAACAGCTTGGAACCAAAGTGAGACGCCGAGTAACGCCTAGAGCGGTTTTACACTGGGTTATATATATTTAAAAAAAATCTTGATCGAATCGGAGGTAGTCGAAATTGCACCAGATCCATATTTGGGCATATACACTTAAACCCCGCTAATGCGACCACCTAAAATGAGCCATACGTCTGGGTGCTAGATGCAGGTTGTAGCTTAATGCAGGACAAAGGTAATGCAGAAAGCTCTCTGTATTACTTTGGCCTGCATTAAGCAACCACCTGCTTATAAAGACACATATGTCTATTCATTAAATGGTCGCATTAGATGGGTTTTATTGTATTGTTAGGAGTTATTTTTGCAACGGGGTTATAGTAAAAACATATACTAATTTATTGTACTAGTTATGTGAAATTCTCGTAGAAAGATGGCGACAATTATACATTAGTTGTTGCTAAAAGAGCTGCTATTACAGTCGATATAAAAAAACCCAGCTGAAATATCACAAAACAAGTATGTATTTACATGGACAAAAATGCAAATTCTAATAAATTGTTTAAAGCATTTCACTGTGGCTTTGTAAAAAGATATTAACCCGTTACTTCATTAATATGCATTTCTACGTCTTCACACAAAGTAGACCCAGGTCAGACCGCTTCTATCGGAGCCGTCTGATCAGGCTATGTTCTGCTTATGATATAACATGACATGATTCTACAGTTTCTACAACGGTCAAAAATTCCTCATATACTATTATAACAATTTATCTAATTAATATTGGTAGTGTCATGTTTTATATGAGTATTCTTGGAGTAAAGGGTTAAAATCGATTGTGTACAATCTCTGATATAAATACGCAGACCTGTTTGTTTATTTGTTTGTTTTTATTGGGGTTTACGTCTTTTTAAACAGTATTTCAGTCACGCAGACCTTTGACACCATATTAACTACATGGAATCAAATTTGTGTTGGTACAGCAACATAGTTTTGTTTTTATTAAACTATACAAATAGCAAGGTATGACAAGGTAAACCTTTAGAGTTAGGTATTCGGACAGGTAGGTTGCTATTGAATGCCCAAAGACCAAACTCAAAAATACAATACAGGGACCCATTTCTCGAATGATCATAAACTGAAAATTTCGTCAATTCTAATACAGTAAAACCTCTAAACCGGATATTAAATTTGGTACAATATCGAGTTTGGAGACAGATGGTAGATTAATACAGTGTGAAAGTCATGCAGAAAGCTCCTTGCATTAAGCGATCGCCTGTCCAAAAGTATCTAAATTCTTCTCTATTAGAAATCCACTTTAGAGAGGTTTTACAGCAGCAGCGTATCCAAATGTAATGTATGCACCGTGGCTATAGGGCTCCGGGGGCATGCTCCCCCGGGGAATCCAAATGTAATGTACGCACCCTGGCTAATAGGGCTCCGGGGCATGCTCCCCCGGTGAAAATTTAGAAGTGTGTTGTTTTGAAACCATTGTGATAAATACAGCATTTGCTCCTATAGGAGCAAATGCTCTATTTATCACAATGGTTTCAAGATGGCTTTTACAGAGGCGTCAAAAGGCGTCAATAAGATGAAATGTATTAAAGCTTACATGACAAGACAGCGTTATCAAGTCTACTCCCCTTCGCGTTCCATTTTTGTTCCAATTTGGCCATAGTAATGTTTTCACTTTTCAAATTAATGTTACGCACGTGCGTACGCGCCTGTACAGTATACGACGACCACAACATCCAGTAATGATCGTCGTGTTTTAGAACTTTCGATATTTTCTGTACTACGGAGTTAGCCTCATTTTGTAGAAGATTTACTAGAATGTGCGATAATTTCGAATATGCTATATAGTTTGAGCTAAATCAGGACTTACGATAATATTGGTTGCACGATATTTTATAATATGGGACCCTAGGTCGAATATGAACATGTAACTAGAAAGACATCTTGTTTTTCTTAACATGGTCTCAATTATTTATAAGACGCAATACTCAAAATACTAAAATTCTAAACCATTATCTACGTTATTTATATACAGTAAAATCTGTCTATAACGGCCACTAAATTGTGTTAAATAGTTGGTATTTAGGGCAGGTGGCTGCTTAAAGTAAGGTGAAAGTGAAACAGAACGCTCATATAGGAGCGATCTGTATGACTTTCACCTTGCTTTAAGCAGCCACCTGCCTTTAACACAAAATACTTGATGTAATTTAGTGGCCGTTATAGAGAGGTTTTACTGTATTTTGATTTTGTTCCATAAAGGCTACAATCCGACAAAGTCGGCAACTATATATTACGTGTTGCAGTCAGTTGTCAAAGAACTTGTTGGTTTGTCAATTATTTATTCCAAGTGAATATTTATGGTTTGCCACAGTTCGTTTAATACATTTGTACGCTTATACACGGTCAATATTAAAAACTATCAAATTAATGAATTCAGAAGGTAGGAGAAATAAACATTACAACTCATTTTTTATCTTGATATGATAAAATTAAGTACACTACCAGTATAAGCATGAGTCTGAGTTCTGATTGGTCGGGTTTCGAGTTTCACTCAAAATGTAGCCAATCAAATATAACCAATCATATGCTTGAGAATAAACTCGGACTCAAACAAAATGTCTTTTAACCTTGACTTTTCCAGTGTATTATGTACATTTACAACCCTCTAAACTGGGATTTCAGTATATTTAGGTATTATTTATGGATGCTTAATGGCGAGTGAACGTCATGCAGAAAGCTCCTTTAAGCTCCTTTAGGAGCTTTCTGTATGACTTTCAACCTGCCCAACAGAAAGGTAATGCCGCTAATTTTAACGCAGGGTTTAGAGAGGTTTACTGTATAATGTACGTTGTAAATTCCATTTGCATTTCTCATACTAAGTGCGACCTGACTGGCATTGGCAAACAGTTTGGATCCAGATTAGACATAGAGTAAACATGGCGTCTCATCATGATACAAATTGTTTGACACTCTGTAAGTTGTTTGACACTCTGCCAGTTGTTTTGCAAAAGTATGAAAGACTCGGCAGTCAGCATTTCACCAGATCAGATATTATATCTTTACTCCACTAATCACCCTTTTTTATCCAACACACACTTAACTTAAAATGATCATACAACTGTTTAATTGTAACAAAATGTAACACTAGTTTCCGTGGTATAATAAACACATTTTGTATTCAACATGCAATTTCAGTTACCAATGTTTTATTTGTCATCTATTTCAACCTATTTGCTCCCAGTGGATTCTTCCATGTTTATTTATTGGATTAGTCCATCTTTTATCTAAGGGACGCCTGGTCTAAATTTTCATTTTCGTTTTTGTTTTATATTGAAACTCCTATCAGCAAACAGTGTAGACTCTGATCAGACGCCGCATTATGCGGCGTCTGATCAGAGTCTACACTGTTTGCCTACGTCCCATATATGGGATCGTGGGAACAAATGGGTTAAAGGTAGCCCCAGTTTCTTAAAGATCTTCAACAATACGATGTTTGCACATCTTGTAAGTACCACCATGTAATATGTAATAAATATTTGATTTGCGCCAACAGAGGGAAATGTCGCAATAAACATAAAGTGAATGACACGCTCCATATTATACCTTATATGGTTCCCCATCCAACATATTATTTATCCAACATATAAGACTACGGTATTACAGTAAAATATCGATTATTCAAACACTAAAATACGAGTCATTATTTATCCTGAAGACAGGTGGCAGCTTAATGCATGGTGAAAGTCATGCAGAAAGCTCCTCTGGGAGCTTTCTGCATGATTTCCACCATGCATTAAGCAGCCACCTGCCTAACAGGGTCTAAATTCTTCCATACTAAAACTTTGAATAATCGAGATTTTACTGTATTTCCACCAGACAATATATAATTTCGCTCGACAATAAAACTAGATGCAAAGTTTATTTGCCAGAGGTTGTATGATAGCTTGCTATTAAGAAATTATATGAGTTGTGTATTATGCTCTAGAGTAATTTGATAATTCCTATAGGAACATTCTAATAACTTTTAATAATCGAAATAAAATTGATTTTCAAAACAGGCATTTGTCTAGTCCGGATATTCAGATTTTCGCCGTATAAGGATACTTTGATTAAATATATTGTCTTTGCAAGAATTTCCATTAAGTAGTTTTACCATTGAATTAAGAGTAAAATATGTCGTTGATCTAACTTTGCTACCAATAACTTGCCCTGGTAATAATTATAACGCGGTTTTACTTGAATTTTACCTGTGTCGATGATTTAAAATTGCTATAATGGTTTGTCCATGCAATAATATCCATACATCAGTTTTACTTCATATTGACCATTTAGCCTATTCCATCTTAGATTACTTTTAGACACATTTTGGAAATTTGAGTATATGCTCTATTTATTACATTTTACAATGGTTTAAAAAATAAAATTGTTCAGATTAGAAATATTGAATGACACGAACTTCTGTTATCTCCAAGTCATTTGTATGGCCCCTTGCACTTCGATATATCGAATTCAGCTGTATTTGCCTAACTTGTCAGCTTAATAACTAACAATATTGGTTATCGAAGAATTGCGTGTCAGGTCTGGTATGGTTTTGTATGTTGTATTTATCTACGGTTATCATCCATGGGATACTTTGTTTAGCTATCCAAGGATAATCTGAGAAGGTAGCAAGCAATATTCAATATGGCGACGAGGCATTGTCAACCTTTTGACATAATTTTAATTGTTTATGTTAGTTTATTTACCCAAAGGCTGAAATGCAAAACACTCACAACACAACTAGTAGCGTTTTATATTTCAGCAAATACAGTCAGAATGCCCTGTTTTGTATGTTTAATTCTTTCGCGGCCAAATATTGTCGTCTGTGAACTTTGTCATCGGCTTCTATTTCAATTCGTTAAAATCTCCATTCTTTCAAAAAGATTACCATAGTAACAAACAGTTTGATTCCTGATGAGACGCCCAGTCTCACTTGGATCCAAACTGTGTGCATAGGTAAACACATATTCGACATTAGCAGCGAAACAGTTAACAATTAGTTCGTTTGTTAGTTTAATTGGCACTTACTGACATATACATGTAGGTTTACTGCAATGTGTTTCAAACTTTCTGATGCAATTAATTTACAGAACTCCGACCACTTCTGTGTAAAGCTGCTACGTAAACTATGGAGGGATCGGGTTATCATCGGCAAACGCGGAAAAGTTGAACGGAAAAGGCCTATAATACTTTGTTGTAGAACAAAACAAATCCCTAAAAGCTCAAACCCTGACAGCTTTAACCCTAACAACTTTAACCCTGACAGATTTAACCATTACAGTTTTAACCCTAACAACTTTAACCCTGACAGATTTAACCATTATATTTTTAACCCTAACAACTTTAACCCTGACAGATTTAACCATTACAGTTTTAACCCTAACAACTTTAACCCTGACAGATTTAACAATTATATTTTTAACCCTAACAACTTTAACCCCAACAGATTTAACAATTACAGTTTTAACCCTAACAACTTTAACCCCAACAGATTTAACAATTACAGTTTTAACCCTAACTACTTTAACCCCAACAGATTTAACCATTACAGCTTTAACCCTAACAGCTTTACCTTGATAGCTTTAAACCTAACAGCTTTAAACCTAACATATTTAACCCTAACATCTTAAACCATAACAGCTTTAATCCTGACAGCTTAAACCCTAAGCTTTAACCCTAACAGCTTTAACCTTTACCCAGCTATAATGTATGTCTGCTTAACCCATTCCTTCATATCAACGCCATTTCACGCATTTGCAGACACATTAGACCAGTATAAAACGGCTCATGTAGCAGCCGTCTGATCACGGCATCTGTTTGCTTATGGCATTTGATAGATCTGTTCTTTACTTTCTAAAATGACTATAATGTCCCACCTTCCATATTTCTTTATAACTATTTCGTCCATGATTATTCAGTAGGCCTTGGAATTTGTAATAAACGCAGAACAGGGCAATGGTTGAAACAGGATCTGTAGCAAATTTCACTATTTCAAATTCAATCAAGCTTTTGAGAAACTGCAGACAAAGAGTTTTGAGACACTATTGACCAAACGTCAAACAGATTCGATCCTGATCAATCGGTGTCTCATCTGGATCCAAGCTGTTTGGTGAGGTCACAGTTAACGGGAATTTGCAGCTTAGTATTTAATTAAGACTGAATTATGTCTGAACGATATTCAGTTATCAAAATAAATTGAATTTGTATTCTGTGTAGATCACTCACCACAGTCTTTAAATCAATAAGAAAGACTCTTTGATATACCATTTTCATCTATATATAGCAGAATCTGTCTATAGCTACCATATAACGAATAAAACATGGAAGTCTTTAAAAGCGGATGGTTGCTTATTAATTTATGCATTTGGTTTGGCTTTCCATTATTTCATGCAGCACTTATTAACAAGTACTATGTCTTTCGCCACAATAGACAAAATCGTGATAACAGTGCGAAACGTCTGGAACCAGATATGATACATAGAAACTATGCAATTCAATTAATCAGGATCAAAACTGTATGATACCTTGAGTGTGCTTTTGAAAGATAAATGCCCCAAACGTCCACTTTGAAATCTGATGCGGACGGACTATACTCTGGTCAGGATCCAATCTGTTTGACCTTCTAATTGTGTTTCTTTGTAAAGAAATTAACGAAAACTGCATTTCGTAACCTGAAGCAGGGTAAACACAAATTATTGGGCATGATTGGGATAAAGAAGCTCTTTCATTTTCTATTTTTTCTGGATTTATTATGTCTGTGTGCGTCTCTTTTTGTCTTTTGATAGGCATGTACATTTGCTCTTCATTGTTATAATGGTGCTGTTCGGGCGACTGTGTGCATTGTACGCGGCTTTTCCTGCATTACTTAAACATTCACTTTTGTATTTAAAGCTTTTAGTGCCTTTGAATGCAGTGTGAAACATTCCAAGTCAATAACATTGTGGGTGTTTTAATTTCAAAACTAATTACAATAATAACAGACTACTCTACTACAAACACACAGACCGTGTTTTATATACAGCCTTAGAATATGACTATAGTCAATAAGTTTAGAAAATTGTGTTAATATTTATTCAGTGTAGCATTTCATTTAAGCTGATTATTTCCTTTGTGTGGAAATTGGAAGTGTATGTATTAACTCCAATTAAAGGCACTACAATTTAAATACATAAAACCCCGCTAATGCGACCACCTTAAATAGGTACAATTCTGTGTGCTAGTTGCAGGTGGTAGCTTAATGCAGGACAAAAGTAATGCAGAAAGCTCCTAGAGGAGCTTTCTGCATTACTTTTGTCCTGCATTAAGCAACCACCTGCTTATAAAGGCAGCTATACGTATTCTTTAAGTGATCGCATTAGAGGGGTTCTACTATACAGTAAAACTCCTCTAAACCGGACGAACAAACACGTATCAATACCGATCTCAAAGACAGGTGGCAGCTTAATGCAGGATGAAAGTCATGGAGAAAGTCCCGTTTTGGTCTTTCTGCACGATGTTCAACCTGCATTAAGCAACCATCTGCCTGAAAGTGCCTAGATTCTTCTTCATTAAAATTCCGGTTTAGAAGTCTTCATTGTCATGTTCATTTTAAGTACAATGGGCGTCAATGTATTGTTTGTCATAACGTCAATAACACCCCCGTTTTTTAATATCGCTGATGAAGCACTTTAATTCTAACCCCCGCTGTGAAAAAATGTCTTCTCCAATTTGGATCTGGTGCAAATTCGACAGCTTCTGATGAACCTTTAGAGACACTATTGGTAGAGTGTCAAACAGCCTGGATCCTGATTGGACACCGCATTAGGGCTTAAATAATTCTGCTGAAACAAAATGTAAATAAAATGTAATAAAATGGACACTTATGGCTGAAATATAAATCAAATTATATTAGATTGTAAAAATAGATATTGGAAGAAACCCACGCCTTTAATTAAAAACTAGGAAATTATCAAACTCTCAGAAAATCGAAAGCGTTTTCAATATACAGTACAACCCCTCTAAACCGGAATTCTAGTAGAGAAGAATTTTGATACTTTTAGGCAGGTGGCTGCTTAATGCATTAAGCTGTCACATGTCTCCAATACCGATATTTATACTAAATGAAAGGTCCAGTCTAGAGGGGTTTTACTGTTTTATCTTGTTTGTACATATTCGATGAGAGCATTTAATAAATATAACATTCACCTTGGTATATAACTATGAAGGAATCTCCATTCTGCATTAAGCAATCATCAATTGCAGCAAATGCGACGTTTATTTAGAAAGGTGATGGTAGCATTAAATAAGTCTTGCAGACATTAAAACTACTCACATCAGTTTACCAATTACGCGACGAGCAAATATAAACTACCATAGAATAAAGGTAAACCTTACCTGGCGCTAATGTGCTTTTATTATGTTGTGTGAAGCTTCCGTTGCCCCAATGTCGCTGTTTATGTTCTTGTCACAACATTTATAAACTTCCACTTTACCCCTATTCCGCTATCCTGATTCGCAAACAGCTTGGAACCAAAACGAGACGCGGAGTAACGCCTAGAGCGGTTTTACACTCAGTTATATGTTTACCCTTCTTTTGCTATTCACCTCAATATACCTACCTGTAAATAGTGAAGACCCAGATGAGACAGCTCCTGCAGGAGCTGTCTCATCAGGGTCTGCACTATTTACAAATTGATTGTGCAACCAGTGCACTCCACAGCAGTGATTGCACAACAAAATACTTGTACACAGTGAAGATATATGTAATTATACAACAGGGCACGGGTAAAGAAGGAGAAATGTATCTTAAAATTCAGCAAGAGAAGGGTTTAAAAAAAACTTGATCGAATCAGAAGTAGTAGAAAATGCACCAGGTCCATATTTGGGCATATATTGTTAGGAGTTATTTTTGCAATGGGGTTATAGTGAATACATATACTAGTTTATTGTACCAGTTATGTGAAATTCTTGTAGAAAAATGGCGACAGTTCTAGTTGTTGTTAAAGAGCTCCTGTTATAGTTGACAAGAAAAAGCTGAAGACACTATGTCAGTTGTTTGACACTATGTCAGTTGTTTGACACTATGTCAGTTGTTTCTCAAAGGCTTGAAAGACTCGGCAGTCAGCATTTCACCAGATCAGATAGTATAGCTTTACTCCAGCAATCACCCTTTTTATCCAATACACAATCAGCTTAAAATGATCATAACTGCTTAATTGTTACAAAATGTAACACTATATCCCATGGTATAATAAACACGTTTTGTATTCGACATATAGTTTCAGTTACCAATGTTTTACTTGTCATCTAATTTAACCCATTTGCTCCCAGTGGATTCTTCCATGTTTATTTATTGGATTAGTCCATTTTTTATCTAAGGGACGCCTGGTCTAATCTTTCATTTTCGTTTTGTTTAATATTGAATTTCCTATCAGCAAACAGCACAGACTCTGATCAGACGCCGCATTATGCGGCGTCTGATCAGAATCTACACTGTTTGCCTACGTCCCATATATGGGATCGTGGGAGCAAATGGGTTAAAGGTAGCCTCAGTTTCTTAAAGATCTTCAACAATACTATGTTTGCACATCTTGAAAGTACCACAATGTAATATGCAATAAATATTTGATTTGCGCCAACAGTGGGAAATGTCGCAATAAACATAAAGTGAATGACACGCTCCATATTATACCTTATATGGTTCCCCATCCAACATATTATTTATCCAACATATAAGACTAAGGTATTACAGTAAAATCTCGATTATTCGAACACTAAAATACGAGTCATTATTTATCTTGAAGACAGGTGGCAGCTTAATGCATGGTGAAAGTCATGCAGAAAACTCCTCTGGGAGCTTTCTGCATGATTTCCACCATACATTAAGCAGCCAACTGCCTAACAGGGTCTAAATTCTTCCATACTAGAACTTTGAATGATCGAGATTTTACTGTATTTCCACCAGACTATATATAATTTCGCTCGGCAATAAAACTAGATGCAAAGTTTATTTTCCAGAGGTTGTATGATAGCTTGCTATTAAGAAATTATATGAGTTGTGTATTATGCTCTAGAGTAATTTGATAATTCCTATAGGAACATTCTAATAACTTTTAATAATCGAAATAAAATTGATTTTCAAAACAGGCATTTGTCTAGTCCGGATATTCAGATTTTCGCCGTATAAGGATACATTGATTAGATATATTGTCTTTGCGAGAATTTCCATTAAGTAGTTTTACCATTGAATTAAGAGTAAAATATGTCGGTGATCTAACATTGCTACCAATAACTTGCCCTGGTAATAATTATAACGCAGTTTTACTTGAATTTTATCTGTGTCGATGATTTAAAATTGCTATAATGGTTTGTCCATGCAATAATTTCCATACATCAGTTTTACTTCATATTGACCATTTATCCTATTCCATCCTAGACTACTTTGAGACACATTTTGGAAATTTGAGTATATGCTCTTTTTATTACAAATTACAATGGTTTAAAAAATGAATTTGTTCAGATTAGAAATATTGAATGACACGAACTTCTGTTATCCCCAAGTCATTTGTATGACCCTTGCACTTCGATATATCGAATTCAGCTGTATTTGCCTAACTTGTCAGCTTAATAACTAACAATATTGGTTATCGAAGAATTGCGTGTCAGGTCTGGTATGGTTTTGTATGTTGTATTTATCTACGGTTATCATCCATGGGATACTTTGTTTAGTTATCCAAGGATAATCTGAGAAGGTAGCAAGCAATATTCAATATGGCGACGAGGCATTGTCAACCTTTTGACATAAGTTTAATTGTTTATGTCAGTTTATTTACCCAAAGGCTGAAATGCAAAACACTCACAACACAACTAGTAGCGTTTTATATTTCAGCAAATACAGTCAGAATGCCCTGTTTTGTATGTTTAATTCTTTCGCGGCCAAATATTGTCGTCTGTGAACTTTGTCATCGGCTTCTATTTCAATTCGTTAAATTTTCTCTTAATTCTTTCAAAAAGATTACCATAGTAACAAATAGTTTGGTTCCTGATGAGACGCCGAGTCTCACTTGGATCCAAACTGTGTGCATAGGTAAACACATATTCGACATTAGCAGCGAAACAGTTAACAATTAGTTCGTTTGTTAGTTTAATTGGCACTTACTGACATATACATGTAGGTTTACTGCAATGTGTTTCAAACTTTCTGATGCAATTAATTTACAGAAATTAACCCTTCGCTTGCTATTCACGTCAATATACCTACATGTAAATAGTGAATACCCAGATGAGACGGCTCCTGCAGGAGCTGTCTCATCAGTGTCTGCACTATTTACAAGTTGACTGTGCAACCAGTGCACTCCACAGCAGTGATTGCACAGCGAAATACTTGTACACAGATATATGTAATTCTACAACAAGGCATGGGTAAAGAAGGAGAAATGTATTTTAAAAATTCAGCAGGAGAAGGGTTAATTTCCTAAGCTTTCGAGCGTGTAATATTACAGTATTTGTTTATTTGATGTATTATCTATTCAGAGCTCCAGATAAGAAGCGTAAATTAAGTCATTTTTAGAAACAACTTCTTTATTTCTCTCCCAAACCGTTTACTGTGACCACTCTTTAGAATCGATTCTAAAGAGTGATCACAGTATGGAGATTGGTTGAGAAATTCTAGTTTTAGTTTTGTAGATTTTCGTATTGTGTACGCACCTTTTAGTAATTAGATTTTCCATAACGACACCGGTCACCGGTTCTAGGAACGCTAACAAAGTTAGAAATTTTATGGAGTACATGTCCAGATTTCGAAATCCTCTGATGGTCGCTGTAGAAAGATATTACTTCATATGGATATGTACAGTGCAATTTGTATTACATCCGATTCAATCAAACTTTTGAGGAACTATTGAAAACCATTTTGCATTGCCAATGGAGTTGAAGATTTTATTTTTTATGAGGACAGACACAAGTGAGACAGACATTCTGAAGGTTGTGACAATCCAGTGTATTTGTACTGCCGAATTATTATTCACATTTATTTCTCTATATCATTATTTATTTCTCTTTAGCTCTTTTGGTGCCGAATAAGTTTTGTCTGGAAACAATTATGTCTGCTTCAAGTTTCAGGTTGGACTTTTCTTCAATTTCTTCTCTAAGACGTAAGCAGTTTGTCAAGGTATGTGTATTCTGATGAGACGCCGATTTTCTTGGTGCCTCATCTGATTTCCAGACTGTTTGCAAATATAATCACAGATTCGCCCATTGTACCAATCCTTGTGAGTCGCTTCCTGGCAATTTCGGCGATGAAAGCGTTACACAAACTGTTTACGATATGTTCCGTATTGATTAAATATGTTTCCCACGCGATTCTACTCAGAACAGACCCAATTATGTGGATACAAACTTTAGCCTGAAGGTTTTTGCCCTGCAAACATTAAGAAATTAGAAATGACATACTTGCTTATTCAACGTCTCAAAGAGTTTGATAATCTGGTCGTTGTTTTGGAAAGACGTGTAAAAATAAGCTTAACCCTTACTCCATGAATATTCATGTTAGAAATGATGGCGGCATACATGTTATGTCGATTTTTTTTAAAAATGTCATATTGATATTTGATTTTTTTTTACAAAAGCAGGAACTCTAAAATAAAATCTATATTATTCCATAAGCAAACACAGTAGACACTGATCAAGCGCTCCTATAGGTGTCGTCTGATCTGGACCTAATATGTTTGCAAATGCGTAGAAATGCGTGTTCAAGCGTTGAGTAAAGGCATATACTTGTTGAATTGAGTTTACCTACAGTTGATACAAGATAAGTGCAACGTCAAAGCATCTCAAAGGAACAATATAGAAGTGTAGCAGAATCATGTCCATGCGAAATAAATGAGACGAATTGCGTAAAAGTAAATATGCGTTTACATTCCTTATAGACCGATTAGTACAACTCTTTTGATGGTCGCTAAAGACGGGTTCTTTAGTAATGGTACAGGAACAAGTGGGCGTTTTACCTAGACATAAACTGAAATCACATCCTAGACTTTATGATTTTAGACTACAAATATCAGAGGTCTAGATAAGATGCGTAAATATAAACATTTTTAACAATAGATCTAGATGCTTTATTTCTCCATCAAACCCTATAATGTGACCACTCTTTAGAATAGTCTCTTCGAGACGATTCTAAAGAGTGGTTACAGTATACATATGTAGGGTTTGATGGAGATATAGAGTATCTGTCGCGAGTTGTTTTTAAGATAAACTGTTCCTAAACGAGCCTAATTCGATAAAACAACCAAAGCTCCTACAGGGACCATTTGATCATGGTCCACTCTTTTCGCAATGAAGAGGTGTTTTATCATGGTCTACTCTTTACGCAATGAAGAGGTGTTTCTATCGGGTTAATGGTTTAAATGTGTTTAGATTTAATATATACAATATATTCAAGTAAAAACAAAATAGTATGAACTGTAACTGGCATTAAAACTGCATTAAACGATAAAAACCCTCTATCCATCATCTGGCGTATGTATGTCGGAAACAGATGACCGTGTCGGACTGATTTTCTGATGTACATTCGCCTTGCAGACCAGTGAAAGAAACGGTCTTGGTGAATAGTGCTAATTATATGAAAGAACATAAAACTTTGCGTTTTGTGTTTCTTTTACCCTTTTGTTTTATTTTTCTTTGCACTATTTGAGGTACAAATTTCAAAGTCATTTTGCGAATAAAGGGCTGCAACTCATGAACGACTAAAGCGATTTACATGGCTATCAAAATTAACCAAGATATAATGGCCACAAACATGTGTGTAAAGTTTAGTGTGGATTGGACAAATACTTTTCAAGAAAGAGTCCGTACAAATACTTCTAGATGTGCGTACGGGCGTACGGATTGACATAAGGACGTACGGAAGGACAAGAGCAACCCTGTATGCTACCACTTTGTGGGGACATAATAATATTGATCAGAATAACAGGTAGCGGTATCGAACTGACTTTACAATGTGTATATATATATAAAAAAATCATACTGGACCTTGCTGAACTGAAAAAATCCATACAGAGCAAATTTATTACATACTAAACAAGGTTTATGTCTTCGCTGTTTGGCCTTATTTGAACGCATACAGCCTGGCAAGAGTTTGCAGAATATATTTCGAGTTAAATAAGAGAAATAAATAAATACAAAGTATCTGCTATCGATGCACTAGTTTGAGTGAACGACCGAAAATATGAAAGGAATTAATTTTTTACCTCATCAATATTTAATAAGAAGTAATGACTGTTTTGGTATTAATCAGCTGTTTTTGTAACAGCTCTACGAACAAGAGAATATTTTACCATTGCAGAAACTGTACTTTTTCATAAGCAAATATAGCAGACGCTGATAAGACGGCTCCTATAGGCGCCTTCTGATCTGGGTCTTCTCTATTTGCAAGGAATGGAAAGGCGTTTCTATGGTAATTGATTTAAAACGGAATGATTGTGGCACAATAATGAAGTTAAAAAGGAGTTTTCTGTATCACTTTTACCCTGCATTAAGCAGTCACTTTACAGAGTACTATGATAATAAAGCATATGATCGAATTAACAAGGCTTTACTTTATAACACTTAAATGGGAGGTGTTTTTTCGAATTGCCCTATATGGATGTTCTCGGTTGAGAAGAGTTGGGTATGATTTTCCACACATGTAAACACCACTAAGTCAGATCGATTCCATTACCTGTGATCGGAAAGAACTGAGTACTGAGATAACGTTTACATAGTATTACATTTCAGTTTATGTGAGCACTTCTGTTGTGTTGAAAGTTTATGTGCTGGCGCTAATTACAGAGGAATTCCCTACAATGAACGCATATTTTCGATAATATCATAAACTTGTATTTGTTATGGTCAATCAATTTGAACCTATATCGAAACTGCCCCTGTGATACAAAATAAACCGTTTTCATCGGTTCGGGTGAGTGTTTGTTCTGTATGTGGTATTTCCTGCATGACTCATTTTTGTACTTTTATTATCACAACAGTGTTGCTTGTGCCGTGTGGTGGCCGTAAAAAGTCTCCCCGTACACGTAATCGATGTTGTTATCATTCTCTTGCAGGATATGCAAGTAACATACACAACTCTCATTCGCCTCTTACATCATCATAAGTATGTCATGCACCTCGTGGTAGGTGTTGTGTTCACCAACAATTTGATGCACTTGGTAGCTACACTAATGTAATTGACGTGTTGATGAACACAATACAGGTGCCCCTCTATCACTTTCCAATATGAATAAAGTTAAAATACCTCGAATAGAACTAAAAGCTTTAAATATGCAATCTGTGTCGTCTGTACAAGTACCCAGAAATATTTCTAATTTCTCTTCCCTTCAACCTTTTGTTCGTTTAAAACAACTTAATCTTCAGTCGGCTTCATCTTTTCACATACCATCTCTTTCTATTAATAAATGTTTTTTCAATGGACCAAGAGTTGTACTTTCACCTTTAAAATCTGTTATCCAAAATGTTTCTTCTATTCGTAAACGGTCCTTATGCAGGCGACACAGAGTGTATCCAATTATCCAAAAGTGCTTTGCTAAGAGGTGCATATGTTGTAATAACATTTCTTGTAATTCCACTATAAAATCTACAGTTAATGGTAGAACATTTAATGTCAAGATAAACTCAGACGTTGATTGTACTACTACTAACGTTATTTATGTTTTAACTTGAAACGCGCCTAGTTGCGGTATACAGTACGTAGGACAAACAGGACGTGCTTTGAAAACTCGATTTCGTGAGCATGCATATCAGTGTCGAAATCGTAAACTAAACAATTTTTTATACCAACACTTTCGGAAATCTGGCCATTCTTTTAAAGATGTTTTAGTACAAATTGTTGAGCATATAACATATGATAAGGAGGCGACTAGTAGCTTTAAATCGAAAGCTAGATTTATATCTGAATTAAATTGGATCAAAAAATTGCAAACACCTTTTCCTTTAGGACTGAATGATAATATTTACCAGAATGGAAATATTTCAAAAGAACCAGATATAGATATTTTTTCAATTTTTTCTATTAGAAAACGCAAATCTCGATCGCATGGCATTCGCAAGAATGGTAATATTAAACGAAAATCTCGTTTGAAATTGACTCTTCTTGATCTACATACTTTACGCCTAATTTCGGGTAAACATGCCATGCTTTCTAGACTTTCCTCCTTATCTATATGTTCATTAAAAGAAATTGACGAGCAAGCCGATAAAATTATTTTTCGATCAGATCCTCTCATAGGAACGGCTAGTTTGATACAAAGCTTTACTCTACATGTTCTCAGACCGCACATCGACAAATTATCTGAACACCAAAGATTCTTCTTGAAAATTCCTTTTATTAATAAAGGTATTGATTTTATTGACCTCCAAAGTATTTTTAGAGACAAAAATGTAATTGACACTATTCCTAAATACTTTAAAAATACAGAACCACCTATCATCTGCTACAAATATAACAAACCCATCAGAAATACAATTTTCAACTATAATAAAATTGTGGTCGACCTTAATATTAATGATAATATTCCTGATAATTGAGATTGCGCCACCTCAAAATTTTGCTATTCTCCGGCTGGTCATGTGATTACTGGTAATTTTGAGATAATTAAAGATAAACGTCTACGATCTCTTTTGAATAAAGGTCCCAAATATAGAATACCATCCTTGATAGATTTTAACTCTTGTCGAGTTCAGATTGCGGAGGCTTTACAAAATTTTAGTATTAAATGGTGTCGAAGAGAACATGTTGAGTCTACTGCCCTTTCTTGTTGGAAAAAACTAATTTTTGATATAATTGATAAACGCATTTCCTTTTACAGCTCTAATAAACACATTCTTCCACCTAAACCTAGAACTTCATTTAGACATCTTAAAAAGGGTTTACAGGATTTCCATTCAAAATACGTTTTTGTTCCTGCTGATAAGGCATCAAATAATGTGATTATTATTTGACGATTACATTATATCGACGTCTTGAAGCAGGAAATTACTAATACCAATGGAAAAGTAGTAAAGTCAAGCAGGCAAAGCCACATGCAAGACGCAACCACCACCAAAACACCGATAGACAGCATGACACACACACACACAACCACACACCCAAACGCACACGCACACACACGAAATGAACACAGAAAACACCAAAAGACACACAAGAACCAGGGACAAACGTTCCACAACATGAACAAACCACAAGCACAAAGACGCAATGCAAACAAAAGGAAGGGTGACATAGAGAGTACCGCCTTGGCACGGTCAGCAGCAAAAACACCACTGGGGGTTTAAACCGGTTTACGGACGTCCTAACCTCACACTTCTCTCAAAGTCACCCTAGCTTTACAAATATTGTAAATAAAGGTATCCCCGCTGGACTTACCCACAACATAGACGACGGTGAACACAGGACAACATGTAAAACATAGCATAATAACTGTGACAATCCGTCAAATATGTACTCAATGACTTTGCTGAAGTCAGAGCACCTGCAGGTAAGCCGTTAAGGGCACGACAGGGAAAAAATAATACATGAGTCTGGTAAGCTCCTCCTGTATCCAAGTTTAAGAGTATACCATCATAGAGTACTACCCTCGGCCTGTCATCGCGCAAGCAAAGAGGGAAGCGTAGCTACCGACTGTAAAAGGGTCGATAACCAAACATGCAGTGTGTTGCAATATAATAGGATCATAACCTTTCTTTTTAAATTTTTTAATGCGTTTTATAAACAAATCATGAAAATGGATATGACCCCGAATTTTCCTAAGTTTGTAGATAACATCCCCATAAAATTCTGGTTGAGAAATGCCTTGTCGCAGTAACGTCCGTAGATTGCAATTATATTTACTAATGAGAGGTAAATTTCGATAATAAAATTTAGAAAAGGTTTTCCGAAGTTTGTGATATCTGTAACCTTGCTTAAGAAGTTTATCAGTTATAACTAAATTACGTCTGTTAAAATCTTCAAGCAAAGAACAGGCTCGGGCAAACCTAATAAGTTGAGAAATATAAACACCATAAGATGTAGAACGTGGCACATCCCCATCTAGAAAAGGATAATTAACAATTTTAAAATTAAAATCTTCTCTTTTATCGTATACTTTAGACGAAACTTTATCATTTGTAATTGAAAGATTCAAATCTAGAAATGAAGCATTAATGTCAGATTGATTAGCTTTGTTTAAAGACAGTTCTTTTGGGTAGATTGAAGAAACCATAGTATCAAAATAAGGATTATCTAAATTCAAAATATCGTCTAAATACCTTGAAGTTTTATTAAAAGCATTAACAATATCGGTCTGTGTATCAGGTTTTAAGCTAAGCATAAAATCCCTCTCGTAGCAATACAAAAACAAATCTGCAACAAGAGGGGCACAATTTGTACCCATGGGTATACCAACAACTTGACGATATATGGTATCTCCATAACGCACAAATATATTATCTAAAAGAAAGGTAAGAGATCTACAAACATCAAGGCAAGTCCACATTGTGTAATGTTCAACTTCTGAATTCGAAAAGAATGAACGTTGAACATTACAAGCAATGAACATTTTGTTTTCTCTGGCAAAGGTTTTTTCTATTAATTTAATAAGTCTATCCTTTATAAGATGGTGAGGTAGAGTAGTATAGAGTGTAGAGAAATCATAAGAGCTCAGTAAAGAAATGTTATACTGTTCATTTTCAAGTTTTGTTAAAACATCATTTGAATTTTTTATGGACCAAAAAACATTAATACCAGAATTTTCATATATTTTATCACAGTAGCGTTTAACATGTTCTTTGATCGTAGTAAGACAGGACGTCAAAAGTATAGATAATTTAGTAGTGGTACAACAGCTAGAGTTGGCAATAAAACGCGACTTATAAGGGTTTTTATGTAGTTTCGGAATCCAGTACAAAGTAGAAAGTTTATGTTGTTTTATGTTAGGACCAGACTTAAAATCATTGCACATTTTTACATGTTCCGAGACTATATCTTTTTCAGGTGTTTGAACTGTTATATAAGTTTTTGAATAAGTTAGCTCCTTCTTTAAAACATCAACATAATACAATCTTCAAATAATGATTACATTGTTTGATGCCTTGTCAGCAGGAACAAGAACATAATCTGAATGAAAATTAGAAATGTTTTTCTTCAAGTAGCGAAATGTAACTCTAGGTCGAGGTGGTAAAAGATGGTTATTTGATTTGTAAAAAGTTATTCGTGTATCAATAATATCGAAAATACATTTCTTCCAATCCGAAAGGGCATTAACATCAGCATGTTCTCGTCGACACCATTTGATGCAGAATTCTTGAATAGTTTCCGCAAAATGAGATCGACAAGCGTCAAAATCAATAAGGGAAGGTAATCTATATTTAGGTCCTTTAGTTAGGAGGGTCCTGAGACGTTTATCCTTAATGATATCAAAATTACCAGTAATGACATGACCAACTGGTTTATAGCAAAAGCTAGAAATGCTACAATCTCAAGAAATAGGGGTATTAACATCAATATTTAAGTCAGAGACAATTTTATTGTAGTTCAAAATAACATTTCTAATAGGTTTATTATATTTATAACAGATGATAGGTGATTCAGAGTTGATGAAATATTTGGGAATAGCATCGATTACATTCTTATCACGAAATATACTTTGAATATCAATAAAATCGATACCTTTATTTAGGAACTGAAGTTTCAGAAAATGTCTTTTATGTTCAGATTCTTTATCAATACGTGGACGAAGAACATGCTGTGTGTAACTTTGTATAAGTGAGGCAGTATTAATTAACGGATCTGTACGCATATAGATTTTATCAGCCTCTTCGTCTATTGACTTAAGACAGGAAAAGGGTAAAGACGATAAACAAGATAACATAGAATGTTTACCAGTTTGTTTTAGAATAGTATGTAAATCATGAATAGACATATTACGACGTAATTTACGCTTAATATTACCATTTCTACGTCTGCCATGTGATCTACTTTTACGTTTTCGAATAGAAAATATAGAGAAAATGTCGATACTTGGATCTTTAGAAATATTGCCGCTTTGGAAAATGTTATCATTAAGGCCTAAAGGAAAAGGTGTTTGTAATTTCTTTATCCAGTCTAGCTCTGTGATGAAACGAGCTTTAGATTTTAAACTACCAGTAGTTTTAGAATCATAATAAATTTGTTCTACTGGTTGAACCGAAACATATTTGAAAGAATGTCCTGTATGACGAAAATGCTGGTAAAGAAAATTGCGTACTTTTTTGATCCGGCAATGGTAACTGTGTTCACGAAACCTAGTTTTTAAAGAACGTCCTGTCTGACCTACATATTGAATGCCACAACGTGGCGCATTTCATGTAAGAACATATATAATATTAGATGAGTTTCAGTCTAAATCAGAATTAATCTTCACACTAAACACTCTACCATTAACAAGAGATTTAATTGTTGATCTAGTAGAAATGAAATTGCAACACATACACCTCTTACTATTGCACTTAGTAATTATTGGATACACCCTATACATTTCAGTTACCACTGACGAAAAGACCATCATTTCAGACCATGTCAAAAAGTGTGAACAATTTGGAACCGATATTAAAATTACACAACATAAACTTCCTACTATGTATTGGTTACCAAAACTACATAAAAAACCATATAAAGCGCGTTTCATTGCAAATTCTAGTTCATGTACAACTACTAAATTGTCTATACTTTTGACTTCTTGTTTAACGAAGGTAAAGGAACATGTAAAATTTTACTGTGATAAGACTTATGAAAATTCTGGAATAAATCTCTTCTGGTCTATTAAGAACTCTTCAGAAGTCTTAAACAAACTTAAGAACAAAAGGTATCTTGCATCCACTGTAAGCACTTACGATTTTTCTACTCTGTACACAACTCTTCCTCATATTTTAATTAAGGATAAGCTTACTAGCTTGATCCAGAAAGTATTTGCCCGAGAAAAAACATCGTTCTTGGCATGTAATTCTGAAAAAGCTTTCTTTACTGACGAGCAAATGAAATATTACACCAATTGGACTTGCTCAGAAGTTTGCGAAGCACTAACCTTTCTTTTGGATAACATATTTGTACGTTATGGGAATGCTATATACCGTCAGGTAATTGGTATTCCCATGGGTACGAATTGTGCACCACTTGTCGCAGATTTGTTTTTGTACTGCTATGAGAGAGATTTCATGTTGAGTTTGAATCCTCAATCACAAGAAGATGTTATAAAAGCCTTCAATGATACTTGTCGATATTTGGATGATATTTTTAACTTAGATAACCCTTTCTTTAATGCTCTGATTCCTACAATTTATCCTAAAGAACTCAAATTGAATAAAGCTAACCCGTCCGACAATTATGCAGCGTTTCTTGACCTAGACCTTAAAATTAATAATGGAATGATTTCTTCTAAAATATATGACAAAAGAGATGATTTTGATTTTAATATTGTAAATTTTCCTCATCTTGACGGGGATGTTCCCCGTGCTCCATCTTACGGGGTTTATATATCTCAACTTATTCGTTTTGCTAGAGCTTGTTCATCTGTTGACGATTTTAACAGTCGAAATCTCATTTTAACTGAAAAACTGCTTAAACAAGGATATAGATACCATAAACTAAGAAAAACTTTCTCTAAATTTTACTATCGAAATCTCTCGCTTATTGGCAAGTACAAATGTAATCTCAAGGTACTTTTGCGACACGGTATTTCACATCCTGAATTTTATGGTGATGTGATTTACAAACTTCGTAGAATTATTGGACATACCCATTTTCTCACTTTGTTCATCAAATATATAAAACAATTCATTAAAAAGGGATATGATCCTGTATTATTACAACATACTGCATGTTTGGTTGTGAACCCTTTTACAGTTGGCAATCACGCTGGCCTCTTTGCATGTACGCCGACAAGAAAGGTTTAGTACTCTATGAAGGCGACCTCTTAAATCCAGAAATGGAAGGAGAACGTCGGATATCTGTATTATTTCATTTTTGTCGTACCCTTTATTACTTTTCTACAGTTACTCTGTTTGCAGCTCAATCATTGAGTACACTAGCGATAGGTGGATACAGTATGTTCAATTAAATGTTTTTTTGTTATACATGCACTTTACCACTGTATTTGCTGTCGCGGTTGTTGTAGATTAGTCGGAGAGGGGATACGTTTATTTACACTGTTTGTCTTTTAGGATGGGGATGGAATAAGGGTGAGGTTGGGCGCCCATAAACCGGTTTAAACCCCCGGTGACTTTTGTCACTGACCGTTCCAAGGCGGTACTTCCATCTTCCTCCTATTGTATGTTTGTTTTGTCTTTGTGCGTCTCTTGTTGTTTTTTCTACCCATGTATATTTGCTGTTTCCTTGTGTTGCTGTTCGGGTGAGTGTTTGTTCTGTATGTGGTATTTCCTGCATGACTCATTTTTGTACTTTTATACTTTTTGTTCTATCGGCCTTGGTCGAACAGTTAACGAAACTAAAACGCGAGCCGAATAAATACAAATACATTGCCGACTACATGGGGTCTTCGATGGGGTCTTCGATATCAAACACGTGTACAGATAGACCAACTTATTTTGGAACAAAACATGACCTACTCTAATGTAAACAAAACGAAGCGACTATGGGGCTTCCTAGTTTTTAAAGGACTTCGGTTTCAGAATGTAAACAAATGGCTTATTCAATTGTTGGGCATTTTAAAACACGTTCCAAGTAGAAACTATCACTTTAACCCATTACCTCAAAGGCTATTTTTAGATACAACTTTTTTGAATAAATCTGCCGAAAAGGAGCACTAACTAGAGAAAAGGAAACTTTTAGAATTTTGTAGTTTGAAACCATTGTGATAAATAGAGCATTTGCTCCTATAGGAGCAAATGCTCTATTTATCACAATGGTTTCACATAGTGACTTCTACAGAGTCATCAAAAGTCTTCAATATGAGGGAATGGGTCAAAGGCATACTTCCATATCCGATATCGTTGCATCCTCTCTAAACTGGACTTACAATAAGTATAAATGCAAGTCTTTAAGGCAGGTTACAGCTTAATGCAGAGTGACAGTTATGCAAAAGCCCCAAGTGAACTTTCTGCATGCTTTCACGCTGCATCAGGCAACCACCTGCCTAAACTATCTAAATTCTTGTTTCTTAAATTTCGGTGTCTAGGGGTTCGTCTATATATGTATGATGGCCGGGTGTGATGTATTGGATTTTTCAAACAATTACGCCCCCATGTTTAATCTAACAGTCGGAGTACTTAAAGGTGGTTAAAGGCAAACGTCTAGTTGTTTCATTGATATGTACCCCATGTTTAATCTAACAATCGAAGTCCTTCAACTACTCTAGCGGAAAGCAAATTAAGTTTGTCGTCCATTTAAACGCATAAAAATGCACATGCTATAACTACTGTGTTGGCCCTTTGCCTGATCACTACATATACACGCATTTCTATCGCTTTGCAAACGGGGTAGACCGAGATCAGACGGCTCCTATAGGAACCGTCTGATCAGGGTTTGCTCTGTTTGCTTATGACATGATATAGTCTTTAGTTTTTTTGTCACAGCAAAAAACATGTGTCCATGTGCCATTACAAAAATAATCTCATTAATATTCATGATGCCATTATTTCTAACATGAATATTCATAGAGTAAAAGGTAAATATTTACGAAAGAAATTATTATATCATGGATATATATTAGTTGAATATTTATGATGATACATGAATACATGATTTTTTACCATAGCAGAAATTGTAAAATCGTATCTATATAATTCCGTAAGTAGAAGAGCAGATCCTGATCAGAGGGCTTCTAAAGTAGCCACCTCATCCGGATGTTCTCTGTTTGCAAAGGCTCTCTCGTGTAGAGGGAGGGTCAAAGGGAATTTCAGAGCAGAAAACGAAGTCCGCTAACTGAAAACACCTCTAAAGAGAACATTTCATTAATAAAAATGGTTGTTTTTCAAAGCAGGTAATTGCAAAATGCAGAACGCAAACATATATAACGGGAGTTTCCTGCATAGCTTTATTTCTGTTATAAACTACTGCCTGCTTTTAAGACTCAGGTTTTGACTTCTGTTTGTGATCGCTCCAGGGCGGTTTTACTGTAGAAGTAGCACGCATATAAAACAAGAGAATCTGTTTAATTGTTTATATTTTAGATACTCGAAATGAATGTTATGAAGGTTGTGATTGTATCTAAAGGAAATATTATCCTTTGTAAGGTTTCCTTTTGTTAGTTTCAGTCCAAATGCATTTCTTCCCTCGGACACTACATATACAATGTAGTAGGTATGTGAGCGTCTAAGACACCCCCCCCCACACACACACACACACACACACACATACACACCCGGGTCCTAAAGTCCTAAAACGGTTGATGATATTTAAGCCTCCTGCACCAGAAATAGTACATATACAAATACATAAAATCATGTTGGATTGAAAGGACATATATTTGCATTTGCGAGATGCATATCAACCAGTTCATGCCTTGGTCATAGAGTTTTCAGTTCCCTAAGATCTCTGTTTACAATAGTAATGTGCTAACACCAGCCGTATGGGTGTTGAAATTATGTATGCACATTTGGTAACTCACAAATATGTTGTCTTCATCCTAAAGTTTCGACGGGCAAAGAGACCGAAGCTTGAAATGTCCACACACTTACCACTGTAAATGACTTACAATGTCTAGAAATGCCATTAGGTTGGAGACATAAGTTAAATACCTGAACAGGACCCAACCGGATTGCCCTTGTTAATGGTTCAAACTATAAATAACTACATGTAGTTTGATTGTTTCCATGTACTTACTCGTACAATGCTCGGTCATAACTATAGCTACCTATAATTTACGGTATATAGGTACATGTACTTATATGTATGTATTTATGGGTTTGTTTGTTGTTGTTGTTTTTGTTTTTTGTTGGGGGTTTTTTTGGGGTTTTTTGGGGGGGTATAAATGTATACATGTGTTTAATTTACGGAACGTAAATATAAACCCGGTACCTTATTTTTCAGAAACAGGTTGAATCAAAAATGAACGTAATGCGAATGTAAATATGTAGTTATCTTATTATTCGACGCCAATGTCGCCTGTTGGCACAATTGAAAACAGTGCAGACTAGACTGTTTTCTGTATTATTTTAGCCCAAGCATTACATACAGCTTTTTAAAAACAAATGTTTTATTATTTAGTTAAGAATTATATTTAATATGAACTTATTATTGCAGACGACACTTTTAAATTTGGCGCCAAAAGAGTTAAACAATCAAATTCTCGCACGGTCTTGCAACAACACATACATGCATACAGTGTATTTGAAGGCGTTAATATCAACTCATATTTCATATGGTTGGTCGTTTCTTCATTTGTCACTGTGATACATCTATTCTGACGGCGTCTACTCACTGCAGTACGTGTGCTTATTCGAAATAAATAAACTGAAACAGAAGCTTCAAAAAAGCATGGAAATATTCCAATCACAAGTATAATATGGACATAAACTACTCAAATGATTATCAGATTACAACCATTAAATTTACATCAATCTTTTGATGATTGATTTAGTTTTAATTACTATGCTCTCGGGGGATATACAACGTGTTGAAATCTGAACGTTGTTTGCACTGGGATGCCGCTATGGGGAACACGTTCAGAATAATTATGGATGTCCTCACATACGTTTTGTCATTCATGAATTGTTTGAAAATTAACCGTTATCCTGCCAACTGGGACCTTACTCGTATTTACAAACAGATTGGGTCCAAATGAAATACCAAGTTGCTTGTCCTCTCACCAGGGTCCATACTGTTTGATGAGTTACTCGGCGTCTCATCAGGACCCTGACTGTTTACCGAGTTACTCGGCGTCTCATCAGGACCAATACTGTTTGATGAGTTACTCGGCGTCTCATCAGGACCCAGACTGTTTACCGAGTCACTCGGCGTCTCATCCGGACCCAACCTGTTTGACGAGGTACTCGGTGTCTCATCAGGACCCAGACTGTTTACCAAGTCACTCGGCATCTCATCAGGACCCAACCTGTTTGACGAGGTACTCAGTGTCTCATCAGGACCCAGACTGTTTGATGAGTCACTCGGCGTCTCATCAGGACCCAGGCTGTTGGACGAGTTACTCGGCGTCTCATCAGGACCCAGGCTGTTGGACGAGTTACTCGGCGTCTCATCAGGACCCAGGCTGTTTGACGAGTTACTCGGCGTCTCATCAGGGCACAGACTGTTTGACGAGTCACTCGGCGTCTCATTAGGACCCAGCCTGATACTGAATAATCAAATCTGTATTATTCTACTACCAAAGAGAGCAGACCCTGATTAGACAGCTCCTACAGGAGTCGTCTAGTATTGATCTATTCTATTGCAAAGGCTGCAAAAAGCCCCCTTATTAAGTAAAGGACTGTGATAAGTGTACTTGAGCATATATGCATCATGACCCAATCTAAGTTTCATTTGTTAACCATTTACTCCATAAATACGCCTTTCCACGCCTCTGTTAAAGTCACTGTTTGAAACCATTGTGGCAAATAGAGCATTACCCCATAGGAGCAAATGCTCTATTTGTCACAATGTTTTTAATACTACATAATTCTAAAACTTTCCTTTTCTCTAGTAAATGCTCCTTTTCGGTAGATTTATTCAAAGAGGTTGGATCTAAAAATAGCCTATGAGGGAATGGGTTAAAAGATTGTTTCTGCATGATGTTTTTGCCGACGTTAAAATCTGAAAAAGAATATATTATTCCAGTGTTGCAAACAGAGCAGACCCTAATCAGACGTCTTCTACAAGATCTTCTGATCAGGGTCTGTTCTGTTTAAAAATGCGCCTGTAGAGAGGTAGTTGTCCGAACTACAATAAACAATGTGAAAATAACAGTGTGTGAGGAATTAAACATTAGACTCCTATTAATTTAAAGGCTCAATAATTCAACATCAAACACCAGGAAGCCATTATTTTAAGCCACCAAGCTGAACACTAAACCAGACACATTATCGTTTAAAACTGTTATTCATTCTGTTTAATCTGTTGGGTGTCCTCAACCGTTTGAATTCGAGAAAGGAGCTTTTGAAAACAGCGTAGACCCAGATCAGAAGACTCCAAGAGGAGCCCCTTATCAGGGTCAGTACTGTTTGTCATTGAAAATCTTTTAATCCTTTCCATCATTAAAAAAAACTTGTTTTCACGCATTTGCAAACAGAGTAGACCCAGATCAGACGGCTCCTAGAGGATCCGTCTGATCAGGGTCTGCTCTGTTTGCTAATAGAATTTGATAGATCTGGTTATCTAGTTTCCAAAATGGCTACACTATACATCCTTCCTTACTTCGTTATAACTATTTTGCACATGAATATTCAGTAGGTATTGAAATTTTGAATAAACATAGAACAGGGAACGGGTTCAACAATCATACTGAATGGACTCAATAGATAGACACGTATGAACCATTCCACTTTAATTATTCAGCATTGGAAGGGGTAAATCCTTCACGGTGCCTACACACACGGGAAGTGTGCAGTAATTGTGTGATCGGTTGTTAGATATTCATAAAGAGCTGTATTTAGCAGTACAGTGAAACCCCGCTAATGCGACCACTTAATAAACAGCCACTGATGTCGTCTAAAGCAGGTGGTTGCTTAATGCAGGACGAAAGTTATGCAGAAAGCTCCTATAGGAGCTTTCTGCATAACTTTCGTCCTGCATTAAGCTACCACCTGCCTCTGCCACCCAGAATTATGCCCCTTTTTGGTGGTCGCATTAGCGGGGTTTTACTGTATTTAGGAAATCTAAGTGAAATATTTTCTGATAGTTCTACGCCAAATCCAGTACCATCATTACGCTCATAGGAATCGCTCCTCCCAATTCATTCTAAAGACTAGCACTAAGATATGGTTTTGCTGAGAAGAAATAGTGATATACCAGCACGTTTTTTTATTTGCAGCCTTGTTCATGCTCGTATTATCGTTTCTCTTCAAATGGATAATTTCTCCGCAGGTGCTGATAATATATAACTTAATCTTTTACAAAAAGTTCAGTATTTTTTCGCCGCAAAATGAATTTTGTCAACTAAGATTTTAATCTGGTTCAGCTTTCAACTTAGATGTTTCGTCAATTTCTTTTCCTTATTGTAACCAGAAACACATCTCATCTGGATCCAAACTATTTATCATTTATTTGCCAATGACGGTGAAAGAGTTACTATAGTAGACCTTATCCTGATACATACGCTATTAGTCGACACTATGTATTGGTCGATGTTGTGGTATTAGTCGATACTTTGGTATTGGTTGACGAAGTGGTTTTAGTAGAAATGGTTTGTATTAGTCGACATTATACATTAGTCGACACTATGTATTGGTCTATTTTGAGGTAATAGTCGGCACTGTGGTTATTGGTTGACGCAGTGGTATTAGTAGACATTGTTTATATTAGTCGACATTATAGATTAGTCGATACTATTTATTGGTCGCTAGTTTGGTATGAGTTGAAACTATGATATTGGTCGACACTGTGGTGTTGGTCGATACTGTGGTACTGGTCGTCAACATGGTTCTGGTCGAGACTCTGATCCTGGTCCAAAGTGTTTGGCACTCTTTAGAATCTTCTCTTCTAGATTTAACAAGTAACCCACCCACCTACCCACATGTCATTTATTAGTCCTTGTTAATAAAATAAGTATTAACATTAAATAGTTTATTTCTATCAGTCTATTTTATTTAAGTGTTTATTATCTGTTGCTCTGTCACTACATGTCCCTTGGCGTCTCATCATGATCGAATCAGTTTACAAATACGAGTCAATATGGAAACATACAGTCAAACAGGGAGAGCCACATACGGTTGGACACTGCACCAAGCACAGCCAAAAAAGAAACGACACGTCCACAAGACAAAACCTAGCGGGACGCATATCAAGACATAAAATATTAAACGTAAAAAAGTCGCGGATAGTGGCACAAGGGCTGGTACAAGGGCCTGTACAAGCATAAAATAAAGGTATACACTAGAACATATATATTACATGCAGAAATATAGTAACAGTCTTTCAATATTTATCCGTATTTAATTACTATAATCCCAGAGTAAACTACAAACTTAGAAGCATTACTAGTGTCGACTTTTAGAGTAAGATTAAGCACATTTGAACAATATATGTAAGGTGTGTAATGGGATGGTTCCCCAACTCATCCACACCAATGACAGGGAGAATGAAATATGAAAAAAGTGTTGACTTTATCAACATGTTAATGCTCAGAACACTGTATGCCATTTATACAAAACCAGACATTTTCTTGATATGTATTGTTACATATTAAACAAAGCTTGCATCAGCAGCCTTTTGACTTGAGATTTCTTCAATTCTAATGGGAAATTAAGTCACGGACGTATCCCAAGTTTGGCAAAGTCTGAAACAATTATCCTTTTTTTGTCATTACAGTAAAACCTCGCTAATACGAACATTTAGTAAAGAATAGTTGGAAACTGTTTAGGTAGATTATACTGAATGTTTTTAGAACATGTTTTAAAAATTGTTTAGGTAGATAACTGCTTAACCCTTTACTCCATGGATATTCACATAAGAAATAATTATTTCATGAATATTAATTCATTGTTATAATAGCTCATGTCAACAGGAATGTTTTGCCATGACAGAAACTGTAGACTTATATATAAATTATATCATCAGCAAATAGAGCAGACCCTGATCAGATTGTTCCTATAGGAGCCTATGATCTGGGCCTACTCTGTTTGCAAAGGCGTAGAAAATTGTATTTATGGAATAAAGGCTTAATATAGACGAACGTCATGCAGAAAGCTCTCGTGGGAGCTTTCTACTTGACTTTCACCCTGCATTAAGATGCTACATGTCTTATAGATCAATGATGATACTTCATTTCAGTGTTCATATCAGTGAGGTATGACTGTACTTTATTTCTTAGTATTGTGTTATCATGGTTCCGGTTTCTCATGATCATCACCCCATGTAGTACAAAACAGTCACATACAATCAGAAGAAAACAAACACGGTCCACCAGACATGATGACATGAAAAGAAAAGTTTACTCTTTGCACACAAGCGGCGAAACTGTGATTACCTAAACAAACAGTTTTGAGCCATATGGGATGCTGTATATTGCGGTGTCTCATAAGGATCTAAACTATCGGACACTTTGGCAATATTTTTTGCAACGAAATTAAAGAATTTTTTATTTTAAGAATTGCAGCAGACGATAATGGTTGCAGACGAAAAATTACTTAGCGATACTTAAGTATGACAAACGTTCGCATTTATACTTTAAACGAAAAGTATGTCTTTAACCCATTACCTCATAGGCTATTTTAAGGCACAATCTTTTTAAATAAATCAACTAAAATGTGTATTTAATAGAGAAAATGGAATTTTAAACCATTGTGATAATAGGACATTTGTTCCTGCGGACCAAATACTCTATTTATCACAATGGTTTCAAAGAGTGCTTTTTACAGAGGCACCAAAACGTGCCACGTCAAGTTGTACCAGCAATAAACTGTAGCTGAAATAATGTACATCCACTTATTGATCAGGATGTTTAAAAGACGATTCCTGTCGTTTGTTATCTCACTGATGCTCTCAGCCTTTCTGGTCTTCGTGTTTTCTTTATTTTTGTTTCATAAAACAGTAACAGGAACAAACAGTTTGGATCCTGATGAGAGGCCAAGTTACTTGATGTCTTATCTGGATCCAAACTGTTTGCATATGTTATGATAGATGCGATATTGGCAGCGAACGACTGAAAGGACACTTATTCTGCAAGCAGTATAGAATAAAATACGGCAGTTGGAATTTAATGTTCAATTACTTTTACAATTAATGTTATAATGACAAGGGTATAAAACTGTTTAATGCCTAATTTTCTTAGTGCACTCGTTCAAACGTGTACATGTATTATGAACCAATTTCGTTTTCATTTGGAGGGACGTTTCTGGAAGAAGCGTTACGGATGTGAACTTAAATATGTAAATTTATTTATAAAGTAAGCAGTACAGGCATTAATCAAAGGGCTCCTCCAAGATGATAGAAATATGTACAGTATAACCTCTCAATAACGGCCACTCTATTGTGTTAAATAGTTGGTATTTAGGGCAGGTGGCTGTTTAAAGCAAGGTGAAAGTAAAACAGAACGCTCCTATAGGAGCGTTCTGTTTTACTTTCACCTTGCTTTAAGCAGCCACCTGCCTTTAACACAAAATACTTGATGTAATTTAGTGGTCGTTATAGAGAGGTTTTACTTACCCTGTTTTTATACCTATTTACACTTTCCCTCATACAAACGCTTTTTGTGCTTCTGCAAATAGGGTAGACCCATATCATATGGCTCCTGTAGGAGCCGATTGATCAGGGTCTACTCTGTTTGCTTATGAAATCAGTATAGATATGATTCTACAGTCCTTACCAATACCGAAACAAGGCGGTGTCAGATCAGAGAATTCACTGTTTGCCCCAACCTCCAGGTCTATGTTGTTGGTTTTTTCCCTTGACTTTTTAATTTATTTATATATCTCAGTTCTTCATTTTACATAGAAAAGTGTTTAACGACACTGGGTTGCAGACGACAACTATACATTTGGATCCGAAATGGTTAAAACAAGTTAATATGTGGTCTTCAATCCTGTTTAATTACAGGTTTAACAGGAAAATAACACTTTAAGATTTTAAACCATAGTTTTAAATACTAATTACACCACACAATGCACACCAAACGATGCACTATACATGTAGTGAATACTTTGTATTGTACCTGTACGTGTATATCTTGTAATGTATCTTGTAATATTTTGTAAAATGTAATGGCTAAATAGTTTATGTATAAAGTTCTCTTTCCTTGTTGTATACTGATACATCCACAAATCTTTTCTCTACAAATCTACAGAGCAATTAATAAAAACATCAGGGTCCATGCTTATAAAGCTTTTAGTTGAGTCTGAGTTTCGTTCTCAAGCTTTTGATTGGTCAGATTTGAGTTCGCAAGCTTTTGATTGGTCAGATTTGAGCCTTTGGCTCAAATCTGACCAATCAAAAGCTTGAGAACGATCTCAGGCTCAACTAAAAGCTTTATAAGCATGGACCCTGTTTTACTTGGAGAGTTTGTTATGCCAAGCAGTGCATACTCTGTTTGGATTACACGTACATTATCTCTCTGATTGATTCTACAATGTTTTCTAAATGCCATATATATTTGTTTTCCTCATTCAGAAGGCTAACATTCAACTATTTACATATAAATCCATTGCATTTCAGAAATGCATCTACAGTGAAACCTCTCTATAACGACCACTAAATTGTGTTAATTAGTTGGTATTTTGGGCAGGTGGTTGCTTAAAGCAAGGTGAAAGTAAAACAGAACGCTCCTATAGGAGCGTTCTGTTTTTCTTTCACCTTGCTTTAAGCATCCACCTGCCTTTAACATAAAATACTTTATGTAATTTAGTGGTCGTTATAGAGAAGTTTAACTGTACTTTGGTATATTACAACTTATCGAAACCTGCAAGTACAAGACCAAACGTTTAATGCCGTATAATAGTAAGGCTTAACCCTTCGCTTGCTATTCACGTCAATATACCTACCTGTAAATAGTGAAGACCCAGATGAGACAGCTCCTGCAGGAACTGTCTCATCAGGGTCTGCACTATTTACAAGTTGATTGTGCAACCAGTGCACTCCACAGCAACGCTTACACAGAGAAATACTTGTACACAGTGAATATATGTGTAATAATACTACAGGGCATGGGTTAAGAAGGGGAAATGTATTTTAAAATTCAGCAAGCGAAGGGTTAATATGTCATCTTAGACAGTCATTGTCAGATGAAAATTAACTATAGACAGAAATCCATGTATATATATATATATATATATTCAGCAAAGCGCCTCCGTGGCCCTGTGGTTATGGTCTTCGAACGACAATCACTTAGCCCCTCGCCTTTGTGGTTCGAATCAGGTGTGGCATGCATTTGTATTTTTCATGCGAAAAACTTTCCAACTGGCTTGGTATAGGGTCGATGGTTCTAAACTGGTGTTATTTTGTGCAAGAAACACTGCATTTTTTCCGTACACGGCAGAACCTCTGGGTCTTCCTCCACCTCCTATTAGCTTCATGTTGCGGTATGACTAAAAACAGTAGAGCCTGTCTTTAGCAGCCATTTATTTATTGATCATAGGTGTATTAAAAAGCAGTTAGTTGCTTAATGCAGGGCAAATGTAATGCGGGAAGCTCCTTTAGGAGTTTTCCAAATTGCGTTTTCCCTGCATTAAGTTACCACATGCCTAACAGACCCATTATTAGACACCCTTTTGATGGCCGCGTAAGGCAGGTTCTAATGTAATGTTAAAGCGATGTAAGCAACGATGCAAACAAACAATCGAAAGCAAAGAGCGACCTCACTCGGCATTTCACATCTAATCTGTTTAATAAGTTGGTATTAGATAATCAAAAGATTAAACCAATCGGCGAAACAGATCGGAATAAAGATGTTTACCACAGGTTTATTTTTGTAACAGAGCTACAGATAAGGATGCGGGCCCAAATACTAAAATCGTCATTTCTCCACGAAACCCTATACTATGACCACGTGATCATAGTATAGGGTTTGGCTGAGAAATAAAGGAGTCATTTTTGAAAATGTTTTCATGTACGCATCTTATCTAGAGCTCTGTTAAAAGTCACGAAAGAATAACAAACACTTACTATATGTACAAGAATGTCACGCTAATCGCAGTCAGTAAAAGCAGGTGACTGCTTATTGCAGTGCAAAAGTCATACAGATAGCCCCTATAAGAGTTTTCTGTATAACTTTGTCCTGCATTAAGCTTCCACCTGTTTTCTTTTGAGTGGTCGTATTAGCGAGAATGTATATAAATGTCAAAATTTGATAAAGCGTTAATACTCTACCATAATTCATGTTCTAAAATAAAGGTTTCGCTTATGTTGAATAGAAGAAAACAAAACATATATCTGTAATACAAAATCTATATCATTAAAATCTGTGAAATACAAAATATAGTATAAAGCCTGATATAATGATATATAATGCACGTTTCTAACATATCTGGTAAACGGAACCATAAAGATATGCAAGTAAACGTCACTCACACATTCAATTTAGTTATTTTCCGATCAAACGTATGGTCAAAGAGACGCGTTTGATTGTGGTACAGTAAAGTCTTCCTAATACGACCTCTCAAAAGATGCATAATTCTAAACATTTGAAACAGGTCGTATCATAACCCATTCCCTCATATTGACGCCTTTTGAAACCTCTGTAAAAGTTACATTTTGAAACCATTGTGATAAACGGAGCATTTGCTCCATAGGAACAAATGCTCTACTTATCGCAATGGTTTATTAGAAATTGCTCTATTCATCAAAAATGGTTTTCAATTGATTGATTGATTGATTGTGTTGATTGACGTCCGTTTCTGCTCACTGTGGGCTCATTGGACGCCCCAGAGAGCGGGGAGAGGATACAGAGAAACCCGGTTTATGCCCTACTCTTATCATCGACATTTTCTGATGCTCAATGTGGAGTGCTGATACATTAAACCTGGATTTATAATCTCTTCCGAAGGGCCAATGTTTTCAAAATTACAGTTCTAAAAGTTTCCTTTTCTCTGGTAAATGGTCCTTTTCGGCAGATGTGTTCAAAGAGGTGGGATCAAAAAATAGCCTATGAGGAAATGAGTTCATACATGATAAAATCTATGCAGAAAGCTCATATAGGAGCTATAGGAGCTCTCTGCATTCTTTTTAACAGCATTACCTGCATTTTACCAGCAATCAACTGCTTTACACTCCTGTGTTTATAAACTATGTTGTTGCATTGGCGAGACTGTATTGTGTTACGTTTTATTACTTTTCTACACTTACTTCGTTTGCAGCTCAACCATTGAGTATAGTAGCGATAGGTGGATCCAGTTCGTTTCACATAAATATGTTTTCGTTTTACATGCAATTGACCACTGTATTTGCCATCGTGGTTGTTGGAGATTAGTCGGAGAGGGAATAAGTTTATTTACACTGCTTGTCTAGGGTAGGGATGGAATAAGTGTGAGGTTGGGCGCCCTTAAACCGGTTTTAACCACCCAGTGACAATTGACACTGACCGTTCCAAGGCGGTACTTCCATCTTCCCCCGATTGTTTTTGTTATGTCTTTGTGCGTCTCTTTGTGTCTTTTGATAAGCATGTACATTTACTTTTTATTGTAGTGCTGTTCGGGCGGCTGTTTGTTTAGTATCATGTATGTGGGTGTTTCCTGCATGACTAATACAATCATGTATTGTTAGACAAATACATATAGTGTAGGCCAATTCCAACTGCTCCTGGAGGAGGAAATGTTTGAGCAGGGTTTTATGCAACAAGCTACAGGAGAGTGGTGTGAACAATCGCTATGTAGACTTTTAGCTTGGTAAGATACCTCTTCTGTCCCAGACGGTTTGGCGAAATCTACCAAATCTGCACTGGCCTTGGCAATTCTGTTGTTTACTTCATCGTCGATGAATGCATGGTAATGGTGTACTGCCGGGGTATGTGAATTTGTCCACTGCCTGAAGTTTGGTGCTCTTAACCTCAATGGTGGGTTCCATGTATGCTATACCTGGCTCAGACTGGTACATCACTTCTGTCTTCTTGGTGCTAATTGTTAGATCGAAGTTATCACATGTTTCTGCAAATTTGTCCATGATTTACTGCATCTGTGCTCTAGTGGTAGCATTAAGAGCATAGTCATCGGCGAATAGTAGGTCATTAATGGTGTTTTGGTTAACTTTGGTTTGAGCTTTGATACGTCTGGGGTTGTATAGCTTGCCGTCCATTCTGTAAAGGATTTCTAGACCTGGATTGTCTTGTGTAAATGCATCAGTGAACATGGCCGAGAACATGATAGAGAACAGAGTTGGGACAAGAACACAACCCTGTTTGACCCCATTGCTGACAGGAAAGTAATTGGAAGCCTCAACATCGCCAATAACATGTCATCATTCACTCGTGAAATTCGCGAATCATGGTGATTAACGTTGGAGGGCAACCGCATTTGCCATGATCTTCCATAAGCCGTCACGACTGACTGTATCAAAGGCTTTTGCTAGGTCGACAAACGTGGTGTAGAGGCCTTGCTGTTGTTCCTGTCTCTTGTCTTGCAGTTTACGTGCTGCAAATACCATTTCCACTATACATCTCCCTGTTCTGAAGCCACATTGTCTTTCTGGTAGCAATCCTTGCTCGATGTGTTTGATAAGGCGGTTTAACAATATTCTAGCTAGGACCTTCTCTGCAATGGACAGTAGTGAGATTCCTTGTGGTTGTCACATGATTGTCTGGTTACCATCCGTTTATAAAGGCTCACGATCGAGGCATCTTTGAAATCTTGCGGAAGTTCTTGTTTGCGCCAAAATGATGAAAATAGCTCAGTCAGCTTCCTGGTAAGTGGTGTTCCACCTATCCTGTAAATCTCTGCATGAATGGCATCTTCCCCAGGGGCTTCACCACTTAAGAGCTGACTGATGGCATTTGAGGTTTCTTGAAAGGTCGATAGTTCATCCAACCCTGTATTCATTTTATTTTTCGGGAGACGGTTGATTGCTGCTTCATTTATCGATGAAGGGCGATTTAGAACATTGTTAAAGAGCTCAGCCCATCTGTCAAGAAAGAATTTTAGAACGGTCTGTCAGAAAAGCTTCGCCATCGTCAGATAGAATAGGTTAGATGCTAGATGTTGCTGGTCCATAAATTGCTCTCAGAGCATCATAAAAACTTTCTTCGATGTCGGTCACGTCAGCGTATAAAGCTGAATTTCGTCAGTCGTATCGCTAAATATGAAAACACCATCAAACAAGAAACGGTATAGCCATAAGACAAAACATAACAGGACGCATGTCAAGACGAAAAACATTAAACATTAAGCATATTAAACAACATAGGCTGAAAGCAGGAGTACCGCCTTGGAACGGTCAGTAGACAAAAACGGCTACTGGGGGCTTAAATCTGGTTTACGGGTACCCAACATCTTGGCTTGCATAGCCCGAAGTAGGATTTGCATTGAAAGCTGCTTTCTTGGACTCACAATGGTGAACAAGGTAGTGCATATGTTTCTCTTCCAGAATGTTCTTGTTTTGTCTGTCGCTTTTTATCTGTTGCTGTTTCTCAGCACTGGGCCTAAGTGTTCTAAGGATGAACCATATACATTGTACCAGGTCTCTGAGGGTTGACCACTCTTCCTTAACTGTAGCATTTCCAATATGAATATCAGCAAATTTATTGTTTATATCACTGGTGATGTTTTTTTTGTTGTCTAGGTCACTGATGAGGTTCTTCTTTGTAGAGTCCTCTTTCAGTGCAGCAGTGTTCAGTCTCTTAGATGGTAGCTTCTTTCCTTGTGCCTTGGTTTGATGTCAGGCTGGGAGATGACCAAGCGGTGGTCAGTCCAGCACTTAGCACCGCACATTACTTTGGTTATGGTAATCACATAAACTAACATATGCCAGTGCTTTGATCTCGGATGCATCCAGGGTGTTTCCGTTCTAGCTGCTTGTTGAAATAGCGTATTAGTGATAATCAAGTCATGCGAGCTACATGCCTGAAGGAGGAGCCCATCGCTATTGCATTTCCTGTGTTGTTCTTGCCTATGGTACCATCATACCCGACTTAAGCATTGAAGTCCCCAAGAACAAGAAACTTGTCAGATGTGGGAACGCTTGAGATCAAGAAGTCAAATTTATCGTAGAATTTGTCCTTCGCCTCATCAGGATTTGTCATGGTTGGGGCATACGCGCTGATTATGTTAGTTTGTTTCTTGCATGCGAGTGGCATGAGTCTGTCGTTGACACCTTTGGGTAGGCTAGTGAGGTCCTTGACTAAGGTGGATTTTATGGCAAAACCTTCTCTAACGGCGTTCTTCCAGTGTGTGACCACCCCAGAATAATGTGTGTCCAGCACCCTTTTCAGAAAGGTGTCCTTCCTCCGCCAGTCTGGTCTTTGATAATGCAGCTATGTTGGTCTTGTTCTCTAGCAACTAATGCACGATGGCTCGGGTAGGTTACAACAGGCAATGTTTAGCGCACCTTTACTAGCCCCTACCTCGTTCTAAGGAGGTGAGCAGTGCATTCCTGAAAAGGGCTGCTCAGGCACTCAGGATGCTGCCGAGTTTCGCTGCTGTTTCGGTCACTGGAAGACGACCAAAGTCCTGAGCCGCCTGTATGTATGTTACGCGGATACAGCTGCCAGTGTATACACACGTGTTACGTCGTCGCTTTCCTGTCGGAACAGGACTTGGGTTGACTTTTCAACAGATGGATATGAAGTCATGACATGTGCGTGACTTAGTTTAAAATGGGGGAAACTTGCGCATCACCAACCACACTCTCTCGTCCAGGAACTGTGTCGCGAGCGAAGACGCACTATGGTAGGGCTTGCTGCCGACAGGCTATATATATATACTGGCGGGGGGAAAGACTGTACCTTTAAACAATGTGCTCTCCCCTGCAGGGATCGCCAGCGGTGAGAGCTGAAAGCGAGAAGTGACAAGCACAACCGACCAACTAACACACTAGAGCCATCACACAGCTATTTGACACAGGATCGTGGTCTGTTCTGTTTGCAAAGGCGTTAAACGACTTATCTGTAGAGTTAATGGTTAAATCGAGACTGACATCTCGAAACATTAAATGTGTGCATGTCATATTTAAAGGTATTCACTCGGTGTATATTCCAGGTTTATTATATACATGTGTCAATGTCAACAAAAAGAAGATTTAAACGAACAAATATTGGAATACGTCTTACTAAACGTTTGAAATGTTTATGAAGGCGACACATCGTTGTTAGAATATATACTTTGACATTCGCATTAATAGTGTTATTTTGCTATTTTCATTTGAAATAAATAATTGTAGAGCGCAAACACACAGCAATAGGCGTTTAATATTGTCCTTGAACTAACTTTGTTACTTCGGGATGTTGGTTTTCATTAGCTGTTAGATTCTTAAGTGACATAGGCATGTTTAATTCCACTTATTCTACGCTAGGTGAGATCAAGTGACAGTTGAAGGAGCCGCATCATCAATGTTACAGGGACCGTTTGATCTGTTTGTTTATGAACTAATATATATTATTATTCTACAGAACATGGAACATACTTTTTTCAGATTTGTACAAAGTACCTCGCCTGATACATGTATAACATATATGTATGTATATACATTACAAAAGTCACGTTACCTATACAATACAACAATGGAGGATGAATACATTTGCTAACATATATTTAGGCTCTGTCTAATTGTCAAAGCAGTTTTTATATATTTACTGACATATTGTGTGTATGTATCAACGTAAAAACAAAATAGAATTAGATATATATAATTTCATAAGCAAACAGAGCTACAGGGGCTGTCTGATCGGGGTCTACTCTGTTTACAAAAGTGTGGAAAGGCGTATTTATGGAGTAAAGGGTTAAACAAATTGATGAAAGTTGTGTTGCTTCATTTACATTTTTATTTTTATTGATATTGACAGAAATTATTCTACAAGCTATGAAACAGCACTGGCATCCTAGTAGAAGTATAAAAAAGATCGTAAACAATACAGACAGCTAGAATACAGTCACAAAGTTAATATCAGTCTTTGATGAATGATCCCAATTTAATTATTGTTTCCCATGATGACAAGTCTTAACCCGTTCACCGCTTAATTTTCAGAGTGGAATAGTCCATCCTTGTTTATTGGTAGAGTCTATATATTATAAAAGGGGAAAACTTGAAAGAAGAGGAGTTTGAACACCAAACAGTGTAGACCCTGATCAGAGGGCTCCTACAGGAGCCCTCTGATCTGGGTCTACACTGTTTGCAAATGACAGTGCACTCGTTTCTTGCATCCAAATGGTTAATCCATTACTACTGTTCGCTTTTATAAACTTGATTGGTGTGAGTGTTCATAATATATTTGCATATTATTTCAACCTGACGTCCCGTTGATATACTGTGCCATTGCACCAACAAGTTTCCCGACATACTCAGGGGAAATTAATTAAAGAATCTTATCTGATTAGCATATTTAGCACAGTATGAAACAATTATTTCCTGGTATTGTGTAAGAATGACTCCCGTTTCTCACATGTTTCGTTGTTATATCATTCATCTAAGTGAAACAAGAAATATCTTTAAAAAGGATATTCAGTGGCATTCAAATATTGATACATGTATAATGTACAAAACAATAATAGTATTAAATCTCTGCCATATTGAATTCATTGTTTAGAGATTTTATGGTACAGGGATCTAGATCTATGAAGGTTGGTTATTATTATACTAGCAGACAGGCGTGCAACGGAAATGACTTAAACAAAAGGTAGATCAACTATTTCATTCAATATACTTTATGGTTGTGTCTTTTTGTTAGTGAATTCGGAGGCAATGCTATTTAAATATACTGCAATGAGTTGGAGCCGTGGTCTGACTGCTTATTTTGTTTTAGGCGATTATAATGTTTGGAAAGAATAAGTGAACGTCGAGTAGAAGAAACAATTATTGAAATATTTCAAATAACTTTTATAGGAAATCACTATTAACTTGAACATGAAATGCAAAACAACCATAACAGCACTGCTAAGATGTCTCTGGATGACCGCCGGAAAATGTCAGAAGCATGTTCGGAGCAAAGGTGTCCTTCGTTAGCTATGCCTCAACAACAACAACTCCATCACAAATAGATACACTATTTGCCTAATCACATGTCATAATTATCTAAAACATACCAAAAGATAGTTTTCTGACCCAACCAAAAAATTAAAATGAACACCCAAATGAACGCCATGAGACTGTATATCTTAATATCAATTTATTGAACGGACAAGATTTTGAGCTGAAAAAATAACTTATGAGGTAATGGGCTAATTTACATGTATTTAACAAGTTACATACACAGACGTTTGTTTCACTTAAATATGTTTCCGTTCTACATGCAATTTGCCACTGTGTTTGCCATCGCGAATGGTATAGAGTAGTCGGAGAGGGGAAACCTTTACTTACACTGTCTTTTAGGATGGGTGAAATAAGTGTGAGGTTGGGTGCCCCTTAACCGGTTTAAACCCCCAGTGACCTATGTCACTGACCGTTCCATGGCGGTAACCCCCCATCCCCTTATTGTTTGTTTGTTTTGTCTTTGTGTGTCTCTTTGTATTTGCTGTGCTTTCTTGTGGGACTGTTCGGGTGGCTATTTGTTTTGTATATGGTGTTTCCTGCTTGACTCATATTTGTACATACATTATAATATACCAATTTAACTGCATGCATATACACACATACACCAAGACAAGCAAACATTCTTATTTTTTCTTTACTTACAGTTGGGTTTGGCAAGGTTTTGCCTCGTCTCAAATGCAACAATCATAACAGAAAAGTTAGAGGCAACTAAGTTCAATAGATTCTTTCTAAATAGACATCCAGGAGCATGTCTTGCTATACACATGTACAAGAATTCAAGGTGCCCAAAATACATTAAAACTTGATGCCGCACTAAGGTAAAGCCCTAGATCTAGACATTCTTAGACTTTTCAAATCAAGTTTCCTACATGGATCCGTCCCATTTGCGCTCTGTGTCTAAATACATGTACTTTTTAAACTTTTGTTTTTGATGATGTAATTATTGTTCAAATCTCAGGGAATTTTTTATAGTCAGTTTGAACTCTGAAGTATTTCCTTTTGAAACAAACTAAATTTTCAATCGTTATGCAGGCTATCGTGACCTAATTGCCAGTTGTACACTGTGTGTGTCGGTCTGTAATCAGGATCCTAGATGTTTGACAATTTTAAAATAAAACTATGCAAATCATAGACTAATTGAATATGCATAATGGAATACGCAATACACAAAATATTGAGCAGGTGGCAATTTTAAATTTGTTACTTTCGAATTCATAGTTGTCCTAGCACAATGCTGGATTCTACCTCTAAGTTTCATCGAAATGCATAATATTGACACCAGGACTGTATGTTAATATAGCATAATGCTTTGAAACGTCCATAGCAAGTTTCAAGAGGCAGGCTTATGTTTCCAGGTTGATTGCCTTAACCCTTTCGCTGCCAAATTCTGTCGTCTGCTAACTTTGTCGTCTGCTACAAATTTTCATTCTTTTGATTTTCTTCATTTTTGTTTCAAAAACATAGTAACAGTAGCAAACAGTTTGGATCCTGATGAGACGCCGAGTTACTCGACGTCTCATCTGGATCCAAACTGTTTGCATAGGTAATCACAGATCCGGCATTGGCAGCGAAAGGGTTAAAATGTATTTAGAGAAAAAAATATAAAAAATATAAAGAACAAGTATACAAGTATTATCAGGGTTTAACCATTTACCTCATGATTATTTATATAAAGAATTTGGCATCATGAATATATGTTATCCGAATTTTGTGATGGTATATAAACATATTCCTGTTAGCATCGCAGAAACCCTAGAATTATATCTATATACATGTAGTTCCATCAGCAAACAGAGCAGACCCTTTGAGGGGCCGGCTGATTTAGGTCTGTTGCTTGTACAGGCGTGAAAAGGCATGTCCCAAGACCGTCAATTGTGCCCCGGGGTTAGCTTCTTTCATATGCTAATTCGGATTAAGTAAAGGGTCGTATGCAGAAGTAAATGAAGCGAGTTGGTTTGATTCAGTTTTTTATAAATATTAATGCGTGTAGACAATTCGATGCAGAACGAATTACATGTTTCCAAAGTCTTGTGATTTTTAATGAATATTCAAACCATTAAAAGTTCTTTATTGTGATTATTACTTCAAATTTCAACTTTGTATAGCTTTATGACACCTTTAACCTGCAGTTTCACACCTTTAACTGCCTAAAGTAAAAATATGTTCGTATATAAAGTACCTGTGGTATGTTGGATTTCCAATGACATACTGTCAATGCAGACGCCTTTGTTCAAACTGGTGTCTTTTTACAACAGAAGTCCGGCATAAGGTCGTCGGATTCTGAAAGTCCTATACCCTTCCTGTGGTATTTACAGAAGTCCGATATATGGTCGTCGGATTCTGAGTTAAATGCCCTTTTTGCCTAGTCACTAATATCCTTTGCAAACAGAGAAGATCCAGGTAAGAAGGCTCATAGAAGAGTCCTCTAATCAGGATCTGCACTATTTGTCATGTTACACTTTTGTTTGGAAAAGTCTCTATATATTCACCATAAGCTCATTTTAGCTAGACTTATTTGAGTTTTGGAATAGTTCATTTGAAAAATCCGGCGTTGTAATGGTTAGGTAGACCAACGTATATGTTAGAATTTTTCATGTGTACCATTGTAGAAGAAACCGATCCAAACTGTTTGACAACCAGTCACTAGTTTCTACCACGCTGGAACGAATCGGAAGTAGGTTCAAATACAATAGATCAAACATATTTTGGCGCCTCTGTAATAGTCACTTCTTGAAATCATGGTGATAAATAGAGCATTTGCTCCGTTATTACAATGTAACAAAGTTCCTGATTGGTGGGAAACTAGAACAAGAATGAAAATAGACAGCTAACCGCTGAAAAAAAGGTTCACAGACAAGTCTAAGCAAACAAAACCAATGCATGAGGCATGATGAGAATTTAAATAACACAATTGTACAGTAAAACCTCTCTATAACGGCCACTACGTACTACAGTACTAGGTAAAGAAATAATGACATCATGAATATTTATTAGCTGGGTTTCTATGTTGTCACATGTACGCATGACTGTTTGGTATTAGTAGGAAATGTAGTCTGATCTATATTATTGCATAGACAAACAGAGCAGACCCTATAGGAACCGTCTGATCTGGGTCCACTCTGTTTGCAAATTCGTGAAGATGTGTTTAAAATGTTTAAAATGTGACTTTAAAGTACACAATCGTTTATGTGTCAGTATATTTCGATAACATAAAAAGAACTATACTCACTTCGAAGAGTATTGAACGCTTATTATTAACAGAATAGTATTGTTCTTCAAATTCAGTACATTCATTACATTTGACGGAATAGAAATGTTGCTCGAATGTCATGTCATTGTTTTGAGTGATAATTTAGCAAATCTTCTCCAAACAAGAAATTCTAAATACTAAAATACTGTTAACACTAAAACTAAAATCATTAAAACTTTCAATTTCTTTTTACAAATTATCTTAAACACATTCTTTAAATTGAGGGTATCCCTTGGGAATAAAAAAAAAACAGAAGCCAATTTGCTCTATCAACAATTAAGTTAAAATAAAGATTGACTATTTCGTTTCTGTCTCTCTAATAGTTTCATGGACGTTTCAAGTGTCTAATGTCTCTTCTCGTGTTACACCTCAACCTGTGGGGCATATAGATTTGATCTTGTTTGTCCTTACATCCATCAGTACATCCGTCCGTGCGTACATCCTGGAAAGTTTGTGGCTCACACTACTCATTAAATTTTACTAATTACCAAAATTCATACAACTGTTTATAAGAATAAGCCGGACACCCACCAGGGTTTAGTTTGTTAAAATCAGCAGTAAGACCGGAGTTATGTCTCTTGTTTTAGTCACACTTAACCCATTACCTCATAGGCTATTTTTAGATCCAACCGCTTTGATTAAATCTACCGAAAAGGAGCATTAACTAGAGAAAGGGAACATTTTAGAATTTTGTAGTTTGAAACCATTGTGATAAATAGAGCATTTGCTCCTATAGGAGCAAATGCTATATTTATCACAATGATTTCACAAAGTCGTCAATATGAGGGAATGGGTTATGTAGTTCTTCATGTCTATGTCAAGTGTGTGGCAGGCACTGCTCCGTCACTAACTTGTGTTGATTTTGTTCCTTTTTGACAAATATGAAAGAGGGGAAAACATGCTCGGTGAGCACAATTCTAGTTTAACCGTTTCCCTCATATAAGCGTGTTTTCACGCATTTGCAAACAGAGTTATACCCAGATCAGACGGATCCTTGAGGAGCCGTCTGGTCAGAGTCTGCTCTGTTTGCTAATAGAATTTGATAGATTTGTTTCTTTGCTTTCTAAAATGTCTACAATGTTCCAACTTCCACATTTCTTTAAAACTATTTTGTCAAGGTACTGCAATTTGGAATAAATATAGAACAGGGAAAGGGTTAAAATATGAGCTTTCTGTATTAGTTTTGACCTGCATTAAGCTACCACCTGCTTTATTGACGCTGGATCCATGGTTTCTCAAAGGATTGAACAAATCAACGAATGAATAGAGATTGTTTCAGCAAAGTATGAGAATGGTTAAACCATTCCCTTCTAGACTACTTTAGACCACACCTCTTTGAATAAATCTACTGAAAAGGAGCATTTAATACTAGGGAATGTTTTAGAATATATACAGTTCAACTTCGATAACTCGGACTCCAAGGGACCGTACAAATTAGTTCGAGGTAAGAGGAGTACGAGTCATCCGATTTCTAATCTGAACAATTTCTCAAGGTCACTTCTTAATATAGGTCTAAAGTAATGCTGAAAGCTCCTGTAGGAGCTTTCATCATTACCTTAGATCTGTATTAAGCTGGCACATGTGATTCAATACATTTTAGAGCAATTCTGTTTTGTAAGTTTTAGAAGGATTTAACTTTTTGTTCGAGTTCTCCCAAAGTTCGAGTTATCCGAGTTCGAGATATCGACGTTCAACTGTAGTTTTGAAACACCTTCATTTATTTATTTAACCACTTCATTCCTACTGATGCACTTTGACGCCTCTGTAAAAGTCTTGTTTTTTAAAACCATTGTGATACATGTAACTAGACCATTTTCTCCTATGGAGCAAACACTCTATTTATCAAAATGGTTTAAAAATGACTTTTACAGAGTCTTCAAAGTGCATCAGTACTGGTAGTGGTTTGGTAGTGGGTGGGTGGTTGTGGTAGTGGGTGGGTGGTAGTGGTTTGGTAGTGGTTGGTGGTAGTGGTAGTGGGTGGTAGGTAATGGTAGGGTGGAAATGGTAGAGGTTTGGTAGTGGGTTGGTGGTATTAGTAGTGGTTTGATAGTGGGTGGGTGGTAGTGGTAGTGGGTTGGTAGTAGTAGGGTGGTAATGGTAGAGGTGTGGTAGTGGGTCGTTGGTAGTGGTAGTGGTAGTGGTTTGGTAATGATATCTCGAACTTCAAGGGACCCTACATGTTACTTCAAGATAACAGGTTCGAGTTATCCTATTTCTAAGCTAAAACAATTTCTCAAATCCACAGCTTAATGCATGTCAAACATAATGCTGAAAGCTCCTGTATGAGCTTTCAGCATTACTTACTAGTTGCATTTAGCTGTCACATGTGTTTCTAGATATGCGCAGTGATACATTTTAGAACAAATCTGTATTGTAAATTTAGGAAGGAGCGAACTGTTGCTTCGAGTTATCTCAAATTTTGAGTTATTCGAGTTCGAGATATCGAAGTTTAACTCTATTTGTACTTATAATCAATCAATTTATACTCAATTAGCAGACTTGTATTTTGATTAACTCTTTGCATGCTAAGTAATATTTCGTCTGCAACAATTGTCGTCTGCTTCAATTCTTAAAATAAAATTTCTCTCATTTCTTTGCAAAAATATTGTAAAGGTGACAAACAGTTTGGATCCTGATGAGATGTCGCATTATGCGGCGTCTCATCTGGATCCAAACTGTTTGCATAGGTAATCACAGTTTCACCTCTAGCATGCAATGAGTTAATGTCATTAACATGTGTTTAAGTTTTGTATTTTCAGACCTATTTACGTAACTGGTTGGCATAATCACTTCAGTGAGAACGGTAAACTGTCAGGGTTTCAACTTCCTTTTCAGAATTATTTTTGTTGTATCAAATGACATTGGCATTACAGCTACGTTTATAGAAATGAAATCTTAATAATTCATAAAATATTTATAACTTAATTAAAATATATCGATTAACAAGATGTTAACTTAATCTTTGAGCTGCTGAGTCGACATGCTTTTCATATTTGGTTAACCCTTTTCCACATATAAACGCCTTCTCACACATTTGCAAACAGCGTAAACCCGGATCAGACGGTTCCTAAAGGGTTTGCTTTGTTTCTTAACCCTTTCCCTCATATAGACGACTTTTGACGACTATTTAAAAGTCACTTTGTGAAACCATTGTGAGAAATAGAGCATTTGCTCCTATAGGAGCAAATGCTCTGTTTATTACAATGGTTTCAAACTACAAAATTAAAAAAAAATTCCTTTTCTCTTATTAATGCTCATTTTCGGTAGATTTATTCAAAGAGGTTGTCTCTAAAAATAGCCCATGAGGTAATGGGTTAATGGAATTTGATATATCTGTTCTTTAAGTTTCTTAATTGCTACACTGTTCCATCCTCCATATTTCATTATAACTGTTTTGTCCATGAATATTCAGTAAATATTGAAAATTTGAATAAATATAGAACAGAGAAATGGTTAAATAAGTATGGTGACCATCTTTTTTGTAGGCATTTCATTTAGGTGATGTCGATAAATTCTCAAGCCTAACGGCAACTATTAATATATTATTTAATCTGGCCCATGTTATTTTCATTTTTTTATAATAAATACAAAGGTAATATCATATATATCATATAACAGCAGAGATATAAAAGCACATTGCTACAGACTATAACATTTTTATAATACATTGTACACTCAAAAGATTCTTTTATATAAAATAACCACAGAAATCTTTTAATTTAACAATAAAGATAGCACTCGGACTTTTATCGAATGAACTTAAAATGTATGCATTGTTTATTGTTTACCTTTTACCTCACAGGCTATTTTAAGACATTTTACCTCATAGGCTATATGTATGTGTGGGATGGGGTGGGGTGTTTGCGTGCGTGCGTGTGCGCGCGTGTGTATGTGTGTGTGTGTGTGTGGGGGGGGGGGGGGTCATATAACTAGAACTTTGCAAATCCTTTCACTGTTTGCTTTTACAAAGTTAACGTTGATTATGTGAAAAAGAAAAACTTTTTTTTTTTAAAATACGCTTTTATCAAATCGCTATTATTTACCATATCGCTAATATGTACAACCACACAGACACATTTGTCTACTGACTTGCGATGACGCGCTCACTGTTTCAATATTAGTTAAATATAACATGTTACCAGGTCGACAGCTTTTTAAAATCATTTCAGTGCGGGAAACTGTACACTGATGTCCTTGACAACCAGTGTAGATCCGGATGAAAGGACTCCCATCATGGTTTGCATTGTTTGTCATATTAATATTTACAATCGAGCGCATTTGTCTTATTACACGTTAACCCATTCCCTCATAGTGACGACTTTTGACGACTCTGTAGAAGTCACTTTGTGAAACCATTGTGATAAATAGAGCATTTGCTCCTATAGATGCAAATGCTCTATTTATCACAATGGTTTCAAACTACAAAATTCTTATGTTTTCCTTTTCTCTAGTTAATGCTCCTTTTCGGTAGATTCATTCAAAGAGGTTGTATCAGAGGGAATTGGTTAATGCTCTCACTGTTTCTAAATGCCTTCAATATAAAAAAAAATGTGTTATCAGGTGGAAAACTTAACCCTATCAGTGCGAGAAACGGGTCACTGGTGATCTTTGCAAACAGTGTAGATCCAGATGAGAGGGTTTCTGGAGGAGTCTTCTCATCAGGGTATGTAGTGCTTATCATATAATACGTTTCCTTTAACCCTTTCCTCCATGAATATTCATGTAAAAAATAATTACGTCATCAATATTAATTTGATCAATTTATATTAATAGCACATGGACTCAGGGATTTTCAGCCATGGCAGAAACTGCAGAATCATATCTATATTAAATCATAAGCAAACAGAGCAGACCCTGATCAGATGGCTCCTATAGGAGCGGTTTGATCTAGGTCTACTCTAGGTCTACTCTGTTTGTAAATGCGTAGTCTAAACGCGTACCTAAGGATTAAAGGGTTAAAATCATTAGTTTGAGCTGCATTAAGCAACCACCTGCTTTTAAAGACTCCTTTGTTAAACAATTGAATGACCGCTTAAGACAGCTTCTGCTGTATGTAACTTATATGGCGACTAGAGACACTATTGAGCGAGGGTCAAACAGCGTGGATCCTCATGAGACGCCGAGTTACTCGACATCTCATCTGAATCCAAGCTGTTTGTAGATGCCAACCAGGGCGCGCTTTACTTGACAATGATAAGACTACAGTTGAACTTCGATATCTCGAGCTCCAACGGAGTTATCCTATTTCTTGTCTGAAACAATTAGTTCTCAAGTTCACAGCTTAATGCAGTCAAAACTAATACCGAACGCTCCTGTAGAATATTTCAGCATTGCGTTCGACCTGCATTAAGCTGTCACATGTTTCTATAAATTTTGGAAGGAGCGAAATGTAACGTCGAGTTATCCCAAAGTTTGAGTTATCTGAGTTCGAGATATCGAACTTCAACTGTATCATCGTACACGAAAACAGTTTCTCTCTTCTATCTCTAAGTACCACAATTGTACAAAAAGCAAAACGTTCAGTCCCAGAATATGTGTCTCTTTCATTCAGTCTTCTGTTATGCTAACGAAATCATTTTTGCCCACCACTTATGCGAGAATTTATAATAACGCTTGAAACTTCTTAGAGTAACAGAATAAAACAAAACATGTTTTAAACTGTTTACTCGATAGATACGCAGTTCATTACATTCTGAAACAGAGTAGACACAGACTAGACAGTTCCTGTTGGTGTTGTCTGATCTGGTCTGCGTCTGTTCTGTTTGTTTATAAAATAATAAAGATCGGATTCTATAATTTCTGATATGGTTTAAACCATTTTCATAAAACAATCATTAAACTCGGCATATATATTAGTAGTCATGACGTCATAATTTCTTACATTATTCACCAGGTAAAATATCTGTTCCGTTATCGTTGTATTTCACCGCCGTATGCGAACCCGTTATGGTCTATGCAAACAGGTTGGGCCAAGAAGAGACGCCGAGTAACTCGGCGCCTCCTCCGGATCCCAATTGTTTGACACTGGCTATGTATATGTATATGTGAAGAAATGAAAGAAAACGCCACTTTGAAACCCGTAGCAGACTGTACTCTTAGCAAATGAAATCTATTTGGATACCGAAATGGTTGAATTAAAGATAGAAATTATAATCTGCAAAGTAAGCAGACGAATGTTTTTGCAGACGACAAGTGCTTTTCAAGTGAAGAGCTAATAGCAGACATTAAGTGAGGTGAGAAGAAGTGTAGCGACAGTATAAATATTTAATAGATTCTGATCGTTATGTTAACTCTGGTCTCGCTAAGTGTGATTTCATTGGCATTTGTCACCGGTTTGGATCCAGATTATACGCATGGTAACATCTGGATCCAAGCTGTTTGACATCCGTTCAATAGTATATCAAAAGCCTGATCGAACCTGAAGCAGTCAAAATTGTAAAACAGATCCAAATTTAACCCTTTCGGCGCCAAATTTCATATTGTCGTCTGCAATCCAATTTGTGTTAAATCATTCGGTACAATAAGGAAATGAGATAAATACATGCAAGTTTCAAAGGAATAAAGCACAGATATAGAACTACAGACTGAGACAAAAAGTGAAGTCCCTGGTCAGACGCCGCCTGGGACTGCACTATTTGTCGTGGTGCATTTATGCAACATCGGCGGTGAAAGGGTTAAAACAGACGTTATTGTTTCACAACGCGGTGTTGACTCTTTCAACACAATAGCTGGCCTAATTATTCAAATAGTGCGTGTACAGATGACACAGTGTGAATTGGAATTTCATCTGTATCCAAACTGTTGAACTTTTTCTAGAATAAAAATGAAAGAAAAAATTGTTATTTGAAAACTGAAGGAAATGAAAAACATTCTACAGACGGGGATTTTCAAGTTTTTACCCTTGAAGTGCGTAACATGAGTCACTAGTGTCCTTTGCAAACTGTGTAGACCCAGATAAGAGGGCTCATATAGGAGCCCTCTCATCCGGGTCTGCACTGTTTGTATGTTACACTTTTCCTTAGAAATACCCCCAGAATATTCACCGTAAGCTTGACCTGTTTGAATGTTGGAATAGTCCAATTGACAATTGAGTGTTGTAAGGATTAAAATGATATATACTATAGGATGCGTTAAAGTCTAAACGGCCGTTAAGTTGCTGATAACATATGCGTCGCTTGTTGTAAATCATTAAATATTTATCAATTATCTTGTCTAACTTTAAACCATTTATTTGTCAATAACTATCAAGGGTATACTTTATTTTCCAAATGTAATGCATTATAATTTAGCCTAGTAGTAAAGTTTTCATGAAACAACTCTGGTTTCCCTTAACTCTTCGCTTGCTTTTCACGTCAATATACCCATCTGTAAATAGTGAAGACCGAGATGAGACAGTCTCATCAGGATCTGCACTATTTACAAGTTGATTGTGCAACTAGTGCACTCCACAGTAGTGATTGTACAGCGAAATACTCGTACACAGTGAAGATATATGTTATTATACAACAGGGCATGGGTAAAGAAGGAGAAGTGTGTTTTAAAATTCAGCAATAGAAGGGTTAACAGCATGTAAAACTCATGTTAACCCTTTAGTTGAGGAATATGCAATAGACACTACTTCGCCCATTGTGAAATGAGCGTCCCTCAATGTCATAAGTCCGTTTGTTTGAGTCTGAGATCGTTTTCAAGCATCTGGCCCAGAGGTTTCATTTTTGGCTGGAGTCTGAGATCATTCTCAAGCATCTGATTCTGAGATCTTTCCCAATGTTCTCATTGGTCAGATTCTGAGCTTCTTCAAAATCTGACCAATGAGATACTTGAGAACGGACCTAGATTCAGACTCAAAAGTTTTATAACACCAGGCTCCGAGTTATGAAGCTTTTTGCTTGAGATCACCCTCAGATTGGTCAGATTCTGAGCTTGCTCTCCGACTCAGACTCAGAAGTTTTATAACACCAGATAGTACAGAAAGATATATTATTGGCATGAACATATAATACCTAATTTCATGGTATGTATAGACTTAATTGCAGATATATGACATATATTGTATATTAACCACTTTTGAAGATTGAAGCTGAGAAACGTATCAGTAACAATATACATGTACATGTACATGTACAATAGAACTTTCTAAATCATTAATAAATATGGGTGTCTTTAAAAGCATGCGAATGCTTAACCCTTCGCTTGCTATTCGCGTCAATATACCTACCTGTAAATAGTGAATACCCAGATGCAGGAGCTGTCTCATCTGTCTGCACTATTTACAAGTTGATTGTGCAACCAGTGCACTCCACAGCAGTGATTGCACAGCGAAATACGTGTACACAGTGAAGATATATGTAAATAGACAACAGGGCATGGGTAAAGAATGAGAAATGTATTTTAAAATTCAGCAAAAGAAGGGTTAATTCAGGACGAAATGCAGGATGATAAGTCTACCCTGCATTTAGCTGTCACCTATAGGTACTAATTTGTGTGTTCGATTTACAGTGATTTTTACGTTTACTCTAGTGTTCTACCTGGTCTGTATGAAGCTCCAAGTAGCTCAACGTGCCATTGGTATCCAGACTGCTAGTACCCAGACTGTGTTGTCGAAGGGAAATTGGTGAAAAATAACTTTAACCCATTCCCTCATATTGGCCTTTTAACGCCTCTGTAAAAGTCACTTTTTGAAATCGTGATAACAACGATTTCAAATTTACAAAATTTTATTTTTTCATGTCCCTAAAGGGTCTGTGTGTCAGTCTGTTATTCCCGCATCGTATAACTCCTACATTCATAAGTGGATTTCAAAATAACCTGTTACAAATATCAACTAACTTAAGACGATGTGTCTCGAAAAAAAAACCTGGTTTATCTCAAAGGTCAAGGTCAAGGTCACAATCGGGAGTCAAATGAAAAAATGGGGACATTTTGTCGTATCCCCTCGGTAGCTTTAAAAATATTTAAGATTAACAGATGACCAATTGGAAACTTTGTTGAGTATATTTAATTTTGTACCAGCACACGTTTTAGCCAGTGTTTGCAAATAAGGGAAATTATTATGAAAAACCTCAATTGCCGAGTAAATCGACGTCTCATCAGGATCCAAGCTGTTTGACAATTGGTCAGTAGTTTCTTTAATCGTCTTGCAAACGGAATTGAACTTGATCAGACTGATCATTGTCTGCTCTGTTTGCAATTGGAAGTATACATACCTGATTCTACTGAGTTCTTGTTCATATACGATTATTAATATAAGCTTATTAATATGTTTACGTTTACTATTTTTACATGAATACTATTATATCATGTATATCCCTTTACTCCATAAATACGCCTTTCTGCGCCTTTGCAAATAGAGTAGACCCAGATCAGACGGCTCCTATAGGAGCCGTCTGATCAGGGTCTGCTCTGTTTGCTTATGATACAGTATAGATAATGATTCTATAGTTTCTGATATGGCCAAACTATTCTTGTTGCCATGTGATGTTATAACAATGAATCTAATTAATATTCACAGCGTCATTATTTCGTACATGAATATTCATTGAGTAAGGGGTTATATAGCACTCTTATTATATAAACATACAGTTGAACTTCGATATCTCGAACTCGGATAACTCGAACTAAATAAAAGTTCGGTCTTTCCAAAACTTACAATGCAGAATGTCTCATAAGTGTATCGCTACAGATATCTAAAACATACGTGACAGCTTAATACAGGTCAAAAGCAGCTCCTGTATGAGCTTTCATCATTACTTTGTCAAAAGCAGCTCCTGTATGAGCTTTCATAATTACTTTAGACCTGTATTAAGCACGATGAACTGTTCAGATTAGAAATCGGATAACTCGAACTTTCTGTTATCTCGTACAAATTTGTATAGTCCCTTGAAGGTCGAGATACCGGAGTTGAAATGTACGTTCAAAAAGTGCTTTTTCATACCTATGGAGTAAAAGGTTAACCCCTAGCCCGCCACATATTTTTTATACCTCTGACCTCTTTGAATATTAGTTGGGAAAATCTTTACAAAAATATACAGGATATGTTGAAGTGATTTTTCCTAGACAAAAGCATAGAGTATACAAGCTTGGATTTTCTATGGCTAACAGCACAGACACAGATGACAGAGCTCTTATAGGAGCTATCTCATCCGGATCTACACTGTTTGCAAATGCAACTATATATCTGATTGGTGGGCAATGGGTTAATAAAACGTGAGCAGACATTATTTTTACAACGGAGTAATAAATGAAGTAACGAGTCACTACCTCAGTGCAGCTCAAACAGTACATAGTCAGAACAGCCATATTATACGTCTACCCTTCACTGTTTGTGACACTAGTACAGCTTGATTATATGTCTACCCTTCACTGTTGGACACTAATACAGCCTGAGTATACATGTATGTCTACCCTTCACTGTCGGACATTAATACAGCCTGATTATATGTCTACCATTGACTGTTGGACACTAGTACAGCCTGAGTATACATGTATGTCTACCCTTCACTGTTGGACACTAGTACAGCCTGATTATATGTCTACCCTTCACTGTTGGACACTAGTACAGCCTGATTATATGTCTACCCTTCACTGTTGGACACTAGTACAGCCTGATTATATGTCTACCCTTCACTGTTGGACACTAGTACAGCCTGATTATATGTCTACCCTTCACTGTTGGACACTAGTACAGCCTGAGTATACATGTATGTCTACCCTTCACTGTTGGACACTAATACAGCCTGAGTATACATGTATGTCTACCCTTCACTGTCGGACAGTAATACAGCCTGATTATATGTCTACCCTTCACTGTTGGACACTAGTACAGCCTGAGTATACATGTATGTCTACCCTTCACTGTCGGACATTAATACAGCCTGATTATATGTCTACCATTGACTGTTGGACACTAGTACAGCCTGAGTATACATGTATGTCTACCCTTCACTGTTGGACACTAGTACAGCCTGATTATATGTCTACCCTTCACTGTTGGACACTAGTACAGCCTGATTATATGTCTACCCTTCACTGTTGGACACTAGTACAGCCTGATTATATGTCTACCCTTCACTGTTGGACACTAGTACAGCCTGAGTATACATGTATGTCTACCCTTCACTGTTGGACACTAGTACAGCCTGAGTATACATGTATGTCTACCCTTCACTGTTGGACACTAATACAGCCTGAGTATACATGTATGTCTACCCTTCACTGTCGGACACTAGTACAGCCTGATTATATGTCTACCCTTCACTGTTGGACACTAGTACAGCCTGAGTATACATGTATGTCTACCCTTCACTGTCGGACATTAATACAGCCTGATTATATGTCTACCTTTCACTGTTGGACACTAGTACAGCCTGAGTATACATGTATGTCTACCCTTCACTGTCGGACATTAATACAGCCTGATTATATGTCTACCCTTCACTGTTGGACACTAGTACAGCCTGAGTATACATGTATGTCTACCCTTCACTGTTGGACACTAGTACAGCCTGATTATATGTCTACCCTTCACTGTTGGACACTAGTACAGCCTGAGTATACATGTATGTCTACCCTTCACTGTTGGACACTAGTACAGCCTGATTATATGTCTACCCTTCACTGTTGGACACTAGTACAGCCTGATTATATGTCTACCCTTCACTGTTGGACACTAGTACAGCCTGAGTATACATGTATGTCTATCCTTCACTGTTGGACACTAATACAGCCTGAGTATACATGTATGTCTACCCTTCACTGTCGGACAGTAATACAGCCTGATTATATGTCTACCCTTCACTGTTGGACACTAGTACATCCTGAGTATACATGTATGTCTACCCTTCACTGTCGGACAGTAATACAGCCTGATTATATGTCTACCCTTCACTGTCGGACACTAGTACAGCCTGATTATATGTCTACCTTTCACTGTTGGACACTAGTACAGCCTGAGTATACATGTATGTCTACCCTTCACTGTCGGACATTAATACAGCCTGATTATATGTCTACCCTTCACTGTTGGACACTAGTACAGCCTGAGTATACATGTATGTCTACCCTTCACTGTTGGACACTAGTACAGCCTGATTATATGTCTACCCTTCACTGTTGGACACTAGTACAGCCTGAGTATACATGTATGTCTACCCTTCACTGTTGGACACTAGTACAGCCTGATTATATGTCTACCCTTCACTGTTGGACACTAGTACAGCCTGATTATATGTCTACCCTTCACTGTTGGACACTAGTACAGCCTGAGTATACATGTATGTCTATCCTTCACTGTTGGACACTAATACAGCCTGAGTATACATGTATGTCTACCCTTCACTGTCGGACAGTAATACAGCCTGATTATATGTCTACCCTTCACTGTTGGACACTAGTACAGCCTGAGTATACATGTATGTCTACCCTTCACTGTCGGACAGTAATACAGCCTGATTATATGTCTACCCTTCACTGTTGGACACTAATACAGCCTGAGTATACATGTATGTCTACCCTTCACTGTCGGACATTAATACAGCCTGATTATATGTCTACCATTGACTGTTGGACACTAGTACAGCCTGAGTATACATGTATGTCTACCCTTCACTGTTGGACACTAGTACAGCCTGATTATATGTCTACCCTTCACTGTTGGACACTAGTACAGCCTGATTATATGTCTACCCTTCACTGTTGGACACTAATACAGCCTGAGTATACATGTATGTCTACCCTTCACTGTCGGACAGTAATACAGCCTGATTATATGTCTACCCTTCACTGTTGGACACTAGTACAGCCTGAGTATACATGTATGTCTACCCTTCACTGTCGGACAGTAATACAGCCTGATTATATGTCTACCCTTCACTGTTGGACACTAATACAGCCTGAGTATACATGTATGTCTACCCTTCACTGTCGGACATTAATACAGCCTGATTATATGTCTACCATTGACTGTTGGACACTAGTACAGCCTGAGTATACATGTATGTCTACCCTTCACTGTTGGACACTAGTACAGCCTGATTATATGTCTACCCTTCACTGTTGGACACTAGTACAGCCTGATTATATGTCTACCCTTCACTGTTGGACACTAGTACAGCCTGATTATATGTCTACCCTTCACTGTTGGACACTAGTACAGCCTGATTATATGTCTACCCTTCACTGTTGGACACTAGTACAGCCTGAGTATACATGTATGTCTACCCTTCACTGTCGGACATTAATACAGCCTGATTATATGTCTACCCTTCACTGTTGGACACTAGTACAGCCTGAGTATACATGTATGTCTACCCTTCACTGTCGGACATTAATACAGCCTGATTATATGTCTACCCTTCACTGTTGGACACTAGTACAGCCTGAGTATACATGTATGTCTACCCTTCACTGTTGGACACTAGTACAGCCTGAGTATACATGTATTTCTACCCTTCACTGTTGGACACTAGTACAGACCCAGCACAGCCTGGTTATATGTTTACCCTTCACTGTTGGACACTAGTACAGCCTGGTTATATGTCTACCCTTCACTGTTGGACACTAATACAGCCTGAGTATACATGTATTTCTACCCTTCACTGTTGGACACTAGTACAGACCCAGCACAGCCTGATTATATGTTTACCCTTCACTGTTGGACACTAGTACAGCCTGGTTATATGTCTACCCTTCACTGTTGGACACTAGTACAGCCTGATTATATGTCTACCCTTCACTGTTGGACACTAGTACAGCCTGATTATATGTCTACCCTTCACTGTTGAACACTAATACATACCAAGAACATCCTGATTATATGTCTACCCTTTACTAGTAAGTAGCAATACTTTTATCTTCTACCCCAGAAATCCATGGCACTTATTAACTGTATAAGAGGTATCGAATGGGTTGTGTCTACATTATTTGCAATGCGCTAAAACATGCTATCATCGATCGTAGGCGAAGGGTATAGTTTATTTGCATAAGTGTATGCTGCTCGATCTCATATTCATCAGTATTATTCATATTGACTTTGGAACACTATAAAGTGTTTGTCTGTCCAGAGCCGTTTCTCAGAAACTGTTTTGAGTTTTTCTTTGAAACTTTGTGAAAATGTTGAGTAGCATAAGGACATTTGGCTCTGCAAGTATCATAATATCGACCTTGTAACACCAGAGTTCATGTCATTTACTCATGTGTAAATGTGTTTGTCTGTCCGGAGCCATTTCTCAGAAACTGCTTGGGGTTGTTTTGAAACTTTGTGTAAAGGTTAGGTAGCATAAGGACATGTGGCGCTGCAAGTATAATTCATGTTTACCATGGAACACCAGAGTTATGGAACTTTGTTTGCGAAAAATGTAACTTATTTTCTGGAGCCATTTCTAAGAAATGGTGTTTTACTATGAAACTTTGTGTAAATGGTAAATAACATAAGGAAATGCTGCCCTGCAAGTATTATTTACAATGACCTTGGAACATCAGAGATATGACTTTTTATTTGTGAAAAACGTAACTTTTCTGTCTGTCCGGAGCCGTATCTCAAGAACTATTTGGAGTTATACTATAAAGCTTAGTGTAAATGCTTAGTACCATGTAGAAAAGTCACCCTGTACGTATCATATTTATATTGGCATTGGAACACCAGAGTTATAGTCCTTTTTTGCCATAAACTTAACCTTTTTTTCAGTCTGGAGTCATATCTCAGAAACGGTTATGAGTTTTTCTTTTAAACTTGTGTAAATGATTAGACCATAAGGAACTGCCGCATTACAAGTGTCACTCATATTGAATTTGGAACACCAGCGTTATGGTCCTTTGTGAAATACTTAAAACCTTTTTGTCAGTTTAAGTTATATCTCAGAAACGTTTGGACTTTTTCAATGAGACTTTGTGAAAATGTCGGGTACATAAAACAACCATACGTTGCAGTAACCAACAGTGTAGACGCTGATCAGAATTATTTCTTATGCTTCGGCAGATCTGCTTCTTCTGCAAATATAAGGGAAACCTTCCCCTGTTTACAACGGCCGATACAATGTTTACTGTGTGTTTCACCCAGCTCTGTCAATCGATTTCAATCGAGATTTTTTTTTATTCCGCTACATATTGAAATTAAATATATATCATTCGATCGCATCATTTTTTATGAACCCTCACTTTGAATTTCCCACTAATCTATGCTATAACAAGGAAGAAAACAACAAAAATACATTTTCTACATGCTAATTCGATCAGCTGTTTCTTTGCAAATGGCCGCCGAATGACGTTGTGCGCATGTACGTAAATAACCATGGAGCGTACCATTTTCCAACAGGGGCGACAGGTAATAATTAATTGAAAACGTGATCAATGTAAAAGATCTTGGTAGTTTTTAATACTTTGTGGTGTATATAATGTCACATTGCAGTCATATTATCTTTTATTCAGTACCTAAGAGAAAATAAAAGCCAAATGAATACAGCTTTACAGTGTTCGTATTTATCATACCAGTTTGAAATGACCAAATGACTGCAATACATATGACGTCAAAAGGGGAATATTAAAACGCACCTGCGCGGCTATTTTCAAATTTTCGATTATCGTTCTCTCGGATCTAACACTATTTTTTATATCTTATACAATTCAGAAAAAAAAAAAAAAGAATGCCGCCTTCAAAAGATAAAAATAGAATAACACCTGAAGTAATAAAATGTGTATTAAATTTATCAAAATGTTTTCAACAGGAGCTGAAGCAGGGCCGGAACACCTGTGATTTTGAAGAGTTTCAAATGCTAATTTACACTTGAATTTGCAGACAGTGTATCGCATTTTGCACCCATCAGAAGAAAATACAAAGAAAAAGTTTCTCTTGGGTAGAGTGTGATTTGTGCGAGTGCTGGACACATACATTGGAGTGTTCTTTAGGAAAGAATTTTGACTTGAAATAAATAGAAAGGTCTATATGTTTTTCATGTAAGCTGTGTGAGTCTGTATTGAAGAGAACGCTGTAGATCTGGAGAGAGAGAGAGAGAGAGAGAGAGAGAGAGGGAGGAGGAGAGAGAGAGAGAGAGGGAGAGAGATTGGAATATTCATCGTAGTTTATTATGTTTTGTTTTGTTTCATATGCTTACTGTTTATATTTACTGCAAACTCTCTCTATATATATTTTTATAAAATGCTCGCTTACAAAGAATGAGAATGAACCATCTGAGTATAAAAAATCATATTCACGATCTATTTGAATTAGAAAACATTTATATTTTCGTTTGTTTCCATTACAACCCTTTTCCCCATAATTATATGGATTGATTACGTTCATTGCCTGTTATTATATACAGTTATAGTCGTATATGTCCCGAGTTAGGTACAATCAATCTGTATATCGAAACACTTTCGCTATTAATATGTTTGGTGTGCTGGATTCAATTTCGAATTGGAGGGATCTAGATCTACTATCTAGTATCCCCGTATTATGTTTCAAATGACGTTGATCCTGTGACATATCAAGTTACTCTGTGTAATCGTGATCCAAACTGTCTGCAAATGTTATCATGGACTGAAATACCCAAACAGATTAATGGACTTTCTAGACTTTCCTCCTTATCTATATGTTCATTAAAAGAAATTGACGAGCAAGCCGATACACTTATTTTTCGATCAGATCCTCTCATAGGAACGGCTAGTTTGATACAAAGCTTTACTCTACATGTTCTCAGACCGCACATCGACAAATTATCTGAACACCAAAGATTCTTCTTGAAAATTCCTTTTATTAATAAAGGTATTGATTTTATTGACCTCCAAAGTATTTTTAGAGACAAAAATGTAATTGACACTATTCCTAAATACTTTAAAAATACAGAACCACCTATCATCTGCTACAAATATAACAAACCCATCAGAAATACAATTTTCAACTGTAATAAAATTGTGGCCGACCTTAATATTAATGATAATATTCCTGATAATTGAGATTGCGCCATCTCAAAATTTTGCTATTCTCCGGCTGGTCATGTGATTACTGGTAATTTTGAGATAATTAAAGATAAACGTCTACGATCTCTTTTGAATAAAGGTCCCAAATATAGAATACCATCCTTGATAGATTTTAACTCTTGTCGAGTTCAGATTGCGGAGGCTTTACAAAATTTTAGTATTAAATGGTGTCGAAGAGAACATGTTGAGTCTAATGCCCTTTCTTGTTGGAAAAAACTAATTTTTGATATAATTGATAAACGCATTTCCTTTTACAGCTCTAATAAACACCTTCTTCCACCTAAACCTAGAACTTCATTTAGACATCTTAAAAAGGGTTTACAGGATTTCCATTCAAAATACGTTTTTGTTCCTGCTGATAAGGCATCAAATAATGCGATTATTATTTGTCGATTACATTATATCGATGTCTTGAAGCAGGAAATTATTAATACCAAGTCATACATTTCAGTTACCACTGACGAAAAGACCATCATTTCAGACCATGTCAAAAAGTGTGAACAATTTGGAACCGATATTAAAATTACACAACATAAACTTCCTACAATGTATTGGTTACCAAAACTACATAAAAAACCATATAAAGCGCGTTTTATTGCAAATTCTAGTTCATGTACAACTACTAAATTGTCTATACTTTTGACTTCTTGTTTAACGAAGGTAAAGGAACATGTAAAATTTTACTGTGATAAGACTTATGAAAATTCTGGAATAAATCTCTTCTGGTCTATTAAGAACTCTTCAGAAGTCTTAAACAAACTTAAGAACAAAAGGTATCTTGCATCCACTGTAAGCACGTACGATTTTTCTACTCTGTACACAACTCTTCCTCATATTTTAATTAAGGATAAGCTTACTAACTTGATCCAGAAAGTATTTGCCCGAGAAAAAACATCATTCTTGGCATGTAATGCTGAAAAAGCTTTCTTTACTGACGAGCAAATGAAATTTTACACCAATTGGACTTGCTCAGAAGTTTGCGAAGCACTAACCTTTCTTTTGGATAACATATTTGTACGTTATGGGAATGCTATATACCGTCAGGTAATTGGTATTCCCATGGGTACGAATTGTGCACCACTTGTCGCAGATTTGTTTTTGTACTGCTATGAGAGAGATTTCATGTTGAGTGTGAATCCTCAATCACAAGAAGATGTTATAAAAGCCTTCAATGAAACTTGTCGATATTTGGATGATATTTTTAACTTAGATAACCCTTTCTTTGATGCTCTGATTCCTACAATTTATCCTAAAGAACTCAAATTGAATAAAGCTAACCCGTCCGACAATTATGCAGCGTTTCTTGACCTAGACCTTAAAATTAATAATGGAATGATTTCTTCTAAAATATATGACAAAAGAGATGATTTTGATTTTAATATTGTAAATTTTCCTCATCTTGACGGGGATGTTCCCCGTGCTCCATCTTACGGGGTTTATATATCTCAACTTATTCGTTTTGCTAGAGCTTGTTCATCTATTGACGATTTTAACAGTCGAAATCTCATTTTAACTGAAAAACTGCTTAAACAAGGATATAGATACCATAAACTAAGAAAAACTTTCTCTAAATTTTACTATCGAAATCTCTCGCTTATTGGCAAGTACAAATGTAATCTCAAGGTACTTTTGCGACACGGTATTTCACATCCTGAATTTTATGGTGATGTGATTTACAAACTTCGTAAAATTATTGGGCATACCCATTTTCTCACTTGTTCATCAAATATATAAAACAATTCATTAAAAAGGGATATGATCCTGTATTGCTGCAACATACTGCATGTTTGGTTGTGAACCCTTTTACAGTTGGCAATCACGCTGGCCTCTTTGCATGTACGCCGACAAGAAAGGTTTAGTACTCTATGAAGGCGACCTCTTAAATCCAGAAATGGAAGGAGAACGTCGGATATCTGTACTATTTCATTTTTGTCGTACCCTTTATTACTTTTCTACAGTTACTCTGTTTGCAGCTCAATCATTGAGTACACTAGCGATAGGTGGATACAGTATGTTCAATTAAATGTTGGGTTTTTTTTGTTGTTTTTTTTTGTTATACATGCACTTTACCACTGTATTTGCTGTTGCGGTTGTTGTAGATTAGTCGGAGAGGGGATACGTTTATTTACACTGTTTGTCTTTTAGGATGGGGATGGAATAAGGGTGAGGTTGGGCGCCCATAAACCGGTTTAAACCCCCGGTGACTTTTGTCACTGACCGTTCCAAGGCGGTACTTCCATCTTCCTCCTATTGTATGTTTGTTTTGTCTTTGTGCGTCTCTTGTTGTTTTTTCTACCTATGTACATTTGCTGTTTCCTTGTGTTGCTGTTCGTGCGAGTGTTTGTTCTGTATGTGGTGTTTCCTGCATGACTCATTTTTATACTTTTACTAGGAAAACATGACGTAAAATTTACTGTCATTATTGGGTGTAAAATTACGTCATACTGAAATTTTAGTTGAAAAATGCTGAAGGGTATATCGATTATCATGTTTAAGCATTCTTCCACATTTTTTTTATTTATTTCAATAAAACAATAAAATTTAATGCACCGTGTATAGAATGCATTGACAGTGTTTGAAAGTTTTAAGCAACATACCCACTACTAGGCCACTAGCCTAAACCAATTACTTGTTTGAACACTAGATCTCCCTACATTATTTACACATTGACTATTCCAGAAAAATTACGTCGATCGGCGGCCATTTTAACTGTCAAAATGACTAATGCTACAAGGTGAAAAATGATTTTTTGCTGATTGTCACGTCAGATTAGCAGGGATCACACTTTTATTCAGGATCTGACTACATAAAAAATAAATACATTGATTGAGGTAAGTTTAAAAACAGAAAAATATGGAATAAAAAAAAATCTCGATTGAAATCGATTGACAGAGCTGGGTGAAACACACAGTAGATACAGTAGAATTCCTCGAAACAGGAATTCTAGAAGAGAAGGATTTAGATACTTTTGGTTAGTAGACTGCTTGATGCAGGTTGAAAGTCATGCAGAAAGCTCCCAGAGGAGCTTTCTGTATGACTTTCACCCTGCATTTAGCTGCCACCTGTCTACAAGACCGATATTTATACTAAAATGAACACCCGGTTTGGGTGGATTTTACTGTATTTGTATTGCGTCGTTATAATCTGCGCAGACAAGATTATCTACTCCATTAATATTTGATAGATAACGTAGTCAGTGTTTTGAAATCGTTTGTAATTTCGGTACAACTCCTGTCTCGAGGGGCTGTACATAATTAAACAATTGGTAATAATGGAGATTTATTATATTCATCAAATTCAATCTGTTTCATTGATTACCTTGGCGGGAGTCAACCAGACTGGTTTACACACTGCTGTGGTATTTTTACCGGCACTCGTTATGTCTACGAATTAGAGCAAAGCCAGACATATGAGATACATACGATGAATTAGTGATACAGAGGAGCAATCCAGTCTTCGGCAAATTCCGGCAAACCGACAAGGCAGGTATGGCGTAAGGCCCCTCTCCTTCATACGGTATAAACCTGCTTTCATGCATTTGCAAACAGAGAAGACACAGATCAGACGGCTCTGGGTCTGCTCTGTTTGCTAATGGAGTTTGAAAATTCTGTTTCAAAAGATAGTTTCTAAAATGGGAACAATGTTTCAACTTCCATTATAGCTAATTTGTCAATGGATATTCAGTAGGTATTGAAATTTGGAATAAACAGAACCTTTACTCCATGAATATTTATGTAAGAAATAAGTGTATGCATGATAAATTAGCTGTTTTTTATAATGGCATATGAACAAGAAAATGTTGACCAAGGCAGACACTGTAGAATCAAATCTATATATTTCATAAGCAAACTGAGCAGACCCTGATCAGACGGTCCGTGTACGGTCTAAGGCGTTAACAGGCGCATGTATGGAATAAATGATCTGTAAATAACGTGTTTTAGAAGTCTGTAAAAAATGCAATAATTGTTTTTGTTGTTTAACGAAAAATAATAGGGTGTGGAAATAATTTTAGTTATGTCCCCAAACGAAGTGGGGGAACATATTGTGTTTGCTCCCTTTCTTATTATTATGCCCCTCCCCCCAAACGAAGTGGGGAACATATTGTGTTTGCTCCGTTCCTTATTATTATTCTGTCTTCCGATTCTTCTTCTTTCGCTCTGATCTTGTCCGACAAATTTCTCGGTAAGTAATGGTCCTGTCCTAATGAGTATGAAACATCACATGAACAATGCTGGTTACATGCAGCTGTGCACCCCACTTTTGATTTTTTTAAACCACCATAGCAAGCAACCAAATGGTGGGCTGTAATTGGTCGAAATTTAGATATTATTTGGCGAAGTTACATATCATTCGATTTTGCTAGAAATTGGTATTATGGCATAGTTTAGTACTCCAAATCGATTGGTAAGTGTTTCGAAAGTATTGGTTGCCATGGTGACTGAACCGTGGCTCTGATTGGTCTAAATTTAGATATTTTTCGACGAACTTAGATATACCTACTAAATATTCATGGACAAAATAGTTATAACGAAATATGGAATGTGAAAATTGTAGTAAAGAAACATATCTTTCAAATTCCATAAGCAAACAGAGCACACCCTGATCAGACGGCTCCTATAGCAGCAGTCTGATCTGTGTCTTCTCTGTTTGCAAATGTGTGAAAACAGGTTTATGTATGATTACATCAGTTTCTAAGATGTAGTGTTGGTGGCCTCGTTGGCGTTGTTGTGACAACAGAAAACAATAACACGTTGAAAACAGTAATATAAACACCTAACAGTATCCTTACCTTTTAGATTATATGAGACATATACATACATGTATATATCTACTTGTATGTATTTAAAAATTATCTACTTCACAGTTTATCTCTACCTTACAGATTAGTCCACCCTTGCAGATTATACTTACCTTATAGATTTTTCTTACCTTACATAATATCCATACGCCCTCGACGGGACATATTCTATTGTTGCTGATGACTCCGTATATACATCATAATTTTTAGGCTAATTGACCAATCAAAATCGAGGATTTTACTTTGCAGTATAATAATTACATGTAATATTATTCTCCACTTACAGATTATTCTTACCTTACAGATTATCATTATCTTATGCATTATTCTTAACTAAAAGAGTATTCTTACCAGATGGATTCTTACCTCATAGATTACCCTTACTTAATAGGTTATCGAAATTGAGTAATAAAGAATTCAGACAGGTGTCCGTCTAATGCAGGATGAAATGCACACAGAAAGCTTCTCTAGACCTCAATCCTGCAGTAAGCTGCCACTTGTCTTAACCCTTTCCATAATAGGCTATTTTAGACCCAACCTCTTTGAATGAATCTACCATAAAAGGACCATTCAATAGAGAAAAGGAAACTTTTAGAATTCTGAAGTTTTGAAACCATTATGATAGAGCATTTACTCCTAAGGAGCAAATGCTCTATTTATCACAATTGTTTCACAAAGGGACATTTACAGAGGAGTAGAAAGGCGTATTTATGGAGGAGTGGGTGAGTGAGTGAACTGGGTTTTACGTCCGACCAACAGTATTTCAGTTATTTTCAGACGGCACCCGCGTGAGACAAGTTATAGTGCTGCCTCACTGGAATGCCCCTGCCGCGGGAACATGACAAGGGTACCCCACCCAGTCACATTATCCTGACACCGGGCCGACCAGTCCTAGAACTATCCCTTTAATGCCGAGCGTAGATAAGGGAGCTACTAGTACCAACTTTTAACGACTTTTGGTCTGTCGCGGCCGGGGATCGAACCCACGACCTTCCGTACCGCAGGCGGACGCTCTACCACATTTATGGAGGAAAGGGTTAAAGACGGACAATGATGCCCGTTTTAATGTTGAAACTATCGAGGTTTTTACTGTACATTTATACAAGCAAACAGAGCAGATCTTATTCAGGCATTTCCTTAATGTATGTGTTATTGGAATGTAACCCTCTACTCCAAATACATGTCTTTGCAAACAAAGTACAGTACAACCGAACTAATGCGACCACCTAAAAGAGGTATAATTTTGGGTGCTAGATGCAGGTGGTAGCTTAATGCAGGGCAAAAGTAATGCAGAAAGATCCTAGAGGAGTTTTATGCATTACATTTATCCTGCATTAAGCAACCACCTGCTTATAAAGACACCCATGTTTATTCACTAAGTGGTCGCATTAGAGGGGGTTCTATTGTATGACCTGTAGGAGCTGTCCGTTCAGGGTGTGCTTTGTTTGCGTATGATATATATCCGTTCCTTTGCGCAGTATCATTATAAGAATCATCTGATTAATATTCATGATGCCATTATGATGAATATTCATGAGGTAAAGAGTCAACTCATTCTCTCCATAGGCTATTTTTAGATCCAAACTTTTTAATTAATCTACCGTTAAGGAGCATTAACTAGAGAAAAGGAAAAAATTAGAATTTTGTAGTTTGAAACCATTGTGATAAATAGAGCATTTGCTCCTATAGGAGCAAATGCTTGTTTTATCACAATGGTTTCACAATGTGAATTTTATAGAGACACAAAAATGCGTCAGCGGGGGCAATGTGTTAACCTAATTTGCAAACAGCTGTGGACTTGCAATGTCATTGCTTTATGAAAATTTAAGTTCACACAAATGACTGTCATAAAAATTTGGAAAATACTTTTTAACTGTCGTATTTTTTCACTAATAGATATTTAAACCTTCGCCTGAGTAGATCAGATAATACAAGAATATCTATATAGACCATGCCTGTAATGCCATCTCACCCAAGACTATATATAGTATTTGACCTTTGCAATCAGGGAAGACCAACAGTGTGCTTCGTTTGCTTATATGTTACGGATCTGAGTCTCTAGTTGCTATGGAAATAAATTTCATTTTTTACCCGAATCTATAATTGGCGAAGTCTTACATAAAACTTCATTAAGAAAAGTGTTAAGCTTGAAGTGTACATAGGAAAGCAAATCAAAGCAATGCTGGGCCAGATCAAAGCAGCACATACCCATATCAAAGCAGCGCAGACCCAGATCAAAGCGGCACCTACCTTGATCAAAGCTGTTCAGACCCGATCAAAGCAGTGCAGACCCAGATAAAAGCAGCACAGATGCAGACAAAACTAGAACTGTAAGCCAAAGGCTAACGAATACCCCCCACCTGTCTGCTTGTCAGAACACCTATCATCAATCTGAACATATGTACATACAGAAACGTGAAGAGATTTAAAAACAATCAAGGCCCCCACCCAATTTATGTAATAAAAATGAAGAATAATTCAGAGAAATAAGACCCTTTCATGAGGTTTTTGTCAAATCAAAGTTCTAAAGCTAGGCACCTTTTCAGAAAAACATTAAGTTCAAGGACAATAACTCTGACAAAAAATTATTCAACCAGACCGATATTTGAACTTAAGCTGTATCTCATAGATTTATTTTTATGTCAAATATGAAGTTAATATCTGCAACCACTTCCAAAGAAAGACCGGAAAATTGAAAATTTGACAAAAAAATAAAGTTCAAGGGCCATAACTCTGGCAAAAATTATTCAAACAGACTGAGATTGGGAATTAAGCTGTAAATTATCTAGAGTTAGCTTTATGCCAAATATAAAGTTAATATCTGCAACCACTTCCAAAAAAAGTCTGGAAAATCCCAAATTTGAAGAAAAAAATTAAAGTTCAAGGGCAATAACTCTGGAAATAATTATTCATCCGGATTGAGATTGTAACATAAGCTGTACCTTATCTAGATTTAGCTTTGTACTAAATATAGAGTTGATATCTCAAGTCAGTTCCATAAAAAGTCCAGAAAACCAGAAAACATAGGTACAGGACTAAAAAGGGGAGATAACTCCTGAAGTAGTGGTCCGATCCTAACGGAAATATGCGGTGCACAGGTTTATATGGTCATATGGCTATATATGAACTTTCAACAAAATTGAAGCAAAACTGTAGAAGAAGAAGGCCGGACAAAATTGTGTCCACGGACGGACGGACGGACAGACAGACGGACAACCTGATTCCAGTATACCCCCCCCCCCCCCAAACTTCGTTGTGGGGGGTATAATAAAGCAGACCCAGATAAAAGCAACAAAACCACATAAAACATGCAGACCCAGATCAAAGCAGTGCAGTGCTGACCAAGTTTTGGTTTTTATCGGGGTTTACTTCTTTTTTAACAGTATTTCAGTCATACCATGACGTCCAGCTAATTACAGGTGGAGGCAGACACCAGAAGTTCTTCTGTGCACGGAACAGATTGCATTGTTTCGTGCACAGAACATCAAGGTAGAGTCACCACCCTACCACAAGCCAGCTGGAAGGCTTCCTCACATGAAAAATCCAAAGGTCCAGAACGGGATTCAAACCGACAGCGGTAAGTTGTAGATCTGGATCAAAGCAGTATAGACCCAGATCAAGGCAGCACAGCTCCGATCAAAGCAAACAGTGCCGACCCTGATCAATGCAGCAGAAACCCAAATCAAAGCTGCGCATATCAAGATAAACACAGCACAGACCTGACCCAGATCAAAGCAGTGCAGACCCAGATCAAAGCAGGGCAAACCCAAATCAAAGCAGTACAGCCCCAGATCAAAGCAGCATTGACATAGATCAAAGCAGCATTGACACAGGTCAAACCAGTGCAGATCCAGATCAAAGCAGTGCCGACTGGCCAAATGGCTTCTTAATCCCGATGGATATACTTTTCCAGAGAAGCATGTACCTTTACCTTTCAATTCCTTTGCAAAGGCATACTTATAGAGGAAAGGGTGAACAACATTCATATATGGAAATAATTCTAGGTTTTTAAAATCTAATTCAGACGGAATATCCAGATGGAGCGTGTATTGATTTGCACATTTTGATAGAAAAGAAATAACTAAAACAACCTGAGTATTGTATTATTTTACTTCATGTATGATAATACATGCAACCTTTTGCATTAAAAATACATTCCTGGTAAAATATGATCGCTGGCTTGCTGTTCAAAGCAACATGACAAAATCTAAAACACCATATCTAATCTACACAAAATTATCCCACCAGAAATACAATTTTCAATCTAAGGTAGCTGACATAGCTACATATAAACATGTGTACTCAAGTACTAAAATCATCAATTGTTTGGTCATAAGGTATGGTGAACCTCTACAGTACAGTAAAACCTCTCTATAACGACCACTAAATTGTGTTAATTAGTTGGATATATAGGGCAGGTGGCTGCTTACAGCATGGCGAAAGTAAAACAGAACGCTCCTATGTTTTACTTTCACCTTGCTTTAAGCAGCCACCTGCCTTTTACACAAAATACCTGATGTAATTTAGTGGCCGCTATAGAGAGGTTTTACAGTATCTGGGTTTGCTTATGGAATTATTTTGATCCCACAGTTTATTCATCAGGTTACAGGTGAAAGTCCAAAAGGAGCTTTCATCCTGCATCAAGGAGAGCCCCCTCCCCTCTCCCGGGACTGAAAAGATCTAAACTCTTCACTAAAAATCTGAATATCTTTGTATGTGAAAATAGAACAAATTAATATAATACAAATATAATTTCTAGCACATAAATATAAAAAACATTTGTTTTAACATGAGTGAACCCTTTAACCCTTTACTCCATACATACACCTTTTTATGCCTTTGCAAACAGAGTAGACCCAGATCAGAAGGCTCCGATGATGTCATTATTTGTTACAGGAATATTCATGGAGTAAGGGATTAAGTAACAACTGGCTGGATTTCTTGCATTCTGAGCATTGCGTTAAAAAAACCTATCCCTAAACTGAAGACGACCCTCCGGTCTGGATCAACAATTTGAAAAAGCATTAATTCAAAAATTACAAATTCCACGATTTCAATTATTAACAACTTAAACCTTTCCCTCATATAAACACCTTTTCACGCAGTTGCAAACAGTAGACTCAGATCAGACGGCTCCAATAGGAGCCATTGGATCAGAGTCTGCTTTGTTTGCTTTTGAAAATATAATAGATCCGACTCTACAGTTTCTATCAATACCAAAAAATCCTATCTACATATGCCATTATAAAATTTCAGCTTATAAATATTCATGGTGTCATTATTTCTGGCGTGAATACTGAACAGGGAAAAGGAACATTCTTTTCCCACATCCATACTGCTTAGCCCTTTACTGCATGAATATCCATTAACCCTTCGCTTGCTATTCACGTCAATATACCTACCTGTAAATAGTGAAGACCCAGACGAGACAGCTCCTGCAGGAGCTGTCTCATCAGGGTCTGCACTATTTACAAGTTAATTTTGCAACCAGCGCACTCCACAGCAGTGATTGCACAGCGAAATACGTGTGCACAGTGAAGATATATGTAATTATACAACAGGCCATGGGTAAAGAAGGAGAAATGTATTTTAAAATTCAGCAAGAGAAGGGTTAAGAAATAATAAATATATTTTTTTACCATGGCAGAAAGCCCTGATTAGACAGCTTCTATAGCAGCCTGTCTTCTCTCTTTGCAAAGGCGTATTTATGGAGTACAGGGTTAATCAGTATTTTCATAATCCTTTAGATCTGGCAAATGAGTGTACTAGGTATTTGCACAAGTATTATACAAAGGACAAGAAATATATACTAACATTATTTATTTATGAACTGATCACAAGGTAAAACAAGATGTATGTGTAGAAAAGTGAATTTATAAGTAAACCCAGGGTTAACACTTTCCTCAATGAATATTCATGCAAGAAATAATTATGTCTAGAGCAGATCCTTAAAGAGTCATCAGGATCCATCCAATTTGGTCACAAAATCATACCCGCGAAATATCACAAGTGGCAAAGACCTACATCTCTTAACCCTGCCTGTCCAATTAACAGAACTATCACAAACATTGCATCTACCAGTAATCCACCAAGCTGTACCACTACTTATTATGCAGTTAATTTGTCACAGAAATTTCCTATCATGTGAATCAAGTTATTTCTAGTACCGTTTCTTTTAAATGAAAACATTGTGGACATCATGAGATGGGGGAAAGGTCTGCAAAGGTTTCAATTTTAGGCCCAATGTTTCGTTAACCCTTTCTTAATATCAGTCTTGGAAACAGGTGGCACATTAAGCAGCCACCTGCCTAAAAGTATTTAAATTCTTCTTTGCTAGAATTTCGGTTTAGAGAGATTTTACTGTAAATGCCTTTCCAAGTCTGCCTTTGCAAACAGTAGATCCAGATCAGAACTGTTGGAGCTGTCTGATCAGGTTCTGTTCTGTTTGCTTATGACATCATGGAGCAGAGACTACCGGAGCTACAGATAAAGGTGTGTACCCAAATACTAAAATCGTCATTTCTCCATCAAACCCTATACTTTAAAGAGTGGTCACAGTATATGGTTTGGTGGAGAAATAAAGAAGCTCTGTACTACAGTATTCAGTTTCAGCGAGTCTAATGAGTACCAGCGAGACGGGTTTTGGCTGAAGTAAACAGAGTAGACCCTGATCATTCTACTCCAACAGGAGCCATCTGATTTGGGTCTATTCTGTTTGTAAAAACATGAAAAAAAACGTTTATATGAGAGAAATGGGTATTAAACCGTTGCTAACAGTAGTAGAAGCGATGTGTTTGCTTTTATGAAATAATACAGTCCTAATTCTATTATTTCTGCCATGGTAAAAAAATCCCATGTTAACCCATTCCCTCATACTGACAACTTTTGATGACTCTGTAAAAGTCACTTTGTGATAAATAGAGCATTTGCTCCTATAGGAGCAAATGCTCTATTTATCACAATGGTTTCAAACTACAAAATTCTAAAAAAAATTCCCTTTCTCTATTTAATGCTCCTTTTCGGTAGATTTATTCAAAGAGGTTGCATCTAAAAATAGCCTATGAGGTAATGGGTTAATGCACCATTATATGAATGCAACAAATAAATATTCATGATGTCATTTCTTACACATATTTCAAGCAAAGTGGCTAATTGCAAATATCATTGAACCCCTTTTCTCCATCTTATCAGCAATATTTTCATCTCATGAATAGAAATCATCAAGAATTCAACCCAAATGACCCTTCCATAGGAATGGTTTCCACAGTAACAGGAGATTCATGGAGTGCACTCATGTCATTGGTTGATTGGTAAGTAACCTGACCAATAGGAGGGAAGTCTTCCTCTGCCAACCCTTTACTGACACGTTTATATTCGGATACTGTTCTCTTTCGCCAAACACACCGTATAAACTTTTTAAGGCCTGATTTCACAAGTACATTACTGGTCACCAAGTACTGAAATGAAAGACAAAATCATGTAGAAATTTAGATGCAGGGTCAAGGGGACCCCATGTTAGGCCCCCTTGCGGGTTCAGCCAAAGACTTTACATAACTTCAATAAGGAAAGAACGACTCAGATTCACAGCTAATTTTATGCCAGTATATCAACAGACAACTATTAACAACATTATTACAGAAATAACCGAAAATGATTACAAATGAACAAAATGATAAATTAATTAACAATTTCGCAAATCAAATTCTGGATTTCCGGATTAATTCTCATCCCTCATAGGCTATTTTTAGACAAAACCTCTTTAAATAAATCTACTGACAAGGAGCATTTACCAGAAAAAAACAATTTTAGGATTGTGTAGTTTAGAAACCATTATAATAAATGCTCTATTGTTATTAATGCTCTATTGTTATTTATGTAACTTTTGCAGAGACGTTAAAATGCATCAATATGAGGGAATGACTTGCATTGAGCTACCACCAACCTTAACTCAAACTTTAACCCTTTACTTCATATAGACGCAGTTTCACACTCTTGCAAACAGAGTAGACCCAGATCAGACGGCTTCTATAGGAGCAGTCTGATCAGGGTCTGTTCAGTTTGTTAATGGAATTTGATAGATCTGTTTCTATAGTTTCTAAAATAGCTGCAATGGTACACCATCCATATTTCATTATAACTATTTTGTCCATGAATATTCAGTAGGTATTGAAAATCGGACTAAATATAGAACAGGGAAAGGGTTAATTGATAATAATGAATATTCATGAACTGAATTGTTCTAATGGCTTAATTAACGAGGGAAATGTTTTGCCATTTTTGAAAATATAGAATCAGATCTTTTAAAAGCAGACCCTGAGACCCTGATCAGATGGTTCCAACATGAGTATCTGTAGGAGCTGTCTCATCAGGGTCTACTCTGTTTGCTTATATGCTACAAATCTCATTCTGGGTTTTTTTGGCCATGGAATGAATTGTCATCAAGTAAAGGGTTACCTAAGACAAGATCCTGAAGACTTGGTATTCTTACAGTTTAACACTTTGATTATGAAAGAAAGTAAATGAAGGTTAAAACTTAACCCTTTCCCTGTTCTACATTTATTCCAAATATCAATACCTACTGAATATTCATGGACAAAATAGTTATAATGAAATATGGAAAGTGGAACATTGTAGCCATTTTAGAAACTAAAGTGATCTGGCAAGTAATCTTATCCCTATCCCAACTGCTTGACAGTAAAACAGTGCTGTTTGAAATCAGGGAAAACAGATCTTTCCATTGTTAACCCTTTCCCTGCTCAGTATTCATGTAAGAAATAATGACAAAATGAATATTTAGAATCAGATCTATACCATGTCAAAAGCAAACCACTCTGTAGGAGTCACCTGGTCTGGGTTTACTCTGTTTGCAAATGCATGAAAAGGTGTTGTATGACGGAAAGGGTTAATTAAGTTAATGATATTTGAGAGATATAAGTTGAGCAATGCCTACCTCCACCAAAATAGCTGCTATTAAATGTCCGCCTATGATGGCCAGGAGAAACAATCTGAAGGCCATTGGCTTTGTACCAAAACTCTCCAGCTGAAAGAGACAAAGAATTAATGATAATCTTGAACACATTACACATTATAAGCAAATACAAAGTAACTGGCTGTCCCATCAGGATCCATACCGTATGACATCAAGATCAGGACAGACCCTCATGACTAGAAACCAAATTCCAGTGTTGAATGGTCATTGTGGGCCTAAACAGTGGGAGAAAACCATTGTCTCCAAGCCTGCTAACCTATTCCCTCATATTGACATCTTCTGATGCCTCTGTAAAAGTCATTGTTTGAAACCATTGGGATAAATCCAGAGGAGCAAATGTTCTATTTATCACAAGGGTTTCAAAACTGCACCATTTTTTTTTATTTCTTTTTTTATTAAATGCTCATTTTCAGTAGATTTATTCCAAGCGGACGGGTCTAGAAGTAGCCTACAAAGGCATGTAAATACAAAGTAACTGGGTGTCCCTGATGGTATGTGCCAAAGATGAAAGCTGAGAACCCTGTAGATTCGGAGGAGATTTTTTAAGGTTCAAATTGTTTCAAATTGCCGATGGACATCAGGTGATCACAAAAGCTCACCCTGAGCACTTTGTGCTCTGGTGAGCTAAAAAGTCTGACTGACTGATAGAGTGCAAACCTATAGTCCCCTCTGGCATTACTGGGACTGATAAGATCTACTCTGTTTGTTACTCTTCAGCTTCTGCTGCCAACCATGTAGACCCTGAACAGGCACTGTGTTCCGAACACAGCAACTGATCCAGGTCTACACAATGTACAATATCTTTGCTGTTAGGTTTTAGAACCATTTGTTTTCTTACCTTAAAAAAGTTTAACAATGGATCCCAGGGCACCATGAAGAAACAGGCAGTGAACACAGACAGCACCAGTAGACTTACAAGATACAGCACTGAAAATATTAGATAAATGATAAATAATAATAACTACAATAGAACCTGTTTTAACCCATTACCTCATAGGCTATTTTTAGATCCACCCTCTTTGAATAAATCTACCGAAAAGGAGCATTTACTAGAGAAAAAGATTTTTTTTTAGAATTTTGTAGTTTGAAACCATTGTGATATTCATCACAATGGTTTCAAGAAGTGACTTTAAATTAACAGAGGCGTAGAAAGGGCTATTTATGGAGGAAAGGGTTATCAACCTTATACTAAATGGACACAGGAATCTTAACAAGATGTGTTTGTGAAACACTATGCCCCCTCATATATTTGACCTCTGACCTTGACCTCTGACCTTGACCTTGACATGTCAACCCTCAAAATAAGCGGCTTTATGAGATACATATGCATGCCAAATATCAAGTCTCTATCTGTACTGGCTCAAAAGTTAAGACCAATGTTAAAGTTGCGTTAAAGTTACAAAGAAACAGACAATTTGACCTTTGACCCTGAAGGATGACCTTGACCTTGACATGTCGTCCCTCAAAATGTGCAGCCTCATGAGATACACAAGCATGCCAAATATCAAGTTTCTATCTCTACTGGTCCAAAAGTTATGGCCAATGTTAAAGTCGGTGATTTGACCCATATATTTGACCTCTGACCTTGACCTTGACATGTCACCCCTCAAAATGTGCGGCTTTATGAGATACATATGCATGCCAAATATCAAGTCTCTATCTGTACTGGCTCAAAAGTTAAGACCAATGTTAAGGTTGCATTAAAGTTACAAAGAAACAGACAATTTGACCTTTGACCCTGAAGGATGACCTTGACCTTGACATGTCATCCTTCAAATGTGCAGCCTCATGAGATACACAAGCATGCCAAATATCAAGTCTCTATCTCTACTGGTCCAAAAGTTATGGCCAATGTTAAAGTTGGTGATTTGACCCATATATTTGACCTTGAAGGATGGCTTTATGAGATACATATGCATGCCATATGCAGCCTCATGAGATACACAAGCATCCCAAATATCAAGTCTCTATCTGTACTGGCTCAAAAGTTATGACCAATGTTAAAGTTGCTGACAAACAGACAGACAAACAGACAGGGCAAAAACAATATGCCCCCTGACTATCGTCAATTGGGGCATAAAAAGCAGGTGCAGAATACATCTATAGCCCTCTTCTCCATAAGACAGCCTTTCCATGCCTTTGTAAACAGAGTAGAACCAGATCAGGTGACTCAAGCAGGAATCATTTGATCAGGATTTGCTCTGTTTGCTTATGATAAATGTTTACTATAGATCTGATTCTGTAGTTTCTGCTGTGGTAAAACATTATGTATTCATGTCATTTCACCCTTTCCTCCATAAGTATGCCTTTGTAATAACCAATTCTTGAAGCTCCTATAGGAGCAAATGCTCTATTTATCACAATGGTTTCAAACTACAAAATTCTAAAATTTTACTTTTCTCTAGTAAATGCTCCTTTTGGGTATATTTATTCAAAGAGATTGGGTCTAAAAATAGCCTATGGAGGAATGGGTTAAAAAGCATCTAATTAATACAACGTGTCATTATTTCTTACTTGTATATACATGGAATAAAGGGTAAACCCTTTCCCTATTGAATATTCATGTAAGAAATAATTACATCATGAATATTTTTATATTGGCATATGTACACCGGACGTTTTAGTATTAGTAGAAACTGTAGTCAGACCTAAGAGAGCAAACAGAGCAGACCATGATCAGACAGCTCCTACAGGTGCAGTCTGGGTGTACTCTGTTTGAAAAAGGTGAAAAGGTGTTTATATGAAGGAAAGGGTTAACCAATGTTTAATCTGTATATCCATTATACTTACCATTCGTATAGATAGGCTGCCTGAATGGTGGGCCTTTAGAGAAGCAAAAAGCAACCACAAGATATTGAAACGCTGACACAATGAACACAATCGTGGACTCCCAGGAAACTTTTGGCTCCTTCTCATTCTCAAATGTTACCACAGAAACGTACCTGAAAGTCCAATCAAAATGGGATAATATCATGCGACACGTCTTGTAAGATGAGAACTGTATGCTTTTGAAATGGAGTAACTGATCCGAATGACCGCTCAGCCGACTGTACATTTACTCCCCTGGTCTTTGAGCCATTCGCCTACAATATTGAGCACTGCTAGCATGTGGCGCGATTACGCAGCCGCAGTACCAGCTAGTGACCCTCACAGGTACCCATTTTGACTCCTGGGTGGAGAGGAGGCAACCTCGTGCGGGTGGGAGACACTGAAGAGCGTCTATGAAATTTCGAGCTGGTTCAGCCAAGATTCAAACCCTGGACCCCCTGGGTTAACAGCTCAACCACTAGGTCAAGCCACCACCACAAAACATATTTATTATCTCATGTAGTATTTTGGTATGTATAATTATAATGGCAATTGGTTCTTTGAAAGGTGATATAAACTCAGGCAAAAACGCTCCTGAATGCAAACAATGCAGACCCTGATCAGACAGCTCCTACTGGAACTGCCTTATCTGGGTCTACATTGTTTGCAAAATGTGTCTTTTTACCTATTTATGGAGTAAAGGGTTAAACAGGACTTACTGTACGTTTTTATATCAGTTTCCACAGTAGTGACTTACCAGACCTGGCTCCTCAGGTAGAACAGGGCACCAATCTGGAACAAGGCTGCACACAGGACCTGTGCCAGTATGGACAGCATGTTGGATGGCTTGACCAGGGAACCATCTGGTCTGTGCGGGACAATCTTGTGGTAGGCCTTCGTATTACCCACTGTCATGGAAACAAGTACAATAGAATACCCACTGTCATGGACACAAGTACAATATAATACCCGCTGTCATGGAAACAAATACAAAAGAATACCAGCTGTCATGGAAACCAGTATAATAGAATACCAGCTGTCATGGAAACAGCAGGCATAAAATGCATAAAGCAAGCATAAACAAGAGATGTTTGTAAAACATATATACCCCCCAAGACCTTTGATCTAGTGACCTCAACTATAGAGGTCATCCAGTGGTCATGACTAATCACCACAGCAACTTTGAAGATCCTAAGCCAAACCACTGATCATTTATTGATCTGAAAACATTTCACAAGTTAAGGTCATGGTGACCTTGACCTTTGACCTAGTGACCTCAACAACTATAGGGGTCATCTAGTGGTCAGGACCAACTACCACAGCAAGTTTGAAGATCCCGAACCAAACCATTGAGCAGTTATTAATTGGAAACCATTTCATCAGTTACGGTCATGATGACCTTGACCTTTGACCTAGTGACCTCAAAATAAATAGGGGTCATCTAATTGTCATGACCAACCACCACAGCAAGATCCTAAGCCAAACCCTTGAGCAGTTATTGATTGGAAACCATTTCACCAGTTAAGGTCATGGTGACCTTGACCTTTGACCTAGTGACCTAAAAAACAACAGGGATCATCTAGTTGTCATGACCAACCACCTAAGCAAATTTGAAGATCCTAAGCCAAACCCATGAGCAGTTATTGATCAGAAACCATTTTACAAGTTTAGGTCATGGTGACCTTTACCTTTGACCTCAAAAACGATAGGGGTCATCCAGTGGTCATGACAAACTACCGGAGCAAGTTTGAAGATTCTAAGCCAAACCCTTGAGCAGTTATTGATCGGAAACCATTTAACCAGTTAAGAGCATGCTGACCTTGACCTTTGACCTAGTGACCTCAAAATCAATAGGTGTCATCTAGTGGACATTACCAACCACCACAGCAAATTTGAAGAGCCTAAGCCAAACCATAGAGCAGTTATTGATCGCTAACCATTTCACCAGTTAAGGTCATGGTGACCTTGACCTTTGACCTAAAAAACAATTAGACTCATCTAGTTGTCATGACCAACCATCTAAGCAAATTTGAAGATCCTAAGCCAAACCCTTGAGCAGTTATTGATCAGAAACCATTTTACCAGTTAAGGTCATGGTGACCTTGACCTTTGACCTAGTGACCTCAAAATCAATACGGGTCATCCAGTGGTCATGACCAACTACCACAGTAAGTTTGAAGATTCTAAGCTAAACCCTTGAGCAGTTATTGATCAGAAACCATTTAACCAGTTAATGTCATGGTGACCTTGACCTTTGACCTAGTGACCTCAAAATCGATAGGTGTCATCCAGTGGTCATGACCAACTACCACAGCAAGTTTGAAGATTCTAAGCTAAACCCTTGAGCAGTTATTGATCGGAAACCATTTAACCAGTTATGGTCATGGTGACCTTGACCTTTGACCTAGTGACCTCAAAATCAATAGGGGTCATCCAGTGGTCATGACCAACTACCACAGTAAGTTTGAAGATTCTAAGCTTAACCCTTGAGCAGTTATTGATCGGAAACCATTTAACCAGTTAAGGTCATGGTGACCTTGACCTTTGACCCAGTGACCTCAAAATAAATAGGGGTCATCTAGTGGTCATGACCAACCACCACAGCAAGTTTGAAGATCCCAAGCCAAACCCTTGAGCAGTTATTGATCGGAAACTATTTCACCATTTTAGGTCATGGTGACCTTGACCTTTGACCTAGTGACCTCAAAAACAATAGGGGTCATCTACTTGTCATGACCAACCACCACAGCAAGTTTGAAGATTCTAGGCCAAGGCGTTTATTAGTTATCATTCGGAAACCATCGATCTACCGACAGACCGACAGACCGACCGACATGTGCAAAGCAATATACCCCCATTTTTTCAAAAGGGGGGTATAAATATATAAAGCAGGCATAAAATGTATAAACATGAGTTTTTTCAAAATACAGGTAGTAGCTTAATGCAGACTAAAAGCAATGCAGAAAACCTCTAGGAGCTTTCTGTATTGCTTTAATTCTGCATTAAGCAACCACCTGTGTGCAAAATGCAAGAAACTCCTTTTTAAAAATGTAACATCCTGGGAGTGTTTATAAGAACAAGAGGGCCTGAAAGGCCCTGATATCGCTCACCAGACAATCAGAGAAGAAGATTTTCAAAGTTTTCACCACATGTTTATATAGAAAATTAGCCAGCCCTGGGCAGGGTCAATTTTAAACCCAGGGGCATAATTTTTTTAACTTTGGTAGAGGACCTGAACATGATGATGTGTGCCACATATGAAAGCTGAATAGAATACCTTCCAGTTTCAGGAGAAGATTTTCAAAGTTTTCACTTCATGTTTCTATAGGGAGAATAATGGTGTTGTTAACACCCTTTCCTCCATAAATAGGCCTTTCAACCCCTTGGCAAACAGAGTATACCAAGATCAGATGGCTGATCAGGGTCTGCTGTGTTTGCTTTTGACATGATATAGTTCTGATTCTAGTATTTATCAGGTCACAGTTTTTGCTTATTCATCCACAATAGAAAATATGTTAATTAATATTCATGATGGAATTATCTCCTACATAAATATTCATTCATGGTCTAAAGGGTTAAGAAATGACTAACTCTACCCCACATAATTGTAAGCCACAGCACTCCAAGCTAATACACAGTGAGTGCACCTGTCTGCAGTATACTGCTTGACCTAATTATCAGTGACCAGTAAAGGATCTGATTGTTTTAATCTGCAGTCAGCTATACAAAAATGGTCACCCCTGGGACGGTGTCAATTTTGACCCCAAGGGCATAATATATATAACATTTGCACAGAACCTGATCATGATGTTATGTGCCAAATATGAAAGCTGAGAACCTTCCAGTTTCAGAGGAGAAGATTTTCAAAGTTTCACTATATGTTTCTATTGAAAACTGACCACCCCTGGGGCGGGGCCAATTTGAACCCAGGGGCATAATTTATACACCTTTTGTAGAGGACCTGAACATGATGCTATTTGCCAAATATGAAAGCTGAGAACCCTGTCAATTCAGAAGAAAAGATTTTAAAAGTTGTCACTATATGTTTCTATTCAAAACTGGCTACCCCTGGGGCGGGGCCAATTTTGACCCCAGGGGCATAATTTATATAACTTTTATAGAGGACCTGAACATGATGCTATGTGCCAAATATGAAAGCTGAGAACCCTGTAGATTCAGAGGAGAAGATTTTCAAAGTTGTCACTATATGTTTCTAATGAAATCTGGCTACCCCTGGGGCGGGGCCAATTTTGACCCCAGGGCCATAATTTATATAACTTTTGTAGAGGACCTGAACATGATGCTATGTACCAAATATGAAAGCTGAGAACCCTGTAGATTCAGAGGAGAAGATTTTCAAAGTTGTCACTATATGTTTCTATTCAAAACTGGCTACCCCTGGGGCGGGGCCAATTTTGATCCCAGGGGCATAATTTATATAACTTTTGTAGAGGACCTGAACATGATGCTATGTGCCAAATATGAAAGCTGAGAACCTTGTAGATTCAGAGGAGAAGATTTTCAAAGTTTTACTATATATTTCAATAGAAAACAAGGCACCCCTGGGGCGGGGTCAATTTTGACCCCAGGGCCATAATTTATATAACTTTTGTAGAGGACCTGAACATGATGCTATGTACCAAATATGAAAGCTGAGAACCCTGTAGATTCAGAGGAGAAGATTTTCAAAGTTGTCACCATATGTTTCTATTCAAAACTGGCTACCCCTGGGGCGGGGCCAATTTTGATCCCAGGGGCATAATTTATATAACTTTTGTAGAGGACCTGAACATGATGCTATGTGCCAAATATGAAAGCTGAGAACCTTGTAGATTCAGAGGAGAAGATTTTCAAAGTTTTACTATATATTTCAATAGAAAACAAGGCACCCCTGGGGCGGGGTCAATTTTGACCCCAGGGGCAAAATTTATATAACTTTTGTAGAGGACCTAAAGATGATGCTATGTACCAAAGATGAAAGCTGAGAACCCTGTAGATTCAGAGGAGAAGATTTTTAAAGGTTCAAATTGTTGACGCCCGACGACGGACAACTGACGACGCACGACGACGGACATCAAATGATCACAAAAGCTCACCCTGAGCACAAAAGTGCTCTGGTGAGCTACAAACACAATGTGTTATCCCTTTACTTCATGAATATTTATGCATTATTCAATAACACCATCTGTCTGAATAGAGTCTGCTCAGTTTGCTTATGACATAACATATATTTTTCTACAGTTTTTGCCATGTCCCGAAATTCCTGTTTCCATGTGCTATTATAACAATCTAATTGATATTCAAGATGTCATTATTTCTTACATGAATATTCATGATGTAAAGGGTTAAACAAACAGTGCAGACTCTGATCAAAATCCCCTGTAGGAGCTTTCTGATCTGGATATACTGTTTGCAAAACAAACACTGTACATATATATGAAGTAAAGATTTAAAATCCTATTGTACTTACTAAGAATAGCAATTGTTGTAGTTATAACAAGGTCTATGTAAAGATATTGCATGTCTCCCAAATTTACACCGTACTGAAATAGAAATCACAATAGTATTATAATATGAGCACCAAAAGAACATATCAATGCCTCTCGGCAGGTGACACAAAAACCGGTGGATACCATATCTATATCAGGGGAAAGGATTAACAAGAGTGTTCGGAGGAACACATGTGTCACCTGCTCGCAGCTGACACACAAACTTATTGTTAATATGAAAAAGGGGAATAACTCAAAAAATATTGATGCTAGAGTTGTGGCACTTGTGCATGACACTTCTTCTTATCATGATTGTTCCATGTGTGAAAGCTCTATAATGATTATTTTAGAAATGACAGCCAAAAAAAGAAAGTGTGATGGACAGACAGACAGACAGACAGTCGGACAGACAGACAAACAGACGATGGAAAAGTGATCCTTAAGTGACACACTGCCTCTCAGCAGGTGACACAAAAATCAGTGGATCAATATTTAGGGTAAATAAGTTGTTTTTTTATTTTGCCTTTTAACCTTTTTGGCGACCAAAAAAAAAAAGAAGATCTCTCTGCCGAAATTATTGTCTGCTTCAGGTTTCAAAAGTGTTATTTTCTTCTGTTTCTTTACACACACGTAACCAGAGTGCCAAACATCCTGGATCCTGAGCAGACACTAAGTTACTCGGCATCTTCTCTGGATCCAAACTGTTCACAAAGGTTATCATGGATCCGATGAAAGAACTAATAACAACCCTTTCCCTGTCAAATATTCATGTAAGAATAATGACATCATGAATATTTATTAGCTGAAGTTTTATAATAGCATCCGCACAAATGAATTTTTGGTACTGGTTGAAACTGTACCATCAGATCTACAGTACAACCTCTCTATAACGACCACTAAATTACATCAATTATTTTGTGTTAAAGGCAGGTGGCTGCTTAAAGCAAGGTGAAAGTAAAACAGAACGCTCCTATGGGAGCGTTCTGTTTTACTTTCACCTTGCTCTTAGCAGCCACCTGCTCTAAATACCAACTAATTAACACAATTTAGTGGTTGTTATAGAGAGGTTTTACTGTAATATAATTTTATAAGCAAACAGGGAACTGTCTGATCTGGGTCTACTCTGTTTGAAAAGGCATGAAAAAGTTTGTATGAAGGAAGAACAGTTAACCAATAACCTGCTAATCCATTTTTTTGTCTTCAGAAAATGTCTCCCAATGCAGATTTACTTCTTTTTCAACAACAAAATCTAACTGTCAGTTTAGATCGAGAGGAGATGCAAAGTAATGGGTTAAAAGCCTTTGAAAAACAATGCAGGAAATTCGCTTTAAGAACTTGAAGCAGACAACAAAGTTTGCAGACAACAAAAAATGCTAACTCTTTATCAGATAGATGCCTTTTGACGCCTTTGCAATCAGTAGACCAAGACCAGACAACTCCTGTAGGAGCCATCTGATACAGGTCTGCTCTATTTGCTTTATATGGAATTATAACAACATGATTCTACATTTCTGCCATGGCCAAAAAACTGACCATATGACTAACATTTTCCTAATAAATATTCATGATGTCATAATATCTTATATGAATATACATCTGATGAAGGATTAACCCTTTACTCCATGAATATTCATGTAAGAAACAATGACATATTTATATTATAATTTTTTTATAATGGCAGATGATCACAGGAATTTTTGCCTATCATGGCAGAAACTGTAGAATAATATCTAGATATTATTTCATAAGCAAACAGAGCAGATCCTGATCATATAGACTTCTTCAGGACCCATCTGATCTGGGTCTACTCTGTTTGCAAAGGCATTGAAAGGTGTATTTATGGAGTAAATATAACACAGAATTTTCAAATGGACTGTTCCAAAATTCAAACAGGTCAAGCCTATGGTGAATATTTGGGGATTTTTTAAAGAAAAGTAATATGACAAACAGTGCAGACTCAGATGAGATGGCTCCCCTAGGATCCCTCTAATCTGGCTCTACACTGTTTGCAAATGACAGTGACTCGTGCTTGTGTCCCACCCTGTAAGGGTTAATGAAGTGTTCTTGTGACAGACCTGATGATGATAACTTACTGTGTATAGTATCATGACGGATATGAACTGTATGAAGCTGTATAAGGCCATGTACTTGAAACATCCAAACGAGGTAACCAGGGCTGCACGGCCTTCCCTGAAACACAAACACATACCAACTACAGTAAAGTCTCTCCACAACTCATTAACACAGGAGTCTGTAAAAGCAGGTGGTTGCTAAATAAAGGGCAGTAATGGCGAAAGCTCCTACCTAAGTTGAAACGTCACACCTTGTCTTTTGATTTTTATAAGTTTATAGGTTTACGACACTGCGGATATGATGTTGTGTGAAACAGGCAAGGAACAGTTCTATGAAGTATCGAACCTGGGTTCAGATTTACAAACTTGTTGAGAGGGGAGATTGGGTGTCCAGACATTAAGGGTAAACCCATTACTCCAAAGAGACACCTTTTGGGACATTTGCAAACAGAGTAGACTCAGATCAGATAGCTCCTATAGGAGCTATCTGATCTGAGTCTGCTCTGTTTGCTTCTGAAATAATATATATCCGATTCTACAATTTCTGCTTAGGAAAAACTTTCATATGTTAATATGCGATTTTAATCTGATTGATATTTATGATGTCATCATGAATATTCATTGAGTAAAGGTTTAATACAGCATTGGTCAACAAACCTGATCAACATGAGAACACACTCGATGTTGTCCACCCTGGAGGTAAACGGGGCAGCCACTGAGGCCTCCGCCTCTGACAATGATATGCCTGCATGTGCTGCTTTTAGTGCCTCACAATCATTAGCTCCGTCACCACACATACCAACAGTGTACCTGTAAATCAAACGCAGATAAACTATACTGAGCAACGAAAGTGGTTTAGTAATATTTTCATCAATTATTAAATTATACCTTTTTTGGAATTGAAATAAGATCTTTTCACCTGTCTATCATTAACAGGTATGCTATAACATTGAAACTAAGCTGTAAAATCTGTAGGGGTAAAAACTAACTAGAAATTGTGTCTGTAAAACACAGTGATGCCCCCGTGGGTGTGCTTGCTTAGCTGTACTTAAAATTCCTAAGTAATTTTACCTTGACCTTGGGTTTGCGGGCAGCATAGGCTGGGTCGCAATGAAAGTATGGATGGTGTTTAATGTGTATATGCAATTCAATGCCAATAGCTATAGTGGAAGTGAGATATAAGACAATGAAAGAACTGTGACAACCAACTGCACGTAAATGTGACAAACAACTGCACATAAAATTTCCAAATGATTTGACATTGACCTTGGGCTTGCGGGCAGCATGGGTGGGGTGCAAAATGATAGCACAGATGGTTATTAATGTGTATATGAAGTTTCATGTGTAAATAAGTGTAGAAATTACTGACATATAACACTTGAAAAAACTGTGACAACCAACTGCATGACACACGGACAGACGTACTACTAACATAGATACCCTTGTGTGCTTTCTTGCCTGATTTTTTCGTACGTATTAATTCAGCTTGTGTGAATAAGATTTCTATTTCCCACAGTGAAACCTTTGTGTTTAAAGCGTCCAAATGATCATGATTGAAAATGCTGGTTCCCATCTCTAGACCTTTATTATTGCTGGTTCTGAAAGTCCCATGTGAATTTAGAAACTAGTAGATAGTTTATGATTCTGTCCAACTATTGGACTGGAAATACGAGCCTTTCAGGCAGGTAGCTGCTTACTGTATGACTTATACCCTGCATTACGCTGCCACCTGTCTCCAAGACTGATATTTATTCTAAATTTAATGCACGGTTTTAGAGGGGTTTTACTGTAACAGTAAATTCTAGTAACCAGATATATCCTTCATTCTATCTCTGGCTTACCCCAATTCTTGTTGCTTCTCAATCAGTTGACACTTCTGATCAGGCAGCATGCGAGCAAAGATCGTTCCTTGCACACAGATCTTAGGCAAAAGCTTGGGGAAGTATGTGCTGATTACTGAAAAGGATTTCCCACTGACTGCTAGGTGAGTCCGAATTTGGTCATCCAGAATCACTCTTGTTGTTATCTGAAACATACCAAAAAACATCCCACCCTGTCATACAACAAGCCAATGAAAACACTGTTTTCTTAGTGTTGTTTTGTACAGTGAAATACAGCCTGTGAGTGTTAACTCATTCTCTCCCATTAACGCATTTTGATGGTTCTGTAAAAGTAATTTTTGAAACCTTTGTGATAAATATAGCATTTGCTCCATGGAAGCAAAATTTAATGCTCTATTTATCACAATGGTTTCAAACTACACATTTCTAAAATCCTCCTTTTCTATAGTTAATTCTCCTTTTTGGTAAATTAATTAAAAGAGTTTAGGTCTAAAAATTGTCTAGGGTGGAATGACTTAATAACTGAGTGGCTATCTGGATAAAGGTGTCATATTGTATTGCAAACAGGGTACACCCAGACCAGCAAATGCATCTGATACCACATCTGGTGTGGGTCTGCACTTATCAGAATCTCTTGTAGTTTGTTCTGTATCTTTGCATACAGTGTAAAACTTTCAGAAACTTTCACCCTTCCTCATAACAGACGTGGAAGCTAGTCTGGGACTATATAATAATACTATCTGCAACACAATAAGAGCCCTTTTCTAAGACAGCAGATATATTCCCTTACATTATGTTCTGATTTAACTTTTCAATAGATTTAACCCTTTCCCTGTTCAGTATTCATTTAAGAAATAATGACATTATTAATATTGATTATAGACCCCAGCCGTCTGATCAGAGTCTGCTCTTTTTGCTAATAATATAATATAGATATGATTCTAGTTTCTGCTATGGCCAAAAATTCCTGCGTCCTTGTGCTATTATAACAATTAATCCAATTAATATTCATTATGTCATTATCTAAATGAATATTCATTGAGATAGCAGTTAACCCTTTACTCCATAAAGACTACTTTTGACACCTCTGCAAACAGGGTCCATGCTTATAAAGCTTTTTAGTTGAGTCTGATTTCGTTCTCAAGCTTTTGATTGGTCAGATTTGAGTTCTCAAGCTTTTGATTGGTCAGATTTGAGCCAGAGGCTCAAATCTGGCCAATCAAAAACTTGAGAACGAACTCAGACTCAACTAAAAGTTTTATAAGCATGGATACAGAGTAGATTCAGATCAGAGGGCTCATGTAGTAGGCATCTAATCAGGGTCTACTCTGTTTACCTGTAGAATATGTCAGACCTATTCTGTTTGGCATAGGTGTGTATTGTTCAAGCTGGAGCTCTCCATCAGGGAGAAGTTTAGTGATATTGAGGGAGACATTTGGTCCTGATTTTGTATCTCCCTATATGTTCTATATAATAAAAACTTCTCCCTAAGCTCAAAACAGGGAGAAGTCAGCAGGGTTAGGGAGACTTTTTCTCCCAAATCACCCTCTTGCTTGTGCCCTGCCGTTGTATATAACAAAATAAAATAATGTTCATAATAGGCGAACTCTGCATAATGGGCAAAGTCTGATTATTCATGGAGAATTGAGTTATTAATCTTTTTCCCTCATATAATTATTTTTTCATGCCTTTGCAAACAGAGTAGACCCAGATCAGACAGCTCCTGATCAGGGTCAGCTCTCTGCTTATGAAATTGTAATAGATCTGACTCTGCTGTTTCTACCATTACCAAAACTTCCAGTGTACATATATAATTATCAAAATTCAGCTTATAAATATTCATGATGTCATTATTACCTACAGGAATACTGAAATGGGAAAGGGTTAACCCGTTACTCCATTAATACCCCTTTGCAAACAGAGTAGACCCAGATTAGATGGCTCCTGTAGGAGCCATGTGATCAAGTTCTGCTCTGTTTGCTTATGATATAATATAGATCTTTTCTATAATTTCTGCTTTTGCAATAATTTCATGTGTTCATATTATTCTAATTAACCCATTCCGACTTAGGCTGTTTTTAGATCTAACCTCTTTGGTTAAATCTACCAAAAAGGAGCATTAACTAGAGAAAAGGAAATTTTCAGAATTGTGTAGTTTTGAAACCATTGTGATAAATAGAGCATAAATTTTGTTCCTGTGGAGCAAATGCTCTATTTATCACAATGGTTCATAAAGTGACTTTTACAAAAAGCCTCAAAAGGCGTAAATATGCGGGAATGGGTTAATATTTACGGCGTTATCATTTTGTTCATTAATATTCTTGGATTAAAGGATTAAAGTAAGAAAAGATTAAATTCAAATAACGCATTATTGAAAATAAAAAATACACGACTGTCAGCTATTTATAATGATCACAGGTAATAACAAGTCATTAACCCCTTCTCTCATATTAATTTGACTTCTGGCGCCTCTTTAAAAATCACTTTTTGAAACCATTGTGATAAATGTAGCATTTGCTCCATAGTAGCAAATACTCTATTTATTACAATGGTTTCAAAACTACAGTAGTTGGATCTAAAAATAGCCTATTAGGGAATGGTTTAACAGTATTTCTGTCATATCGCAGCCTCCACCTAATTACAGGTAGAGGAAGATCCCTGTGTATGGAATAGATTGCATTGTTTCGTGTCCAGATGAACACCTGGGTAGTTGCTGACAGCAATATATGAACACAAAAGTTACTTGGTGTTGAAAAAGGTTAAAGTGAAAAATAAACGTAAATGTTATAAGTAAGATTTTTAAGCTATGCTGACATCAATAGAATCATAAATTGTACAAAATAATGCTCATGCATCACAAACCTGTAAAGAGATGGAAAAAACAAGCAATAAGAAAAAGCTGTGCAACATTCATACACATGCATCTGAACCTTTACAATAAATGAACTGGACAGCTGTCCCTGTCCAAACCAAAACACAATCACTTTAGGCTGCACCTCACTATCAAGTCATACAAAAAAATAAACAAGACTGTTAGAAGGAACATGACTGTCATCTGTGGGCACAAGTGTGATGCTATGTGCCAAATATAAAAGCTGAGAACCTTCCAGTTTTTCAAAGTTTTCACTATATGTTTCTATTGAAAATTGGCCACCCCTGGAGCAGGCCAATTGTGACCCCAGGGACATAATTTATACAACTTTTGTAGAGGACCTGAACATGATGCTATGTGCCAAATATGAAAGCTGAGAACCTTCCAGTTTCAGAAGAGAAGATTTATGTTTTCAGTATAATTATGTTTCTATTGAATACTGGCCACCCCTGGGGTGGGGCCAATTTTGACCCCAGGGCCATAATTTATATAACTTTTTTAGAGGACCTACAGATGATGCTATGTGCCAAAGATGAAAGCTGAGAACCCTGACGATTCAGAGTCTGAGAAGATATTTAATGTTTAAATTGTTGACGACTGACGACAACGGACGACAGATATCAGGCGATTAGGAAAGCTTACCCTGAGCACTTTGTGCTCTGGTGAAATAAAAAAGAATGACATAAAAGAAACTTATAATTGCTACAGACACAGTGGTTTGTTTTGTTGGATGTACAGACACCCTGCTATAGCAGGCAACAAAATAACAAGTGCATGAACTCCTCTTTAACCCATTACCTCATAGAAATGCCTTACCACACCTTTCATAGAGAGTAAACCGAGACCAAACAGCTCCTGTAAGATGTACAGTGAACCCTCATTATACCGGCATTCGTTGCAATGGCACCCTCGTTATACCGGCAGTATGCAGGGAAACAAAATTACTGTTAAGTCTTTGAAACAACCACTGAATAAAGAGGTGCAATGCCAATAAGATCGCTTGATGCAGAATACAAGAAGAGCAAAAAGATTTTTGCATTTCTTGTGTTCTGCATTAAGCGTTCACCTGTTGTAACTAGTTTACAATTGGCCATATGGTTCTTTTCATATTTAACCCATTCCCACATATTGACGCCTTTTGACGCCTCTGTAAAAGTCATTTTATGAAACCATTGTGATAAATAGAGCATTTGCTCCACAAGAGCAAATGCTCTATTTATCACAATGGTTTCAAAACTACACAATTCAGAAAATTTCCTTTTCTCTAGTTAATGCTCCTTTTTGGTAGATTTAATCAAAGAGGTTAGGTCTAAAAATAGCCTAAGTGGGAATGGGTTAAACTCGCTATAATGGCAACCTCGTTATACCAGCAAAATGTCTGGAGGAAACAACTCCGTTGTAATGAGGGTTCACTGTACAGGATCAGGACCTGCTCCATTTGTTTATGGAATTATTTAGATCTGTTTCAACAATCTTTTCCATGGCCAAATACTTCCCCATGTTAAATGATGGATCAGAATTAATATTTATGAAATATTCAATTCTTGGTCCTTAACCTGTTCAATATCTATGTAAGAAATGTGGACCATACAAATACAACTACAGTAAAACCCCGCTAATGCGACCACCAAAAAGGGGCATAATTCTGGGTGGCAGAGGCAGGTGGTAGCTTAATGCAGGACGAAAGTTATGCAGAAAGCTCCTATAGGAGCTTTCTGCATAACTTTCATCCTGCATTAAGCAACCACCTGCTTTAGACGACATCAGTGGCTGTTTATTAAGTGGTCACATTAACAAGGTTTCACTGTAGCTGCACTTTTTAAGAGTTTTATTAACTAAGGAATATTTTACCATGCCAGAAACTACACTCAGATCTATATTATTCCATAAGCAAAAGAGAACACCCTGAGAAGACAGCTCCTACAGGAGCCATATGATCTGGGTCTAATCTGTTTGTAAAGACATGAAAAGGCATTAATATAAAGTAAAGGGTTAAACAAGAGCCGTGTGCGGCGCCAACGCTCATCTGATTGGTGCTTGTCCAGCTAAGTAAAAGATTAGAGAAGCCCTTTGACCTGGGTCTTCACTGTTTGCAAATACCAGTACACTCATTTCAAAAAGTCAGTCTGCCCATATATTTATGGTAATTACTGCAGATGAAAGGTTTGGTATAATTTTGATAAAATCTCATATGAGCAAAAACAACTATTATCAAACTGAATAAGTACTGCATGACAGTGCTAATGCTAGTCTGCAATACATTTCCTAATACATTTCCAAAGACCATAAAGGGGCATCATTTTGGAAAAAAGTCTCAGAGTTATGGCCCTTGGTCAGATTGTAGCCCTTGTAATGGTGCACATGTGTGTGAAGTTTTATAATATTTGCATGAATATACAGTAAAACCTCTCTATAACAACCACTAAATTACACCAAGTATTTTGTGTTAAAGGCAGGTGGCTGCTTAAAGCAAGATGAAAGTAGAACAGAACGCTCCTATGGGAGTGTTCTGTTTTACTTTTACCTTACTTTAAATAGCCACCTGCTCTAAATACCAACTAATTAACACAATTTAGTGGTCGTTATAGAGAGGTTTTACTGTATATAGTAAAGATGGTGTAGCCAACATTAAATTTAATATCTTGGGATGACCACTATGACAAAAACGCGGACACCGCAGATACGATAATAGTTCGAAAAACAGACAAGCTAAAAATTGCAAGAAAAATCAACAGACCAAACACTGACGGATGGACCGACAAGATGTCTCCCATATATCCTGCCCAAACCCAGTTTGTGGGGCAATAGAAAGGAAATAGCTTTAATACAGTTTGGAGTCTTATCTGTTTATACATGAGTAGTTTAGCTATATAATCTGGCAGTTCTAACAGAAGATTGTTAAAAGTTGTTAATATCTAAAGAAAACAGAATTCATTTTAAATATATATAGTATGTTAGTAAGCAAAAGATCTGTTAACCCTTTGAATGTAGGAAATTACTGTATTTGAATTTACAAACAGTGTAGACCCAGATCAGAAGACTCCTAAGGAAGCCCTCTGATCTGGGTCTGCAGTGTTTGTCATTCAAAATCCTCTGTCAAATTGTACTCTATCATAAAGAATGGACTGTAGCGTTAACCCTTTCCCAGTTCAACATTCATGTAAGAAATTAACTCTTTGCACGCTACGTAATTTTTCGTCTGCAACAATCGTCATCTGCTTCAGTTCTTAAAATAAACTTTTTCTCATTTCTTTGCAAAAATATGGTCAAGGTGACAAACAGTTTGGATCCTGATGAGACGCTGCATTATGCGGCGTCTCATCTAGATCCAAACTGTTTGCATAGGTAATCACTGTTTTGCCGCTAGCGTGCAAAGAGTTAAGACATCATGAATGTTTATTAGTTAAATTTTTATAATGCAAAATTTTCAAGGAAGTGTTGTACTTTGACAAAAACAGTAGAATCATATCTAAATCATGTCAAAAACAGAGCAGACCCTGATCAGACTGATTTGGGTCTACTCTGTAATTGCGTAAAAATGTGTTTATATGAAGGAAAGGGTGAACACTGATGGATAATTAGACGATGAAAACTTATCATTCAAAGGGTTTATCAAGTATTCACTGCAAATTGTTACAAGAGAAGGGTGTATTATTGTCACAATTACAGCAAAAGTAGTGAGTGATGTAATATGGATTCAACAGTAGAATAGCCTCTGGTTGTTAACTGACAAAATCCATGCATAACCCATTCCCTCAAAGGCTATTTTAGATAAAACCAAAAAAAAAGCAACATTTACTATGAGAAAAGGAACTTTTTAGAATTGTGTAGTTTTGAAACTATTGTGATAAATAGAGCATTTTGCTCCTATGAAGCAAATGTTTCATTTATCACAATGTTTTCGAAAAGTGACTTTTACAGAGGCGTCAAAATGAGGGAATGGGTTAATAATCATTTAAATAATTTCAATGCCTGATCATGATCAGATCGACCTTACAGGAATTGTCTATTCTTGGTCTACTCTGTTACAAAGCACACATCGGAAAGGATTAACCATTTGAATACTTGACATTTTAAAAATCATACTTTTAATTCATTCTATATATCAATTCATTTATAAAGGCATTTCCAATCCATAAGGAAATGGTCTCTCACCAAAGCTTAGCCCTTTACCAAAGAAATATTCATGTAAGCATGATTGTATTCATGTGTAACTTTAGATATTAAATACATTCTAAAGTCAAATGTTTAAAAAATATTTTGAATAAGGGAATTTCTGACCATGGCAAAACATCATCTACAGTAAAACCTCTCTATAACAGCCACTAAACTACGTGTATATCAATTATTTTGTGTTAAATTACACCAAGTACTTTGTGTTAAAGGCAGGTGGCTGCTTAAGCAAGGTGAAAGTAAAACAGAACGCTCCAATAGGAGCATTCTGTTTCACTTTCACCTTGCTTTAAGCAGCCGCCTGCCCTAAATACCAACTAATTAACACAAGTTAGTGGCCGTTATAGAGATGTTTTACTGTATAATACTCTTAAAGCAAACAGAAGAGATCTAGATTAGACAGTTCCTACGCCAGCTGTTTAATGTGGGTCTATTCTGTTTGCAAACAAACATATCTCTATCAGGTAAAGTGTTATATGAGTAGCAAGGGGAAATGTTCGGCTCATCCACCATTGAATCCATCTACCATTATGTAGCTTGTAATTAGCTCTTAGCAATGCTTTCACACAGTAACCCTGGTTCCCTGTTCTATATTTTGTCCAAATTTCAATACCTACTGAATATTCATGGACAAAATAGTTATAATGAAATATGGAAGGTGGAACATTGTAGCCATTTTAGAAAGTAAACAAACAGATCTTTTGAATTCTATTAGCAAACAGAGCAGACCCTGATCAGATGACTCCTACAGGAGCCGTCTGATCTGGGTCTACTCTGTTTGCCAAGGTGTTGACCCATTCACTCATAGGCTATTTTTAGATCCAACGACTTTGAATAAATGTACTGAAAAGGAGCATTAATTAGAGAAAAGGAAATTTTTTAGAATTTTGTAGTTTGAAACCATTGTGAAAAATAGAGCATTTGCTCCTGTAGGAGCAAATGCTCTATTTATCACAATGGTTTCAACAGGTGACTTTCACAGAGGCATCAAAAGGCATCAATATGAGGGAATGGGTTAAAAGGCATCTGCCTCTATAAGGTAAAATGTGATCAAATATTTACTGTAACAATGTAAAGAAATGTAAACCATGCTAAGAGCTAAGTCAGACTTAGTATAACATCAGTTAGTAACGCATCGTTATATATTTCCCTCTGAACCGACCTGTCTTGCTGCTTGATATTTATAAGTAGGGTATTCCACGCCAAACTGCAAGATGACAAACACATGCATCTCTGTACACAGGTACTACTACAATGGTTATCTTAATGTATTCTCCCTGATAAACACACCAATCTAATAAATGCCCCATATTTCCAGGGGTAGGGGAATGTAACTTACAAACAATAAAACAACTAGAACTCTATATAATAACTATTAAATAAAGAAATATAGTTTTTTTTAAAATACAGATGGTAGCTTAATGCAGACTGAAAACAATGCACAAAGCTCCCTTAGAAGCTTTCTGCATTGTTTTTATTCTGCATTATTTTATAGCCCCCCCCACCCTATCCCAACAGTATAACCAAAATTAAATATATAAAGACATAGTGAACAAATGAAATAAATGAAGACTTTGTGAACAAATAAAGGCCTAGTGCAACACTAATGTAAATACTTTCTATGATTGAAATAAATGATCACATTGTTCAACAGTCTGGATCCAGATGAGATGCTTTATCCCTTAACCTTTTACTCTATGAATATTCATGCTAGAAAAAATGACATCATGCATTTTTATTAGATTAATATATGACACAGAAAAAACAGGAATTGTTGGCCATGGCAAATATTGTAGAAGCATACAACATGTATCTGTATTATTTCGTATGCAAACAAAGCAAACCCTGATCAGACGGCTTCTAGAGGAGCTGTCTGATCTGTGTCTGCTCTGTTTGCATAGGTGTTGATAGGTGTACTTATGGAGTAAAGCATTAAACAGTAGCTGGGCTCTACAATAAAACATATTCCACCACTTACTGATAAAATATACCAGTCTTAAATGCATATAGTTGCTTAACCCTTTCCCTCATATAAACGTGTTTTCACACATTTGCAAACAAAGAAGACCCAGATCTAGAGGAGCCGTCTGATCAGGGTCTGCTCTGTTTGCTAATGGAATTTGAAAGATCAGTTTCTTTACTTTTTATAATGGCTACAATGTTCCACCTTCCATATTTCATTATAACTATTTTGTCCATGAATATTCAGTAGGTATTGAAATTTGAAATAAACATAGACCAGGGTAAGGGATAACCCTTTCCCTCATGTAAACATTTTCTCAATCCTTTCTAAACAGAGTAGACCCCATTTCAGATGGCTCCTGGATAATCCGTCTGATCAGTGTCTGTTCTGTTAGCTTACGAAAGAATATACCGGCGGTAGGTCTGATTCTAAAATTTATGCCACGATAAAAAATTCCTTCACTAATTAATTATGCTTTTGTAACATTTAACCCTTCGCTTGCTGTTCACGTCAATATACCTACCTGTAAATAGTGAAGACCCAGATGAGACAGCTCCTGCAGGAGCTGTCTCATCAGAGTCTGCACTATTTACAAGTTGATTGTGCAATCAGTGCACTGCACAGCAGTGATTGCACAGCAAAATACTTGTACACAGTGAAGATATATGTAATTATACAACAGGACATGGGTAAAGAAGGAGAAATGAATTTTAAAATTCTGCAAGCGAAGGGTTAATATAGTCATTATTTCTTACATGAATATTCATCAGGTAAAAAATTCTAATGCTGGGACACAATAATGCAGACAGCTTATTCAGAAATGTTTGCATTACTGTTGTCCTGCATTAACCAATTACCTCATAGGCTATTTTTAGATCCAACCTCTTTGAATAAATCTACCGAAAAGGAGCATGAACTAGAGAAAAGGAAAACTTTAGAATTGTGTAGTAATGAAACCATTGTGATAAATAGAGCATTTTTAGACCAAACATCTTTGAGTTAATCCACTGAAAAGGAGCATTAACTAGAGAAAAGGAAACTTTTAGAATTTTGTAGTTTGAAACCATTGTGATAAATAGAGCATTTGCTCTATTTATCACTGGTTTCACAAAGTGACTTCTACAGAGTCGTCAATATGAGGGAATGGGTTAACCCCCCCCCCCCCCCCCCAGTATTAAACTTCTTTTTAATGGAAGTTTAAAACAGGTATTTCTCAACAAGAAAGGGAACTTACTCAGTCCATCTGTGTGCATAATAATCATGAGTTTTGCCCATAAGAAACTAAAAGGTCAGGGCAAAATTGTAATTGGGCTACTGTTGTTTTCAAACATGGCAGTCTATCACAGTGACAATTTTTTAGGGTAGAGATTCTGATGATACATATCTGATCCTACAATATCTATCAATACATCCTGTGTACATATGCCAGGATGTACATATATCATTATAGAAATCCATCTAATAAATATTATGATGTTATTATTTCTTACATGGATATGCAACAGAAAAGGGTTAAACACAATATAATTAATAATACAGTAAAACCTCTCTATAACGACTATTAAATTACATCAAGTATTTTGTGTTAAAGGCAGGTGGCTGCTTAAAGCAAGGTGAAAGTAAAACAGAACGCTCCCATAGGAGCGTTCTGTTTTACTTTCACCTTGCTTTAAGCAGCCACCTGCCCTAAATACAAACTAATTAACACCATTTAGTGGCCGTTATAGAGAGGTTTTACTGTACAGTGCACAGTTAATGTTTTCAATGTTAAACATTCAACAGAAGGAACTTAACCCTTTGAATGCAGGAAACAGTGAAGACCCCAGATCAGGGGGATCCTAGGAGCCTCTCGATTAGGATCTGCACTGTTTGTCATTCAAAAGCCTCTTGCAAATTTAAGCCTTCAAAACTGAAGAGACTTTAAAGTTTAACCCTTTACTCCTTGAATATTCATTTTATAAGAAATAGTGACATCATGAATATTAATTAGATGATAATGTTTTTATAATGGCACAGGGAGTTTGGCCATGGCGGAAACTGTAGAATCAGATCTATATCATATTATATGCAAACAGAACAGTCCCTGATCAGATGACTCCTGTATGAGCCGTCTGATCTGGGTCTACTCTGTATGCAAAGGCACAGAAAGGTGTATTAATGGAGTACAGGGTTAACATTGATAGGCCATTCCGTATTCAGGACTCAAAGGGTTAATACAGTACTGCAGTAGTATATTTCATTCATTAGAAAACCGACAGTACATGTGGATCAAAGCAGAGAAACAGATAAAGGTGCATACTCAAAATACTAAAATCGTCATTACTTCATCAAACCCTATGTTGTGACCACTCTTTAGAATCGTCTCAAAGAGACGATTCTAAAGAGTGGTCACAACATAGGCTTTTGTGGAGAAATAAAGGATTTATTCTTGAAAATGTTTTAATTTACACATCTTATCTGGACCTCTGGATCAAAGTGTCTTTTGGTATCTGAATATATACACAGACTTTGAATATTGTTTTAGAAAAAAATTATACAAGTGTAAATATGCACGTTAAAATACAGAAAATAGGTATATGATGAGAAATCCCATGGTAAAACTGTTATCAGTACAATGTGAACAGTATAGAGCCTAATCAGCCACTAAGTTTTCAATACGGCAGCTGATCTGGAATGCGAATATAAACAGAGCTTGCTACAGCTGTACAGAGTTGTAGCTATGGCTTAACCCTTTCTCTGTTCAATGTTTGTTTCAAATTTCAATACCTACTGAATATTCATTAAGAAAACAGCTATAAAGAAATATGGAAGGTGCAAAAGAAAGCAAAGAAACAGTTATATCAAATTCTATTAGCAAACAGAGCAGACCCTGATCAGATGGCTCCTCTAGGAGCCGCCTGATCTGGGTCTACTCTGTTTGCAAATGCGTGAAAACACGTTTGTATGAGGGAAAGGGTTAAGATGTAATACACAATACACCTGTGAACACTTGACTCATCTATTACGTGGAAGCTAATCTGGGTCTATACTGTTCGCCAAGCTCTAGTTCTATTTTTGTTATGGAACTACTCGTAAAATATTAAAAGCGATACACACACGTGTCAAGTGTAAAACTGGTGCAGACTCTGCCACTTTTAAATGTTACAACACAAATTGAAAATGTTGAAAATTGAAAAGCAGAGCTACAGATAAAGGTGCGTGTCCAAATACTAAAATAGTCATTTCTCCATCAATCACTATACTGTGACCACTCTTTAGAATCATCTCGAAGAGACGATTCTAAAGAGCGGTCACAGTATAGGGTTTGGTGGAGAAATAAAGAAGCTATTCTTGAAAATATTTAAATTTACGCATCTTATCTGGACCTCTGGAAAAGGATAAAATGACTGGCACAATAGCCGTCAGTTGAAAGGGGAAAGATCCATAGACCCAGCACCATATTACTAGCAGAATCTAGCTTTCCCATCTCATGAGCCTTTAGTTACTTTAAATTAAAGCTTTTTCTCCATAAACATCTTTTTGAAACAGAGTTGACCAAGATCAGACAGCTTCTGTACGAAACTTTTGATCACAGTAATAAAATAAAGGTCTGATGCTACTGTTTGTGCCATGAGCTAATATTTCTGTGTTCATATGCCAATACAAATCATCAGATAATCAATGTTCATTATTTCTTACATGTGTATTCATGGAGCAAAGGGTTAATTAACCCATTCCCTCATAGGCTATTTTTAGACCCAACCTCTTTGAATAAATCTACCGAAAAGGAGCAGTAACTAGAGAAAAGGAACATTTTAGAATTGTGTAGTTTAGAAACTATTGTGATAAGTACAGCATTTGCTCCTATGGAGCAAATGCTCTACTTATCACAATGGTTTCAAAAAGTGACTTTTAGAGGCGTAGAAAGGCGTATTTATGGAGGAAAGGGTTAAGTGTTTCCCTAATATGAAAGTCTGTTCACAACTTCAGAAACAAGGTGGATACAGATCAGACAGCTCCTACAGGAGACCCCTGATCAAAGTCTGTTTTGTTTGTTTATGAAATCACAAAAGATCTGACTCTATAGTGTCTATAAATACCACTAATTCATGTGTACATTATGCATATTATAAAAATTCAGCTAATACATATTCATGATGTCATTATTGCTTACATGAGTATTCAAGGAGTAAAGGGTTAATCCTTTTTCTACACCACTGTAATAACTTCTTGAAACCATTGTGATAAACAGAGCATTTGCTCCTATAGGAGCAAATGCTCTATTTATCACAATGGTTTCAAACTACAAAATTCTAAAATTTTACTTTTCTCTAGTAAATGCTCCTTTCGGGTAGATTCATTTAAAGAGGTTGGGTCTAAAAACAGCCAATGGAGGAATGGGTTAATTAATGATGTGAAAACTAGCTATCATAACCAAACTTTTTGTCACATAAACCAAAAAGAACCATCACAGGTGGTCAGATGATAGGAGGTCTAGGTCTACATGCATGACTCATACAGATTTTAACCATCAAGCCTTTGCAAACAGAGTAGACCCTTATCAGACTGCTCCTGTAGGAGCTGTTTGGTCAAGGTCTGCTATTTTTACTTGTGAAATTATGATAAAATCTGACCATATTTCTACGAATTCTAAAAAATCCTGTGTACATATGCCATTACAAAAAATCAGCTAATTGATATTCATCAAGTCATTATTTCTTCAGGGAAAGGGTATAACAGATCAGAGAAATAATAAGGATATATCAAACCATATCAAACAATCAGTGGCAATACAGTCTCAAAACTGATCCAATAAGACCTCTCTAAAATGAACTTTTATGTAGAGAAGTATTGAGATCTTTAAGCCCTTTATTCCATGAATATTCATGGGCTAAACAGAGATACTGGTACTTAACCCTTTCCTCCATAAATATGCCTTTGCAAAGAGAGAAGCCCCAGACCAGCTGGCTCTTGTAGGAGCCGTGTGATCAGGGTCTGCTCTGTTTGCTATAAATGAAGTAATATAGATTTAATTCTACAGCTTCTGCAATGGCCAAGTATTCCTGTTCCATTATAAAAATTAATCTTATTAATATTCCTGTTGCCCTTATTTCTTACATGAATATTCACGGAGTAAAGGATTGCGTGTTTGATTTAGAGAGGTTTTACTGTACTACATCAGGTATATATGTCAGTCTACATAATTATGTACATTCACGTTAACCCTTTGAATGGTGAATCTTCAAAGTTGAATGGTCTATCATTGTTTAACGGTTTACTTTATAAAAATGCATTTTCACGAATTTACAAACAGAGTAGATCTAGATCATATGGCTCCTATAGGAGATGTCTGATCAGGGTCTGCTGTTTGCTAATGGAATTTAATAGATCTGTTTCTCTGTGATAGGATTTTGATTGACAAACAGTGAAGACCCTGATCAGGACTCCTCTGATTTTGGTCTACACTGTTTGCAAATGCCAGTGCACTCATTTCCCATATTCATAGAGTTAAATAGTTTGGATTTCAGAAAGATAACATAAAATAAAGGAAGTGAAACATGCCCACCAAAACACTGTTAACACGCAGACAGAAAGATGCAAGGGTGGTAATAAAGAAAATCTGTTTGTCACATATGAACCATTCTTTAAACTAATGTAAAGTTGCTACCACTGAGACATAGTGTTTATCATAGAAACATCGGCATTTCCACATTCTCCGGAAAAGTGGTGTCTCATAAGACTCTATACTCCTATGCCACATCACTTAGGACAAACCTCCTTAACCTATTCCCTCATTGGCTATTTTTAGACACAACCTCTATGAATAAATCTACCGAAAAGGAGCACTAACTAGAAGAAAAGGATTTTTTTTTAGTATGGGTTAACCTATTCCCTCATACTGACTCCTTTTGACGCCTCTGTAAAAGTCACTTTCTGAAATCATTGTGATAAATAGAGCATTTGGTCCATAGGAATCACAATGATTTCAAAACTACACATTTTCTAAAATGTTCCTTTTCTGTAGTAAATCCTCCTTTTCAGTAGATTTGTTCATCGAGGTTTGGCCTAAACATAGCCAATCAAATAAATAAATAATGCAGGATGTTAAACATTTCAGATCCTGATCAGAGTGATCTACTTTCATGTTTTTTCACCATAAAAAAACTTGTACACGATAGATATTTACAAACAATCAATTAAAGGAAAGATCAAGTCAAAAGAGAAAAAAAGTACTTTCATTCTCAAACAGTAACATCTTCTACATAAGTAATGGTTCATACATGCAAATACAAGACACAATGTCGGAGCTCTAGATAAGGTAAAACCTGCTGTAAGTGGCCGTTAAAATAAAGTCTAAATCTGTGTAAGTAAAACCTCTCTATAACAGCCACTAAATTGTGTTAATTAGTTGGTATTTAGGGCAGGTGGCTGCTTAAAGCAAGGTGAAAGTAAAACAGAACGCTCCTATAGGAGCATTGTGTTTTACTTTCACATTGCTTTAAGCAGCCACCTGCCTTTAACACAAAATAATTGATGTCATTTAGTGGCTGTCATTTACTGTATTCAACCATTTTCCTCACACAAACGCCTTTTAACATCTATTAAACAGAGTAGACCAAGATCAGGTAGCACCTGTAGGAGCAAATTGATCAGGGTCTGCTCTGTTTGCTTATGAAATAAAGAGAGATCTGAATATACAGTTTCTACTAATACAAAATTCAATTATAAACAAGAAAGGATGTTGACAGGACATCAAACCGGGTTTTCCTTCACTATTAACTGTGTGCAAAGCTCTTTATCGGATACCCCTGCTTATCATGTATAGTCTTGTCTAAGTCTATGTCTTGCGTTGGGAGACCACAAAATAGTTTGATAAAAATCTAAAATAAGAGATGCACAATGGCATTATATGTGGAGCATTCTTTCAAAGATATATAAAATTCGTTAAGGATTTAGGAGGAATTGTGCTCATGAACTGAGTACCCAAACACCATGTACTATTATGGCTAAGTCCATGTTTTGTTATAGAACATAACGAAGCATTACATAAGGAACATTACTGTCAAAGTTTTACTACCCATATAAGAGTTGTAAGAGGAGTTGTGCTTACGAATTTAACCATACATAATATCTGGAATAAATCCTAAAGTCTAATTAGCTCCCCTGAAACTTGTCAAACCAAAATTATATTCCTCATGCATATCTTCATATGGTGTACTACTTTCTGTTAAGATTTCATTGAAATCCAAAAACCCATGTAGGAGGAATTGTGCTTAGGTAAAAATACCTAGTGATTTCTAGGTTCAAATGGGCATAACTCCTAGAAAAATTGCAGCATGAAAAATCCCTGACAATATGCACATGTACATATTGTGTCCTTGTTATGTGCAAGGTTTTATGAAAATCTGTTGGACAGTTTCAGAGGAGTTGAGCTTACAAGATTTGCAACCCCCTTTTTGACCGACCGACCGCCCATCCGACTGCCGTACATCACCATTTCAATAACGGGATTTTCCGTGGAAAACCCGGTTAAAATAAATATTCATGATGTCATTATTTCTTACATAAATATTCAACAGGTAAAGGGTTTAGTCAGGCAGTTGCTGGACAACGGTAATTCAGAAAGTTCCCAAAGGAGCTTTCAACATTACATTGTCTCGCAATTAGCAACCATCTATTTCGAAAGCCTCAAATTTGTCTTCAAGTTGTGGTAACTTTACCATTTACACCATGAATATCCATATAAAAATAATGACATAATGAATAGCAATTAGATAAATTCTTACAGTATCACATGGACATGGGAATATTTGGCCATAGTAGAAACTGTAGAATCATATCTATATTAATTCATAAGAAAACAAGAGCAAATGCATGAAAAGGCATTTATTTGAGGGAAAGGCTGGAAACAGGCTTTACTGCCCTTTCATTTTTTCCCTATCAAACCCTATTTTGTTGATACTCATTAGAAAGCCCTCTTTGAGGACTTTCAAATGAGATCCAACAAGATTAAGTTGGCTGAAAACCCTTTACTCCATAAATACACAATTATATGCCTTTGCAAACTGAGTAGACCCAGATAAGACGACTCCTTTAGGAGCCGTCTGATCAGGGTCTGCTCTCTTTGCTTAAGATATAATATAGATATGATTCTACAGTTTCTGCCATTGCTCAAACTGCCTGTGTCCATGTTCTATTATAACATTTAATCTTATTTATATTCATGATGTCATAATTTCTTACATGAATATTCATGGAGTAAAGAGTTACTAAAAGATTTCTATCAACCAATAGGCCTCTTATCTATAGCTCTGATGTGTAATACACTATAAGTGGTGACATCACATGTCAACTGACCTTATGTTGGTAAGAAGAGGTTAAAAATGGAGTGTCCTGAAAATCAACGTCATACAGTCATTGTTTTTGACTACATTCCTGCTTAAATTTACCTTCAAAACACACTAGTTCCACTGCTTAGACAAGACCAGAACTAACAGCACACTGTACCAGTTCATTTACCCTTACAATATAGCAATTAAATGTACTGGTGTCTGCAAGCAGTGTAGACCAAGATCAGTGGGCTCTAATCTGGGTATGCGCTGTCTGTCATTTTATAGCATTTAAAATGCATCATATATAGGATAAATATAGTAAATCATAAAGATTTTGAAAAGTCTGAAACCAACACCCACCCAACTTTCCTCCTAAACCAAATAAACAGTTTTTCTTAAGATCCCATGGTCTATCACATCTGACAGGTTATTTAACTCACCTTCACACACCACATCTCTTTTAACTCCTTACTGCATAAATATATATTTCTATGCCTATGCAACCAGGGTCTGATCTGTTTGCTTTTGGAATAATTGCAGTTTCTGCTTTGGAAAAAAATCATCTGGTAATATGCCACTGTAAAATTTAATCTAATTAATATTCATGATGTCATTATTTCTTTCATGAATATTCATAGAGTAAAGAGTTAAAGAGTTTCAAAAAAAACATCCTGACTGCAAGGATACAAAAAGCATCAATGTCTTAACCCTTTCCCTCACATAAAGGCATTTGCAAACAGAGTAAATCCAGATCAGACGGTTCCTTATAGGAGCTGTCAGATCATGACCTACTCTGTTTGCTAATGGAATTTGATAGATCTGTTTCTTTACTTTCTAAAATGGCTATAATGTTTCATCTTCCATATTTCATTATAACTATTTTGTCCATGAATATTCATTAGGTATTGAAATTTGGAATAAACATAGAACAGGGAAAGGGTTATTCCTTTACTCCAAATATATTCATATATATATATTTATCCCGTCACTACAGCCGCTAGTGACGTAATAAAGGGGTAGCATAATAAACCTAAGTTTATACGTACAGTAGAGGTTTATTTGTATAGTAGGTGTAGGAATTTCTTCTTACAACAGGAACTATTTTTAATTTTTCTTCAAAATTGTTTTACCAAAAATAAAGTATTAAATTGGAAGAAAAAACACTTAATATGGATAATTATCATTAAGTATCCAAGTAAAAACCCAAACCGTCATTTAAAAAAAAATAAAAAGGAAACAGAGAGAAAAAAAGATTCGTCGATAGTGAGAATCGAACCGGGGCTGACTGCACCATAAGCGACCTTCGTAACCACTACACTATCAGGCCAAGCATACTGTTAGCGAAATTGAAGATGTATATAAAGTTATCATGCTACCATATTGATGATTTTTTTTAAAATAAAATAAAATAATACAATAAAGCTTCATTAAAACATATATCACTCTCATGATAAGTTAATCGATAAACTCTTACAAGGGCGGTGATGGTCATAGACCTAAATATAGCCTGTTCAGTTCCATTGACGAGTGACGTTAGCCCTATCTAAAAATAGAAACCGAGACGACGGAACTCGAAGCCTCCGGTAGAATAATAACCATGTCTGTTTGAATTAACATATCGACTCTCGATTCAAACGATCTTATTTTTCAAATTCAAGCACGTTTTCCCGTTAATCGATAAACTCTTACAAGGGCGGTGATGGTCATAGACCTGAATATAGCCTGTTCAGTTCCATTGACGAGTGACGTTAGCCCTATCTAAAAATAGATACCGAGACGACGGAACTCGAATTTGACAACGTAGAGCCTCCGGTAGAATAATAACCATGTCTGTTTGAATTAACATATCGACTCTCGATTCAAACGATCTTATTTTTCAAATTCAAGCACGTTTTCCCGTCTTGTAATGTAAGTATCCAAACTATTTTCCTCTGCGGTAGCTCATTATTAACGTCTTTAGAACGGAAATGAAAAGGGAGGTCCGTTGATCGAAACACCGCATTTTCAATGCAAATTATTTCGATATTCGCATGTTTTATGAGACTATGAAAAAAGATATAACTAAATTGACTGGATAAATAGAATAATAGGTTAGTGTCGTAGATGGGACGCCTTTATCCGACTCGGAGAGAAAACAGTTGAGGCTCGGCAAGCCTCGCCTCAACGTTTTCTCCCCTCGTCGGATAAAGGCGTCCCATCTACGGCACTAACCTATTATTCTCTATGTATGCTTTTAATGCCTTTGCGAAGAGAGTAGATCCAAATCTGAAGGCAACTGTAGGAGCCATCTGATCAGGGTCTGCTCTGTTTGCTAATGAATGATAAAACATTTTAATCAAAATAATTACATGTATGCTGAATTATTTGAATATAAAAATATTAAAAGGACTATATTGTAATGAGCCACAGAGAAATGCTGAAAAGGTAAACAGATACTTAACAACATATCAATAGACATAAATCAACAATATAAAGTTGCACACATGAAAACATATAATAAAAGACGTTTAGTCTCAGCATTTCAATGCCTTTCAAAACCAGAACTGGTTTTCCCAATATTGGATATACCAAGTGAGCCCAAACTTTTAACCTTTTACTCCATAAATATGCCTTTCTACACCTTTGCAAAGAGAGAAGACCCAGATCAGATGGCTCCTATAGGAGCCACCTGACCTGGGTCTTCTCTGTTTGCTTATAAAAATATATAGATATGATTCTACTGATTCTGCCATGACTAATAATTGCTCTATTTGTGTGATTTTCTAACAATTAATCTAATGCATATTCACAAAGTCATTATTTCTTGCATGAATATTCATGGAGTAAAGGGTTAAGAAGACATCTGGAATTGTAAACAGTGTAGATCAAGATCAAATTACACGTTAAACACAGTATTTGATCAGGGTCTGTACTATTTGTCACACTACAGTATCAATAGAACACTGTTGCAGATGACATTTATTCAGCATTGAAAGGGAAAACATTCAACTGAACCACGAGAAGTACAGTAAAACCTCTCTATAACATCCACCAAATTGTGTCAATTAGTTGGTATTTAGGGCAGGTGGCTCCTTAAAAGCAAGGTGAAAGTAAAACAGAACGCTCCTATAGGAGTGTTATGTTTTACTTTCACCTTGCTTTAAGCAGCCACATGCCTTTAACACAAAATGCATGATGTAATTTAGTGGTCGTTATAGAGAACTTTTACTGTATACATTTAAACCCTTTACTCTTTGAACATTAATTAGATCAGTTTTTATAATGCCATATGTAACAAGATGTGTTTGTGAAACACTATGCCCCCTCGATATGATATCTGACCCTAAAGGATGACCTTGATCTTGACATGTCACCCCTCAAACTGTGCAGCTTCATGGGGTGCACATGCGTACCACATATCAAGTCTGTATCTGTACTGGTTCAAAAATGGCCAATGTTAAAGTTGGTGACCTTTGACCATGAAGGATGACCTTGACCTTGACATGTCACCCCTCAAACTGTGCAGCAAAATGAGAAACACATGTATACCAACTATCAAGTCTGTATCTCTACTGGTTCAAAAGTTATGGCCAATGTTAAAGTCGGTGACCTTTGACCCTGAAAGATGACCTTGACCTTGAAATGTCACCTCCAAACTGTGCAGCTTCATGAGATACACATGCATACCAAATGTCAAGTCTGCATCTACAGGTTCAAAAGTTATGGCCAATGTTAAAGTCGGTGACCTTTGACCCTAAAAGATGACCTTTACCTTGACATGTTGCCCCTCAAAATGTGCAGCTTCATGAGATACACATGCATACCAAATATCAAGACTATCTCTATTGGTTCAAAAGTTATGGCCAATTTGAAGTTGGTGATCTTTGACCCTTAAGGATGACCTTGACATTTCACCCCTCAAAACTGTGCAGCTTCATGAGATACACAAGCATGCCACATATCAAGTCTCTATCTGTACTGGTTCAAAAGTTATGGCCAATGTTAAAGTCAGTGATTTGACCCATGTTTGACCTCTGACCTTTAAGGATGACCTTGACCTTGACATGTCACCCCTCAAAATGTGCGGCTTTATGAGATACATATGCATGCCAAATATCAAGTCTCTATCTGTACTTGCTCAAAAGTTATGACCAATGTTAAAGTCGGTGATTTGATCCATGTGTTTGACATCTGACCTTTAAAGATGACCTTGACATGTCACCCTTCAAAATGTGCGGCTTTATGAGATACGTATGCATGCCAAATATCAAGTCACTAGCTGTACTGGCTCAAAAGTTATGACCAATGTTAAAGTTACAGACAAAGAAACAGACAATTTGAACTTTGACCCTGAAGGATGACCTTGACCAAAAGTTATGACCAATGTTAAAGTTACAGACAAAGAAACAGACAATTTGAACTTTGACCCTGAAGGATGACCTTGACCTTGACATTTCACCCATCAAAATGTGCAGCTTCATGAGATACACACGCATGCCAAATATCAAGTCTATCTCTACTGGTCCAAAAGTTATGGCCAATGTTAAAGTCGGTGATTTGACCTATATATTTGACCTCTGACCTTGAAGGATGACCTTGACCTTGACATGTCACTCCTCAAAATGTGCGGCTTTATGAGATACACATGCATGCCAAATATCAAGTCTCTATCTGTACTGGCTCAAAAGTTATGACCAATGTTAAAGTTGCATTAAAGTTCCAGACAAAAAACAGACAATTTGACCTTTGACCCTGAAGTATGACCTTGACCTTGACATGTCACCCCTCAAAATGTGCGGCTTCATGAGATACACAAGCATGCCAAATATCAAGTCTCTATCTCTACTGGTCCAAAAGTTATGGCCAATGTTAAAGTCGGTGATTTGACCCATATATTTGACCTCTGACCTTGAAGGATGACCTTGACCTTGACATGTCACCCCTCAAAACGTGCGGCTTTATGAGATACATATGCATACCAAATATCAAGTCTCTATCTGTACTGGCTCAAAAGTTATGACCAATGTTAAAGTTGCTGACAAACAAACAGACAAACGGACAAACAGACAAACAGACAGACAGGGCAAAAACAATATGCCCCCCAGATCTGATCTGGGGGGCATAAAAAAGAAATTTTAGGCCATGGCAGACACTGTAGAATCTGATCTATATTATTTCATTTATACACAATTTGACAAAGCAGACCCTGATCAGACGGCTCCTACTGGAGCTGTCTGATCTGGGTCTACTCAGTTTGTAAAGAGGTTAAAAGGCATATCAATGGAGGAAACCATTAACTAATATTTAAAAAAACACCTAATGCAGCTTGTTTTGTAACAGACATTGTGGATAGTAAATGGTAAAACCTGTTAACATTTACGACATACAAAAACATGATACGCCATTGGAAACCTCATTTGACATCAAAATGAAATCACCAATTTTAAAATGACATTGAAGTACCGATATTTAATAATTTTGATTGGTAGTAAAGGTCGAAATTGGAAAATGGGAAAACTGTGTCATATCTGAAGGTTGGCAGACGTATATCACTGGTTTATATGCTGTAACTGACCGTTTTACATGCTCCACTACCGTGTTATATGTAAAACTAAATTTGCAGCACCAATTTTTATCTGCCAACCTTCAAATAATTATGACAAGGTTATCCCATAAATCTTATCATGGGTCTTTACAGCAGGTGATAGCTTAACGCAAGACAATAAGTCACACAGCTCCCAAAGGATTTTTCTGCATTATGTTTTCCTTGCATTATGCAACCCCCTGCTGTTGCAGAGTATATATTTAATCTTTAATCATTAAGGGTAGCTAAATACATGGAGGCTTCACTATTTGCCAACCTTGATAATTTGTCTTACATATACATGTCCAGGCTTACATTGTTTCCCCAAGCTCCGTTTGTTTGTTATTACCCTACCCAATGTTATTCCATCCAATTTCCATCCCATTGGCTAACCTTTTACCTGGCAGTATTGCCTTTTGACACCTTATGTAAATGGAGTAGACCCAGATCAGATGGCTCCTGTAAGAGCCGTCTGATCAGAGTCTGCTCTGTGTGCTTATAGAATAATATAGATCCGATTCTACAGTTTCTGCCAGCCAAAAACACCCTTGTTAACCCCATGATCTCATATTATAAAGCAATTTTTAGACCCAACCTCTAACAACTGAAAAGCAGCACTTACTAGAAAAATGAAAATTTTAGAATCATGTAGTTTCGAAAACATTGTGATAAATAGAGCATTTGCTCCATTGGAACAGATGCTCTGTTTATCACAATGGTTTATAAAAAGTGATTTTTCCAGAGGTGTCAAAATGGTTTAATAATGCTTTAAAATATGGCCATGGGTTAATAATGCTTTTAAAATATGGCAATGGCCAAAATAATTATGTGCTCACATACAACTATAAAAATTCAGCCATTCAGCTGTTTCACAATGTAATTATTTCTGACATGCAGAATCACCAGGTAAAGGGTTAACATCCACCTCATATTAGAGCAGTGGTGTCAGTAACATTGCTTCATAGTGTGAAATGATTAACCCTTTCCTCCATAAATACACCTTTCTACACCTCTGTAAAAGTCACCTGTTGAAACCATTGTGATAAATAGAGCATTTGCTCCTATAGGAGCAAATGCTCTATTTATCACAATGGTTTCAAATTACAAAATTCTGAAAATTTCCTTTTCTCTAGTTAATCTCCTTTTCGGTAGATGCATCCAAAGAGGTTGGGTCTGCAAATAGTCTATGGAGGAATGGGTTAAATCTTTACTCCATCAATATTCATGTAAGAAAATTAATTACAATATGAAAATTAATTAGACACAGGAACTTTTGGCCATGGCAGAAACTTTATCATCATATCTATAATATATCGTAAGCATACAAGGCAGACCCTGATCAGACAGCTCCTATAGGAGCATCTGATCTGGGTCTACTCTGTTTGTAAATGCGTAGAAAGGCGTATTTATGGAGTAAAGGGTTAAGAGACAAATCTGAATCTAAACTGTCTGTCAAGCGGAATATTTTTAATATTGATGATAAAAAATTTAATTCATTATTGTACAAAAAGCTGATACTACAGATAGCTAAAAGCCTGTAACTCAAAACCTCATCTGCATTCAAAGGTCATATAACATACTCATTGCCATGTTAAACATTTCCCCCATATAAACTCCTTTTCACGCATTTGCAAACAGAGAAGACCCAGATCAGATGGCTCCTATAGGAGCCATCTGGTCAGGGTCTGCTCTGTTTGCTTTTGACATTATATAGATCTGATTCTGTAGTCTTCGCCAAAGCAAAACATTCAACTGATAAGTTGACATTACAAAAAATCAGGTAATAAATATTCTTGATGTCTTGTATTTCTTACATTAATATTGAACAGTGAAAGGGTTAATTCTAAATCTTATTATCCGCCCCAATCTCACCTCGCTATCTTGATCCGATTGTTCTGGGCTGTCTTGCAGCGGAGTTTCAGCCTGTTCCCACTCAATCTTGGCTGCCCTGTCTTTATCTGGCGGGTAAGCATTCACAATCACCACCCTATCCCGTGGGTTCACCATGGCACAATTACGAGCCACGCTTATCGCCGTTTTGATCATATCACCTAGCAATGCACAAAGCATTCAGAATGACTACCTCAGGTGTTTAGGATTGCTTGCAAAAATAGGAGACAACAACCTTGAACAATTTACTTGTCAGATATTCATGCAAGACTCCACCCATTATAAATATTAATTAATCTAGTTGTTGTATTAAACATATAAAATAATGAAATTTATCATCATGGCAAACAGTAGAGAATTTCTATCATATAATCAAACACAGCAGACCCTGATCAGACAGTCTCATCTGGGTCTACAGGGCTAACATTTTGACTGATGGGGCAATGAACCTTAACTTGTTGAGTAACTTTTCTCCAGTTCAAACCTTGGTCAATTTTGTACTTAACCCATTCCCTCATATTGACGCCTCTGCAAAAGTAACCTGTTGAAACCATTGTGGTAAATAGAGCATTTGCTCCTATAGGAGCAAATGCTCTATTTATCACAATGGTTTCAAACTGCAGAATTCTAAAATTGTCCTTTTCTCTAGTTAATGCTCCTTTTCGGTACATTTATTCAAAGAGGTTGGATCTAAAAATAGCCTATGAAAGAATGGGTTAAAAAAACATAAGCTACTTTTTCTTCAGACATAAAATCCGAGAGTGAAACAGTCTGGATCCATTTGAAACACAAGTAACTTGGCATTTCATCTTGTTCCAAACTGTTTGCCATAGTAATCTCAAATTCCAAAACAGCGAGCTTACAGCTAACAAGGGAACTTATACCTGTGATCATGATACTGCGGATGTTGGCGTGGTATAGTTTCTTTATCACAGGTTTTGTCTGCGGCTTCAGTTTGTTTTGCATCACAATTAGGCCGATAAAATTTAAATTGCACTCAACCTTGTCCCTGAAAAAGAACAACATGACACTTTATCCCGTAACTCTATAAATATGCCTTTCTACACCTGTGCAAACAGAGTAGACCCAGATCTGACGGCACACCCCAAAGATTCCTCTTGGCCAAGATTTCCTGTGTACATATCGAGGGCTTGGTGCAAAACTATTCTAACTCCTTCACTTTGTGAAGGAGTTAGAATAGGTTTGCACCAAGCCCTTGATATGACATTGTAAAAACTAATCTAATCAATTATCACAATGTATTTATACATGTGCTATATGAATATTTATACAGTAAATGGTTACACAGACACTGTGCAAAGGAACAAGTGTCAACTTCTGGCAGAGTGGGATGAAAAAAGCATCACGCAAAAAAATAGGCACACTGGAGGATGGTCAGACACACTGACAGACAAAAGAGAAAGACTCAAAAACAAAAGGGGTCATCTAGTGGTCATGACCAACCACCACAGCAAGTTTGAAGATCCTACGCCAACCCGTTTATCAGTTATTGATTGGAAACCATTTGATCTACCAACCGATCGACAGACAGACAGTTGGTCCAATATTCATACATACATTATTTTTACATGGAGTTAAAAAAAAACCCATAAATTTTAATGGATAAAAGTTATCAACCCTTTTCTTCATATAAACGCTTTTTCATACATTTGCAAACAGAGTATAGCCACATCTGACAGCTCCTATAGGAGCCGTTTGATCAGGGTCTGCTCTGTTTGCAACTGGAATTTGATAGATCAATTTCTTTAGTTTCTAAAGTGTCTACAATGTTCCATCTCCATATTTCATTCTAACTATTTTGTCTATGAATATTCAGTAGGTATTGAAATTTGGAGAAAAAAAATAGAACAGGAAAAGGGTTAAGTGCCACTTGGGAAATGAGAAAAGGGAAAGAACAGATAAAGGGTTAAGTGTAGTTGAAAGAGTTGCACTCAATATTACCTGGATATCCTCTGCGCTTGGTGCCATGTAATTTTAGGATCCATTGCCCGCCAGGCAAGGGCAATAACTCTGAAACCCTGAATTGTATACTGATGCAGCATCTCTTGAAAACTTTCAGGAACTGGGAAAAGGAAGCATATAAAATCTAAAGTATTCAAACCTACAGTACAGTAGAACTTCAATATCTTAAACTCAGATAACTCGAACTTCGGAATAACTTGAACTAAAAGTTCCGTCCTACCGAAACTTACAACACAAAATTGCTGTTAAAAGTATCACTACGCATATCTAGAAAAACATGTGACAGCTTAATGCTGGTCGAAAGTAATGTTGAAAGATCCTACAGGAGATTTCAGCATTACCTTAGAACTGCATTAAGCTGTGAACTGAGAAATTGTCCAAAGTACTTTGTATCGTCCCTTGATGTTTGAGGGTTTTTTACAGTATACTGTTCTCTTCAGATATCTTTATGGAGATGCCTTTCATGTCTTTGCAAACAGAGCAGACCCAGATCAGATGGCTCCTGTAGGAGCTGTCTTTTCAGAGTTGGCTCAGTTTGCTTATGGAATAATACAACTATTCCACAAATGGTAAGGTCATAATACTCTTAAGCATGCTAGTAATTACTGTCTTCAGAAACTGTTGTCTGCTTAAAATTCTCAAAGTTTTAAATTATGTCGGAGCACATCTGTAAGAAATAATCACATATCAAGCTTCATCAATGTAGCTTGAAAACCATAGAAAAAGTAAGTTGCAAAAGATTGTACACTCTGAAGTGTACAGAACAATATCCCATATATCCCCTACCCTAAAAAGGTGAAGTTATGGAGTAAATAGTTAAAGAAAACTTTGTTTATTCATAAGATGAAAAATTCAAAAGGTTATATTGTATCTGATTTTATAGAACAGAAACTAGAATTAGATCTGTATAATTTCATAAGCAAACAGAGCAGACCCTGATCAGACATTTCCTACAGGAGCCGTCTGATCTGGGTCTCCCCTGTTTGTAAAAGGTGTGAAAAAGCGATTGTATGAAGGAAAGGATTAAAGAAAAGCTTTTTTATTCATGAGGTGAAAAATTAGAAAGGTTCTGTTGAATTTAACCCTTTCCCTGTTCTATGTTTATTCCAAATTCCAATACCTACTGAATATTCATTAACAAAATAGTAATAAAGAAATATGGAAGGTGAAACATTGTAGACATTTTAGAAAGCAAAGAAATAGATCTATCAAATTCTATTAGCAAACAGAGCAGACCCTGATCAGATGGCTCCTCTAGGAGCCATCTGATCTGGGTCTACTCTGTTTGCAAATGCGTGAAAACACGTTTATATGATGGAAAGGGTTAATTTTATAGAGCCTTGTTCTATACCTGTAGAGGGATCACAAAGGCTGACTATTTTCTCTGGTGCACCTTTACAGAATATGTCCATGTTGCTCTGACCCAGTGTCCTTGTTATCACACTCATACGCTGCATGGATGAGGAGAAGGTGAACTGCCTCACTATACCCACTTCAAACTGTGACTGGAGGGAAAACTAGAATTATCACACTGAATGTGATAAATACCCAAGAATTTGTCAGAGCATATTATATTTTAAATAAATGGTCATAATGCGACAAAAAGTCATCTGACTGCATCATTTCAATGATCTGCAGATGTATCCTCTTGATAATGAAGTTTCTCATAGTTTTGTTGAAATTGCTCTAATAGTTGCTGAGAAATAGCACAGACAAGAAAAACCAAATGACCAGCCCACAAACCACTAGATGGACAGATTGAAATGATTGCCCCCTTTCCAATTACACATACTTACTCATTTATGGGGACAAAATAAATTTTTCAGCAATGGTAGAAACAATATTGAGTGAAAATATCTTTTGAACACCTTCATCAGGATAGTGGAATTAGCTTGACTAAAGCTTTAAACCTTTACCTGAACATACTGCCCTTTAACACTTTTGCAAACAGAGAACACCAAGATCAAGCAGCTGTTTGATCAGAGTCTGTCCAGTTTGTTTATTGGGATAATACAGACTTGATTCTACCCTTATTATCATGGCAAAAAATGCCATATGAATACAGTAAAACCTCTCTAAATCAGAATTCAGATACCTTTACGCAGGTGGCTGCTTACTGCAGAGTGAAAGTCATGCAGAAAGCTCCTAGAGGAGCTTTCTGCATGACTTTCACCCTGCATTAAGCTGCCACCTGTCTCCAAGACCAATATTTATACCAAACTGAACGTCTGGTTTAGAGGTTTTAGGGTTCGTTTTACTGTACAGGACATTTTGAATTAGGCAAAAAGTGTAGCATCAGAGCTAAGTTGTATATATACAGAGCAGACCCTGACTGGACTGCTCCTCTCATCTGGGTCTACTCTGTTTGCAAAGGTGTGAAAATGTGTTTATATGCAGGAGAGTGTTAAGAATAGTTTACAGCTAAAGCTTACCACTCCCAGATCTTCATCTGGCATGTAGGCATCTCTGGTTACTGGACGTACCACGGTCGGCATGATCGTGTCAAACTTGCTTGTGTCCCTACCTGGCTCGTCCAGCATCTGTAGGAAAGAAGGCAATCACAGAATAAGCTTTTCTTAAAATTCACATTTTAACATATTATTCTTAGTGAACTCATTCACAAATATATCTTAAATAAATTTAACCCTTTCCCTCATATAGACAACATTTCCCTATTATAATTTTATAAGCAATAAGAGCCTATAGGAGCCGTCTGATCAGGGTCTACTCTGCATGCAAAGGTGTGAAAAGTGTTTACATGAAGGAAAATATTAACCATTTCCCCTCAAATAAACTCCTGCGTTGGTCTAGTGGTAGTGCACTTGACTACCAATCCGGAGGTCCAGAGTTCAAATCCCGGCCCCTCCCAGACGCTTTTCAGTGTCTCCCATCCGCATCTCCTCTCCACCAAGGGGTTAAAATGGGGACCTGTGAGGGTCACTAGCCGGTACTGCGGCTGCATGATTGCACCATATGTGAGCAGTGCTCAATAGTGTAGGCGAATGAATTAATGACCTGGGGAGTAAATGTACAGTTGGCGGAGCGGTCCTTCAGACTGAAAATAGACTATAACTAGCTACTTTACTTTTCTTTGCATGACAGAGTAGATCCAGATCAGATGGCTCTGTAGAAGCCGTCTGATCAAGGTCTGCACTGTTTGCTTATGAAATTATATAGATCTGATTTTACATTTTCCACCAATACCAAAATATTCCTGTGTCCATAGTCTATTATAAAAATTCAGCTCATGAATATTCATGGTGTTATCATTTGTTACATGAATATTCAACATGTAAAGGGTTAACCCATTCCCTTATAATGATGCCTTTTGACGCCTCTGTAACAGTTACTTTTTGAAACCATTGTGACAAATAGAGCATTTGCTCCATAGGAGCAAATGCTCTATTTGTCACAATGGTTTCAAAAGTACAATTCAAATATTTACATTTTTTGTACTAAAAGCTCCTTTTCGGTAGTTTTATTCAAAGAGGTTGGGTATTTTCAGAAAGGTGCCAAAAATCTAAAAATAGCCTATGGGGTAATGGGTAAAACATCAATTACCCAGTTGGTGGAGTTGAACATGATGACATCTAACGGATCGCCACTAATCTCTCCATCAATGATAGTGAGGGAATGACAAGTGGCCATGCCAATCAGAAAGTTGCCCTTCTCCATGTTGGCTGGGTCTCGGATCAAATGTTCAAACCTGAAATCAGTTATAGTGGTAATAAGATTTACAATGCGTCAAACTACAAGCCTCTTTCCACTGTATTTACGCTTAATTTTAGGACATAAGTTCTCTCCACAAGCTTGTAAAGTTGTCCAAGCCAAACTTAGTCTTGATTTCATAACTTGAAATGAAACTAATGGAGAAAGGAAAAGTACAGATCCTGATCAACTTCTTCTTCAGGATCAATTTGACCCAAGTCTACATTATTTCTCTCTATTTTTCTTGCCAGAAATTATGGTACTTGATTGTTCACTATCAGAAGGAAATGATCATTCTTTCAATAAAGACATCATGGGCCAGAACTCCATATCCCAGTGCAGTAAAACCCCTCTAAACCAGATGTTAACTTTGGTACAAATATCGGTCTTGTGACAGGTGGCAGCTTAATGCAGGGTTGAGGTCATGCAGAAAGCTCCTCTAGAAGCTTTCTTCATGACTTTCACCCTGCATTAAGCAGCCACCTGTCTAAAAGCATCTAATTTTTTCTCTATTAAAGGGATTTTACACTATAAATAGTTAAAACTTTTATTCTGCCAAACACTTACTATTTGGCATTGTTTTAAAATGTATTACTGCGCATATCTAGAAACACATGTGGCAGCTTAATGCAGATCTAAAGTAATGCTGAAATCTCCTAATGGAGCTTTCAGTAATACTTTAGACCTGTATTAAGTTGTGAACTTGAGAAATTATTCAGATCAGAAATCGGATGACTCTAACCTCTGCTATCTCAAAGTAATTTGTATATTCCCCTGAATTTTGAGATATCGAAGTTCAACTGTACAGTATAGACTCTACAGTATAATTACTATCAGATGGACTCAACATTCAAACAGGTATTCAAAATCTGTTCTAAACCTACCTGCAATCTACCACTGGTAGAACACCCAGCATATCAAGGCCGTCCTCTGTCAGTGTACCAGTCTACAAATATAGCAACATCTCTACAGTTCTGTATCTTTTCATTGTAAAATAAAAAGGTAAACTGCTTACAAACTACCTTAAACTTCAAACACGTAATTTTGACCTCATACATTAAACCCTTTCCTGTTGAATATTCATGCAATAAATTGTTATAACGGCAATGAACGCAAGAGTTTTTGGTATTGATAGACACTGTAGAGTCAGATCTATTATTATGTTTGCTTAAAGTTGGATGTAGCGCAATTTTGACTTCTTTAACCCTTTCCCTCATATTGACGACTTTTGACGACTCTGCAAAAGTCACTTTCTGAAACAATGGTTTCAAACTACAAAATTCTAAAAGTTTCCTTTTCTCTAGTTAATGCTCCTTTTTGGTAGATTTATTCAAAGAGGTTGTATCTAAAAACAGCATATCAGGGAATAGGTTAAATTCTATCAAACCCTTGAGAAACTATTTTGAGCAAGTGTCATGACACAAGCTTTTTAGAAACTATTGATCATGTCAACCAGCTTAGATGCTGATGAGACGCCAAATTACTCGGCATCTGATGTGCTGTTTGCACATGCAAAAGAAGTTGCCATTAGCAAGATAAGGATAAAGTTTAGAACAGTCTGAAAAGTCACTGAAAAAGCATTAACCCTTACAGTGCTGACTAATTCAAAATTCAAACAGGTAAGCTTGTCGTAAATATTTAGGGATTTTTCTACAAAAAAGTGTAACATGACAAACAGTACTGACCCAGGTGAGAGGGCTCCTCTAGGAGCCGTCTTCCCTGGGTCTGCACTGTTTGCGAAGGACACTAGTGACTCATGTCCCACACTTTTAGGGTTAACATCAAGCACTTTGCTGAACATTCAAGGTGAAATGCTCTATCATTGTTCAATTATACTGACCATTTAGTTTAACCCTTTCCTGCATATAAACATGTTTTCACACATTTGCAAACAGAGTAGACCCAGATCAGATGGCTCTGTTTGCTATGAAATTTAAAAGAGCTGTTTCCTAACTTTCTAAAATGGCTACAATGTTCCAGCTTCAATATTTCATTATAACTATTTTGTCCATGAATATGCAGTAGGTATTGAAATTTGGAATAAAAATAGAACGGAAAAGGGTTAAAAGGCTTAAATTTGCTAGAGTGTGTTGAATAATTAAAAGTGCAGATCATGATCAGAGGGACACTCTAACAGATCTCTGATCTGGGTCTACACTGTATGCAACAGGGCACTGGTTTCTTCTGTTCAAATTTCTGCATTTAGTAAGTATCCTAAGAAAATTCACGAACATTTCAAGCCTTCAGTTTAGTTTGAAGAGAAATCAATACTTGGTTCCTACAGATTTATGTATGAGTATTTTATTAAGGAAATCTCACCTTATCAAAGCAGAACAGATTTATTCTTCCACAATAGTTTATACGAGGAGGGCTGATGCAGAAAATCTTGTCTTTTTTCAGTCTGTTCTGAGCGTAAACCATACCAACTGTCATGGCCGCCGGTAAAGCTGGCGGAACAATAATGGTGATGATGTCCAGGACTCTGAGGAGAATTCTCTCCACTGGACGCTGTTGTGATAAAACAAGAACATTTAGACAAACTAGAATTACCACTAAATAAGATTAATATTACCAAATATTTTATAACGGTATTTGAACATGTGATTATTTGGATAAGGCAGAAACTGTAGAAGCAGATAAGATATTTAATAGGATATGAATACGACTAGCATCAGATCTACATGTATATAATTCAATAAGCAAACAGAATAGACCCTGATCAGATGGCTTCAACAGGAGCCATCTGATGTGAGCCTACTCTAGTTGCAAAGGCATGAAAGGGCATTTCTATCAGGTGAAGGATTAACCCATTACCTCATAGGATATTTTTAGGTACAACCTCTTTGAATAAAGCTATCGAAAAGGAACATGAACTAGGGAAAAGGAAAACTTTAGAATTTTGTAGTTTGAAACCATTGTGATAAATAGAGCATTTGCTCCTATAGGAGCAAATGCTCTATTTATCACAATGGTTTCACAAAATTACTTTTACAGAGTGGTCAAAAGTCAAGAGTATCAACAGAAGCTTACCCCAAGTCTGACAAGTTCATAGATACTGTAGGCCATCCCAAAGAAGGCAACAACAGCTAGGAACATGATGAACCTCATGGCGTCCTGGTAGAACTTGAATCCCAGTGGCTTGGGGAACAAAATAGCTCGCACCAGCTCACCCTTAGATGTGCTGAACCCTGAGTATGAGAAAATATATAATATTACTATTTTTAGATCCATTACCTCATAGCCTATTTTTAGACCCATTACTGTATAGGCAATTTTTAGATGCAACCCCTTTAAATAAATCTACCAAAAAGGAGCATTCACTAGAGAAAAGGATTTTTATTAGAATTGTGTAGTTTTGAAACCATTGTGATAAATACAGCATTTGCTCCTATGGCATCCAAAGGTGTCAAAATGAAGGAATGGGTTAACCCTTTCCTCCATAAATACGCCTTTCTACGCCTCTGTAAAAGTCACTTTTTTAAACCATTGTGATAAATAGAGCATTTGCTCCTAAGGAGCAAATGCTCTAGTTATCACAATGGTTTCAGAACCACAGAATTATAAAAAAATCCTTTTCTCTAGTTAATGCTCCTTTTCGGTAGATTTACTCAAAGAGATTGGATCTAAAAATAGCCCATGAGGGAATGGGTTAAAGAAATAGTCTCTACAATAGATGCATATTTTCAATAAAATCATAAAGCATGATGTTGTTTATGTTCAGTTATTCTTATGAAGATTGTCAAGTTGCACTTAAATCGAAATTAGAAAATTGTGTCTGTAAGACACAGCGATGCCCCGTGGTGGTGCTTGACAATGAAAAAACTGACAACCAACTGCACATATAAGCATGACACACAGACAGACAAACGTGACACACAGACAGACAAACGTGACACACAGACAGATGGACGGGCAGGTGCAAAACATAATGCACCCTGACTATCATCAACAGTGCAATCAGTTTTAAAATACAGTGGCTGACCTAAGTCTTCACGGTCACTAACCAGCAGTTAATTATTTTGACTGGCACTTTGACCAACATTTGCTGGACACTTAGAATAATTTGGGTATCTAGTAGATTTTAAATTGTCTATTCCATATACATGTATGCCCTTGCAAACAGAGTAGATCTAGATCAGACAGTTCCTGCAGGAGCTGTCTGATCAGGGTTTGCTCTGTTTGCATATGGAATAACAATAACATAGATCTGATTCTACAGTTTCTGCCTTGGCCAAAAAATTCCTTTGTTCATATGCCACTATAAATATTCAGCAAATTAATATTCATGATGTGATTATTTCTGAAATTAATATTCTTGAGGTTAAAAGTTAAAGAACTACTAACCTGTTCGTACAACAACGGCCAGAACTTTGGCGTGGCCATAATATCGTGTCTGTACCACCTTGGTGCCTGCAAACAGTGTGTGCCGCTTGTGTGTTTCTGTGGAGTAGATCTCATCGTCCTCCTGTTGGCTCAATGGGGTCTTTGTGACAGGCACACTTTCACCTGAAAGGGACACAAAGTCATTGACAAATATGTCAAATAAAAATTTCAGGAAAGGATAACCATTTGCAACAGTCTGATGCTCTGCAATCAATATAGAAATTATCTGACAATGTCCCAGGTCCAGAAAAGATGCTTTAATTAAACAAGAGGACCATGATGGCCCTGTATCGCTAATCTCGTTTACTATGTTTTCTATATCAAAGCTCTGACCATATTAATTTCAGAGAAGATGTTTGTAGATTTCACTACATAACTCTTTGTAGACCCTGACAAGATGGCTCCTACAGGAGAAGTTAGATCTGGGTCTACTTTGTTTGTAAAGGTATGAACAAGCATTTATATGATGGAAAGGGTTAAAAAGCACCGTTACACAGTAAGATTCCTTCCTTCTTTTTTCTTTCCAGCCCCTTACCTGTAAGCATACTCTCATTGACAATACAAGTTCCTGCCATAAGGACGGCATCACACGTCATCACGCAGCCTGACTGAGGAATAACAATCACATCTCCTGGGACTACCTGAGTTACACACACATCTTCGTACGACCCGTCTCCTCGTGTCACATTTATTGTGGATTCTTCAGATTTCACCATATTATGCAGAGTAGTCATTTGCTGTAAAAGGGAAGAAAAAGGTAAAGGTCTAATCTGGACAAAAAATGCTTTCAGATTGTTATCATAAATCTACAATTAGCTATAGCTGTAAGGATTATATTCTCGCTCTTTACACACAGCAACAGTATAGTAAAACCTGTTTTAGCCCTTCCATGTGGAACATTCAAGTAAGAATTAACAACATCATGAATATTTATTAGCTGAACTTTTATAATGTTAACTTTTCAAGGATTGTTTTTGCTCTTCAAAATCTGTAGTATCAGATCTATATTATGACAAAAGCAAACAGAGCAGACCCTGATTAGACAGCTCCTATAGAAATCGTCTGATTTGGGTCTACTCTGTTTGTAAATGCGTGAAAATGCGTTTATATGAGGGAAAGGGTTAACTCTTTCCCTGTTAGTATTCATATAAGAAATAATGACATCATGAATATTTATTAGATGAATTTTTATAAAGGCATACATACATAGGACGTTTTGCCTGACAGGCAGAAACAGTATAATCAGTTCTATATTATACCATAAGCAAACAGAGCAGATGTATGAATGATTAAAAAGTTCCAAAAATTCATCCAAAGTCTGACAGTAATGAATAATCGAGGTTTGTTAACCTTTTTCTGAACATTTATTGTCCGTTTTCCAGACCTGCAGAAATGCTAGGATTTACAGCGCCCTGTTAATTACACATCAATAATATTCACAGAATGGAATTTTAACAGGAATTTGTGTCAGAAAAGATTTTTCATTAATTTTCTTTATTGTCGAAGAAAACTGCTTGCATGAAGCATTCAATATGACAAACCACCCTGTCAATTTATTTCAGATGTTGAAATACCCCCACCAATAGAATTTGAATTAAGTTTCCACCCCCACAAACAGAATTAAAATTTCTTTTGCACACCCCACCAATGTAATTTTAATAGGTTGTTGTTCGACCCACCCAGGGAGATTTTCCTTGAATAGCCCTAAGCAGCCACTTGCTAAACAAAGACAGGAGTCTCAAAAAGCAGGTGGCTACTTAATGCTGGACAAAAGTGAGCTTTCTGCTTTACTTTTGCATAAGCTACCATTTCTCTTAACCCTTTCCCTGTTCTATATTCATGCAAGAAATAATGACATCATGAATATATATTAGCTGAGTTTTTATCAAAAAGAATGTTTGCTTTGACAAAACTGTAGATTAAGACCTACATCATGTCAAAAGCATACAGAGCAGACGCTGATCAGACAGCTCCCATAGGACACCTACATTAACCCTTTCGGCGCCAAATTTCTAATTGTCGTCTGCAATCCAAATGTGTTAAATCAGTCGGCACAAGAAGGAAATGAGATAAATAAATGTAAATTTCAAAAGAATGAAGCACATATATAGAAATAGAGATTGAGACAAATAGTGAAGTCCCTGATCAGACGCCGCCTTGAAAAGGCTGATCTGGGACTGCACTATTTGTCGTGGTGCATTTATGCAACTTCGGCAGTGAAAGGGACAGTAATATATAGAAAGAGCTCCTTTCACTTTTATTACAAATTTGCTATCGATATAAGCCACCCTACCTCAGAGCTCTACTTAGGAGTAGGGCTCAGGAACCTTATGTAGAGGTTCAACATATCACTGCAAAACACTACTTTACTGGTACCTATCAGAGTAAACTCTTCAAATGAGTCTATGAGTATCAACCATTATCGGTTTGCTTAACCCATTCCCTGATATTGACGACTTTTGAAGACTTTGTAAAAGTCACTTTGTGAAACCATTGTGATAAATAGAGCATTTGCTCCTAGAGGAGCAAATGCTCTATTTATCACAATGGTTTCAAACTACAAAATTCTAAAATTGTCCTTTTCTCTAGTTTCTCCCTTTTCGGTAGATTTATTCAAAGAGGCTGTATCTAAATATAGCCTATGAGGTAATGGGTTAAGATAAGAGATTAGAAAATATTATTATTTAACCCTGCATTTAGCTGCCACCTGTCTCCAAGACTGATATTGATACTAAATTAAATGTCTAGAGGTTTAGAGGCGTTTTACTGCTTAGTACCTTTTTTGTTTCATAGAGAGATATGCCAATGGAGATACAGGAAATGATGAAAATGCAGACTGCGTAGTAGTAGTAGCTATCAAGGGACCATAGGATGATACTACACAGCTGGAAAATGTAGAATGGGTTCAGGACCTGAAACAAACACACACAAAAACACTTTATATTAGAAGTCCAGATAAGATGCCTAAACAACATTTCAAAGAATAACTCCTTTATTTCTCCATCAAACCCTAAACTGTGACCACTCTTTAGAATAGTCTCTTCAAGACTATTCTAAAGAGTGGTCACAGTTTAGGGTTGGGTGGAGAAATGACGACATTAGTATTTGCTTACGCACCTTTACCTGCAGCTCCGACTTATTATAAATACTTAGCCCTCTGAACATAAGAAACAAGTGTACTGGCATTTTCAAACATTGTAGACCTAGATCAGAGGGCTCCTAGAGGAGCTCTCTGATCAGGGTCTGCCTTGTTTGTCATTCACGATCTTCCATAAACTTAAGGTTTTTCATACTGACTCTATAATAAACCCCTTCCCTGTTGAATATTCCTGTCATTCATGAATAAATCTTAGCTGAATTTTGATCATGGTATATGTGTACACATGAATTTTTGGTACTGGTAGGAAATATAAATATATAGGACTATATATATATCTCTATATAACATATATATATAGATCTATTAAAAATTCATAAGCAGACAGAGCAGACCCTGAGGCCTCTGAATCTACCCTGTTTGTAAGGCACCAAAATGTATTAAACACTGGTGGGCTATTCCTCTTTGAATATTCAGTATTCAAAGGGTTAGGCCATGTTTGCTTACAAGTGTCACTGGATTGCAATTTAATAAAGGATTCCTCTAGATAACCCACTAGATGTAAGCATTTATTTTCAGTAAATTAAATTATGCTATTTATACAGAATTTTAAATAGAACTATCACTAAAGGTGATGAATACCCCCGAACAGCAGCCTTGATTGCAATTTGCAGTTGGACAGACTGACTGACGGCCTCAGCGACAGGCTGATTCCAGTGCACCCCCTCACACTTTGCTTGCGGGGGTATAATTATGTTAAGTGTCACATGCAAAACAAGAACTGCCAGATTTAAGCCATAGAAGTGTGGCAACTCCAATCATAACAAAGCACATAGTAATTTTTCTCTGCAACAACTGTCATCTGCTTCATTTCTTAAAATAAAATTTCTCTCATTTCTTTGCAAAAGTATGGTCAAAATGTCTGATCACGGTCTGCTGTTTGCTCATGGAATTTGAAAGATCTGCTTCTTTACTTTTTAAAATGGCTACAATGTTCCACCTTCCATACTTCATTTTAACTATTTTGTTTATGAATACATTGTATTCAGTAGATAATGATAAATATAGAACAGGGAAAGGGTTAAAGAATGTTGTTTAAACATTTATGCCATTAACCCTTTCCTCCATAGGCTATTTTTAGACCCAACCTCTTTGAATGAATCTACCCAAAAGGAGCATTTACTAGAGAAAAGTAAAATTTTAGAATTTTGTAGTTTGAAGCCATTGTGATAAATAGAGCATTTGTTCCTATAGGAGCAAATGCTCTATTTATCTCAATTGGTTTCAAGAAGTGGTTATTACAGAGGCATAGAAAGGCGTATTTATGAAGGAAAGGGTTAATATACGACTCAAATAATTACCTCCTCTATGAAGAGTCTCCAGTAGGATTTCACTTCAACTATCACAGAATTCTCTCCATAAATTAATTGTCTGTAATAAAAACAAAGTACAGTAAAACCCCTCTCAAAAGGAATTCTAGCAGAAAAGAATTTGATACTTTTAGGCAGGTGGCTGCTTAATGCAGGGTGAAAGTCATGCAGAGAGCTCCTAGGAGTTTTCTGCATGACTTTCACCCTGTATTAAGCTGCCACCTGTCTCCAAGACCAATATTTATACTAAATTTAACGTGTGGTTTAGAGGACTTTTACTATAAGAAGAAATTTTACTCATCTTATTTGATACTGAAAGTTGTTACGAATGCAGAAAATTAACCATTTTCCAGTTAACGTTCTACTCCATGAATATTTATGTAAGAAATAATGATGTCATGAATATTAATTAAGATTAAGTTTTATATTGGCACTTGGACATTGGAATTTTTAGCCATGGCAGAAGCTGTAGACTTATGTCTATATTATATCATAAACAAACAGAACAGACCCTTATAAGACGGCTCCCACAGGAGCTGTCTGATCTGGGTCTACTCTGTTTACTAAGATGTAGAAAAGCGTATTTATAGAGTTAACCATTTTCCAGATAAGCACAATCTAACAGACATTTGTGAACAGTTTGATTATAAATGAGTAAACAAGTAATTACACGCCTCATCTTGTTTCAAGACGATTGCTACTATGCTGACAACTAAACTAAAACTGTGTCCATAAGACATGTAAGCCCCTCCTCCCCCCCATCCCCCTGGCTATAATGTATGTTATACAGTGACGAAAATTTCAAAGTCTCATAACTCTAGTAAAAATGATACACTATTAGCATTGTTCATCTGTGAAGAGTTTGGATGCACAAGATTTGCTGTATGTACATATGAATGTACAGACATATAGATGGATGGACTAGAGCAAGGCTACATGCCTCCCACCCTCAAGGGGGGGGGGCATAATAAGCATAATTACACTTTAATATTTCAAAATCATTTTGCCACATACAACCTCTTCAATATAAAATATAGTAAAAACCCTCTAAACCAGGCGAGAAGAATTAAGATACTTTTAAGCAGGTGACTTATGGAATTATATATCTACAGTGTCCTGACATGGCCAAAAATCTCATGTTTATATGCTATTATAAAGAAGCTGCTAATAAATATTCATGATGATTATTCATCAACTAAAGGGTTTTAACAATCTGCAATATCATTTATTTATTTAATATTTCTGAATAGTATTTAAAATTTCTGTTGAATATCAAATTATTCTTAAACTGTTATGAAGAAGTTGTGAGTTTATGTACAGTAGAATCTGTCTTAAGCAGCCATCAAAAAGAGGTCTAAATTATGTGTCTTTAAGGCAAGTGGTAGCTTAATGCAGGTCAAAAGTAATGCAGAAAGCTCCTGTAGAAGCTTTCTGCATTACTTTTGCCCTGCATTAAGCAACCATCTGCTTTTTAAAAACTCCTGTGCTTAATAAATAAATGGCCACTTTGGGCAATTTCTACTGTAATTCAATATGTTTAACAGTCTTCTACACATACTTTTGGGCTTGTCTGCGAGCACTAAGACCGTGGTAACTCTCATGAAGATCAGCACACTTGGTATCACTTGACAAGTCCCTGTACAATAGAAAAATAACAGAACATTTGTAGACGAAAATTTGTAAATTTGTAGACGAGCGCACTTGGTATCACTTGACAGGTCCCTGTACAATAGAACAAGAGCCGCTTGTGGTACCAACGCTTGTCTGATTTGGTGCTTGTCCAGCTAAACTAAAACTTTTTTTAAAACAAGAGGGCCAGAATGGCCCTGACATCGCTCACCATACAATCAGAGGAGAAGATTTTCAAAGTTTTCACTATTATGTTTCTATAGAAAACTAGCCGGCCCTGAGGTGTGCCAATTTTGACCCCAAGGGCATAATTTATATAGCTTTTGTAGAGGACCTCAAGTAAATAGAAATTAAAGAAAAATGTAAATGTAAACATATTATAACAATGTAAATCTAAAGAAGGTCATATAAAAAAGTATGTATAGCATCTCCCTGGGCAAAATGGTTGAATTTCAGAAAGAATAAATTAATCTATACTTATGTTCAAAATTTCAGATATTTTCATTATATCTTCTACATGAGTTCATATTATTATTCATATCTTAACTTATTTTTAACCCTTCCCCTGTTCGATGTTTATTCAAAATTTCAATATCTACTGAATATTCATGGACAAAATAGTTATAATGAAAAATAGAAAGTGTAGCCATTTTAGAAAGTAATGAAAAACATCTTTCAAATTCCATTAACAAACAGAGTAGGCCCTAATCAGACAGCTGCTAAAGGAGCCGCCTGATCTGGGTCTGCTCTGCTTGCAAATGCATGAAAAGGCATTTACGGTATATGAGGGAAAGGGTTAAGTAAACATATTATAAGTACATTGTATATTGTACACAAAATGGAAATAATTTAATGCAATTTGCACTATATAATATCATAAGTAAACAGAGCAGACTGATCATATGGCTACTAAATGAGCCATCTAATCTGGGTCTACTCTGTTTGCAATGGTGTAGAAATGCATAATTATGGAGTAAAGGGTTAATTGTCTGTGCAATAGGCCAGATCTAAAAATATCAGTTGTCTACCCAGAAGGGAGGCAATCCAGTTGTTATCAAAAGTGCAAAGGGAGACCTAGCACAGTTTGGATTCTGATCTGATGCATATGTAACTTCAAGTTACATATGTGTCAGATCAGAATCCAATATTGTACTTCATAATTGTTTTGTACAAGAGAGTTAATTGTAAGATTGACATGTATTAAAAAACAATGTGAACAATCTTAGACAAGCAGACAACAATTCTGAAGCAGACATATAATACTGATAAAGAATGCTACAGCATAGAACACTTGACTTGTATTCAGCTGAACTTCACAAAGATATACTGATAAGACTCTATATTGATATCTGAGAGCTTAATGCAGGACATAGATATGGAAAGAGCATTTTGAGAATTATCCACTTAGTTTTCTCAATCTAAAATGAGTGTTTGTTATTTATTTGGGTAAACACAATTTCTACTCTACTGATCAGACTAAGGGTAAAACTTGCACAAACACTAGAACTGGCTATACTAGGTCAGTCTCCCCTCTCTATGGCCTTTATGAGTAAAGATAAGATGCTTAAAAGTGCAGTCAGCTTCAAGTTTGCTAGAAAACTGGCCACCCTGGGGTGTAGCCAATTTTGACCCCAGGGGCATAATTTATATAACTTTTGTAGAGGACCTGAACATGATGTTATGTGCCAAATATGAAAGTTGAGAACCTTCCAGTTTCAGAGAAGAAGATTTTCAAAGTTTTACTATATATTTCAATAGAAAACAAGGCACCCCTGGGGCGGGGCCAATTTTGACTCTAGGGGCATAATTTATATAACTTTTGTAGGGGACCTACAGATGATGCTATGTACCAAAGATGAAAGCTGAGAACCCTGTAGATTCAGAGGAGAAGATTTTAAAGGTTCAAATTGTTGACGCCCGACGACGGACGGCGACGGACGACGGACATCAGGCGATCACAAAAGCTCACCCTGAGCACAAAAGTGCTCTGGTGAGCTAAAAATAAAGGGCCATAACTCCAGAATTTTGAAATTTTGAGTTATGGTTCTTATGTAGGGGTCTTCTCCTCAATGAGATCTACCCACCTCTGAAGTTTCATGTTGATAACTTTTTGAATAATGAGCTACATTAAAGTTTTTGCACACCGACGACGCACCTACAACTACGACCCAGTGATCACAATAGCTTGACGTTCTTCAAAACAGACAAGCTAAAAATAACAGAAACTTGGTATCACTTGACAGGTCCCTATACAATAGAAAAATAACAGGCACTTGGTATCACTCCTTTACAATAGATAAATAACAAAAATTTGTAGACGAGCAAAATTAACACAATAAGAAATAGACTCATACAAATCAGCATGACTTATGAAAAACTCAGCCTTTCACATTTTTCATGATGAATATCCATGTAAGGCTGCTCGTCACCAATATTAAGTTTTGTATAACATATGGAAATTCATTGAAATGCCAAACAGTATAGAAGCAGACCTGTTACATGTCAGTGAACAGATCACACCCCGGTTTGTAAGCTGTTAACCCATTCCCTCATATTGACGACTCTGTAAAAGTAATTTTGTGAAACCATTGTGATAAATAGAGCATTTGCTCCTATAGGAGCAAATGCTCTATTTATCACAATGGTTTCAAACTACAAAATTCTAAAATTTTACTTTTCTCTAGTTAATTCTCCTTTTCGGTAGATTTATTCAAAGAGGCTACATATCTAAAAATAGCCTATGAGGTAATGGGTTAAAAGAAGGGATTATTAGGTAAAGGGTTTAAACCCTTATCTGATAGAGATGCCTTTTCACATCTTTGCAAACAGAGTAGACCTAGATCAGACGACTCATGTAGAAACCATCTGATCAAAGTCTGCTCTGTTTGCATATGAAATTATAATAGGTCTGACTCTACAGTTTCTACCAATACCAAAATATACCATATGTACATGCCATTATAAAAACTCAGCTAATAAATATTCATGATGTCATTATTTCTGATATGAATACTCAACAGGGCAAAACTAACAATTAGTACTGAAAGGCTAAAACAAATCCCCATTATGTATGTTTCTGAATATGATTCTAATAGTGGAACCACACAATTGGAAATGAACTTTGTGACTAAGCAAACAGACTAATATAAGCCAACACAGCATCTAACTAGGGAAAACATTGTGTCACACTTAGGTTCACAACTTAACCCTGTCCTTGTTCAATATTCATGCAAAAATTAATGACAACGGGAATATCTATTAGCTCAAATCTATAAACCTTTTAAGGGAGTGTTTTGTTTGACAAAAACTGTAAAATCATATCTATACCATATCAAAGCAAACAGAGCAGACTCTGATCAGACGTCTTCTGGGTAGGAACGAAAGCCTAAATTAGGGGTACCACCACCAATAGAATTTTAATTATTTTTACCACACCACCAAGAGAATAAAAATTCATAATATACCCCCCACCTCGAGAATTAAAATTTTAAAATACCCCCCCCCCCCCCCCCCCCTTCCAAAAAATAAATAAATATATTTTTACGTTTATGCAATTACTTTTTTGTCAAGCCGACTTGCAAACCTAAATGACAGCCCAGTGTATTGCCACATTTGTGCATTAGTCTGACAGTCTTTCATTTCATCTTGTTGCCGTGGTTCTGTTATTGCAAGTAGTTCTCTTCGCCGACCTCGGATTCACTACATGTACCTGTGCTACTGCTAGGACTCTGTGTTTTATTTAAAAAATCCTGTCAATGTCTTTTCGTTGTTATTTAGGTCTATTTTCGGTTTATTTATTTTGTTTTGTTCATCCGGGCTTTTAAATCGAGAAGCAAGAGCAGTGATTGGTTGAGACTACCGGTGTCCTAGTACTTTTTTCACGGTCTAGTCTGAATCAATCAGCCGCTCATTACGGAAGTGTGATCAGATAAGCGTCTAGATGATCAGGACTAAAAATTGCATGCAGAATTTTCACGGGAGTTCGTGTCAGAAAAAGGTTTTCCGTTAATTTTCATTATTGTCGAAGAAAACGGCTCGCATGAAGGGTTTTACTTGACAAACCACCCCATCAATTTAATTTCTGATGTTGAAATACCCCCCACCAATAGAATTTTAATCAAATTTCCACCCCCACCAACAGAATTAAAATTTCTTTTGCACCCCCACCAAGGTAATTTTAATAGGCTGTCGTTCCGACCCGACCCCCCCCCCCCCCCCCCCCCCCCCCCCCCCCCCCCCCAAAAAAAAGGGAGATTTTCCTGGAATAGCCCTAATAAAATTAAAAGTATTTCTATATTGCTTTTATGAAATCTGTGTAAATCCCTAAAATCTCCTTTTATCTAGGGATCTGCTATCTCACTTACAGCAGTCTTGAATAGCTCTTGGTCCGGTTGCTCCAGAGGTACCGCACATGTTGATGGTCAAAGTAGCAGATGACTGGATCAGTCTGAAAAACAAGATGTGTTTGTGAAACACTACACTATGCCCCCACCACCACCCTAATAGGCAAGCTGGCCTTAGGCTCCATGAGATACATGACATGCCAAATATGAAGTCTCTATTTGAAGTTGATGAATTGACCTATATATGAGCTTTGACCTTGAAGTCATTATAATAAAGCCACATAAATTTTTAAGTAAAATCACTGTATTTCCGGGAAAAATCAATGAAGCGTAACGAAATTCAAACTTGATCTGTAACTCATTATAATAAAACCACATACCACATATCACTTCAATATCTGTAAAGGTTTAGAAAACAAGAGGGCCATGAGGCCCTAAAGCGCTCACCTGAGATAACCCAAGGGGCGGGTCCATTTTTGACCACAAGAAATCATTTATACACCCTTGGTAGAGAACCACAAGGAAAAGCAGTATGCCATTAATTAAAGGTCTAAGCCTTATGGTTTCAGAGAAAAATAATATTTTATATTTTTCCCATGAAAAACTGATAAGCCCCGAGGCAGGGCCAATTTTTGCCCAGTGGTCAGGGTCGTAAGTTGAATATTATTGGCAGAGGACCACAAGCCACGGGTACATATTTGTAGAGGACCATTAGATCATGTTACATACCAAACATAAAAGGTCTAGGCCTTACAGTTTCAGTAGATTTTTAAAGATTTTCCTATGAAAAACTGATATGCCCTTGGGCAGGGCTATTATTGGTCTGGTGGTCATAATTTGAACAATCTTTGTAGAGGACCATAAGATCATACTACAAACCAAATATAAAAGGTCTAGGCCTTACGGTTTCAGAGAAGATTATTAAAGATTTTCCTATGAAAAACTGATAAGCCCTTGGGCGGGGCCATTTTTGGACAGTCTTTGTAGAGGACCATAAGATGATGCTACTTACCAAAAATCAAAGGTCTAGGCCTTACAGTTTCAGAGAAGAAGACTTTTAAAGAGTTTCCTATGAAAAACTGATAAGCCCTTGGGCAGGGCATTTTTGGCCCAGGGGTCATAATTTGAACAATCTTTGTAGAGGACCATAAGATCATGCTACATACCAAATACCAAAGGTCTAGGCCTTACAATTTCAGAGAAGATGATTTTTAAAGATTTTCCTATGAAAAACTGACAAGCCCTTGGGCGGGGCCATTTTTGGCCTGGGGGTCATAATTTGAACATTCTTTGTAGAGGGCCATAAGATCATGCTACATACCAAATACCAAAGGTCTAGGCCTTACAGTTTCAGAGGAGAATATTTTTAAAGATTTTCCTATGAAAAACTGATAAGCCCTTGGGCGGGGCCATTTTTGGCCCGGGGGTCATAATGTGAACAACGTTTCGTTCCCCCTAGCCACTGATGCTTCTGACAAAATTTCGTTAAAATTGGGTCAGCAGTTTCAGAGGAGATGTCATTTGAAAATGTGGACGGACGACGGACGACAGACGCCGGACGACGGACACATCGCGGTCACAATAGCTCATTCTGAGCCTTCGGCTCAGGTGAGCTAAAAACTCCGGAAAACTGAAAAATAACAAACTCCAACAAGAGGGCCATGATGGCCCTTAATCGCTCACCTATTCGTAACAGATTTATGATTTCAATGACAGACTGGTCTAGGCCTTACAGTTTTAAGAGAAGAAGATTTTCAAAGACTTTAATATGAAAAACTGATATGCCCCAGGGCAGGGCCATTTTCAACCCAGGGGTCATAATTTGAACAAACATGATAGAAAACTATTAGATAACGCTACATACCAAATATTAAAGGTCTCGGCCTTACAGTTTTGGAGAAGGAGATTCTTAACCATTTTCATATGAAAAACTGATAAGCCCTAGGGTGGGGCCATTTTTGGCCTGGGGTCATAATTTGAAAAATCTTGGTAGAGAACCATTAGATGATGCTACATACAAAATATCAAGGGTCTAGACCTAACAGATTTGGAGAAGAAGATCTTTTAAAGATTTTCCTATGAAAAACTGATAAGCCCCAGGGCGGGGCCATTTTTGATCCGGGGGTCATAATTTGAACAATCTTAGTAGAGGACTATTAGATAATGCAACATACCAAATATCAAAGGTCTATGCCTTACAATTTCAGAGAAGACTTTTAAAGATTTTTAAGAGAAGAAGATTTTCCTATGAAAAACTGATATGCCCCAGGGCGGGGCCATTTTCAACCAAGGGGACATCATTTGAACAATCTTGGTAGAAAACTATTAGATAACGCTACATACCAAATATTAAAGGTCTCGGCCTTACAGTTTTGGAGAAGAAGATTCTTAAAGATTTTCATATGAAAAACTGATAAGTCCCAGGGCGGGGCCATTTTTGACCCAGGGGTAATAATTTGAACAATCTTGGTAGAAAACCATTAGATGATGCTACATACCAAATATCAAGGGTCTAGACCTTACAGTTTTGAACGAGAAGATTTTTAAAGATTTTCCTATGAAAAACTGATAAGCCCCAGGGCGGGGCAGATTTTTGGTCCGGGGGTCATAATTTGATTAATCTTGGTAGAGGACCATTCGATAATGCTACATACCAAATATCAAAGGTCTATAGCTTATAATTTTAGAGAAGATTTTTAAAGATTTTCCTATGAAAAACTGATAAGCCCCGGGGCGGGGCCATTTTTGGCCCGGGGGTCATAATTTGAACAATCTTAGTAGAGGAGCATTAGATCATGCTACATACCAAATATCAAAGGTCTAGGCCTTACAGTTTCAGAGAAGAAGATTTTTAAAGATTTTCCTATGAAAAACTGATAAGCCCCGGGGCGGGGCCATTTTTGGCCCAGGGGTCATGATTTGAACAATCTTTGTAGAGGACCATTAGATCATGCTACATACCAAATATCAAAGGTCTAGGCCTTACAGTTTCAGAGAAGAAGATTTTTAAAGAGTTTCCTATGAAAAACTGATAAGCCCCTGGGCAGGGCCATTTCTGGCCCGGGGGACATAATTTGAACAATCTTTGTAGAGGACCATTACATCATGCTACATACCAAATATCAAAGCTTTGTGGTTCCAGAGAAGAGGATGTTTAAGTAAATTGTTGACGCCCGCACGTACGCACGACGCACATATGCATGACGCAAGACGCCGGACACAGGATCATCCCAATAGCTCACCTTGGCACTTTGTGCCAGGTGAGCTAAAAATACTGAAGACAGAGTTACAAAACTTGTGCGCTGCACTTGGAGTCAATGTGATCTATCTATATGTGAAGTTTGAATTCAATAGCTTTTATACTTTGGAAGTTATGAACCGGACAAGCCGGCCAGCCGGACAACCGGACGGACATGGTGACTCCAGTATACCCCCACAAAACATCGTTTGTGGGGGTATAACAAGAGCTGTCACAGGACAGCGCGCTCGACTATTCTCAGAATTGTTAGTGTAAAAATTCTTGATAGTGGACTAAAATAGTGTCCAATGATACTAGAAGCAAGTAATCAGTCTCAGTAAAATATCTTTAATAGTATTCAGGATGTAGGATCTCTTTGAACTCTTAATGAAAAAGAAAAACTTAAAGTAAACAAGAGATGTCACAGTCACGTGACAAATGCCCCCAAAAATTATACCCTGTGACCTTGACCTTTGACCCATAGACCAGGGAGTTGACACATCGTTTTTGTGTGGTTAAAATTTGTGCCAGGTTCCTTTGAAATCCATTCACAGATAAACAAGTAATTGTACCCTGTGACCTTGATCTTTGACATATGGACCAGGGAGCTGAACGCGACACATCGTCTTTGTCTGGTGAACATCTGTGCCAAGTTATATTGAAATCCATTGACAGATAAAGATGTTACACACCGGACACGAAATTTGTGACAAAGTGATTGTACCCTGTGACCTTGACCTTTGGCATATGGACCAGGGAGTTGAAAGCGACACATCATCTTTGTGTGGTGAACATTTGTGCCAAATCATATTGAAATTCATTGATACATAAAGAAGTTACAGACCGGACACAAAATTTGTGACAAAGTAATTGTACCCTGTGACCTTGACCTTTGACCCATGGACCTGGGAGTTGAACGCGACACATCGTCTTTGTGTGGTGAACATTTGTGGCAAGTTATATTGAAATCCAGTGATAGATGAAGAAGTTACAGACCGGAAACGAAATTTGTGACAAAGTAATTGTACCCTGTGACCTTGACCTTTGACCCATGGACCAGGGAGTTGAACGTGACACATCGTTTCTGTCTGGTGAACATTTGTGGCAAGTTATATTGCAATCCATTGATAGATGAAGAAGTTACAGACCGGACACAAATTTGTGACAAAGTAATTGTACCCCGTGACCTTGACCTTTGACCCATGGACCTGGGAGTTGAACGCGACACAACGTCTTTGTGTGGTGAACATTTGTGGCAAGTTATATTGCAATCCATTGATAGATGAAGAAGTTACAGACCGGACACAAATTTGTGACAAAGTAATTGTACCCTGTGACCTTGACCTTTGACCCATGGACCTGGGAGTTGAACGCGACACAACGTCTTTGTGTGGTGAACATTTGTGGCAAGTTATATTTAAATCCATTGATAGATGAAGAAGTTACAGACCGGACACGAAATTTGTGACAAAGTAATTGTACCCTGTGACCTTGACCTTTGACCCATGGACCTGGAAGTTGAACGCGACACATCGTCTTTGTGTGGTGAACATTTGTGGCAAGTTATATTGAAATCCATTGATAGATGAAGAAGTTACAGACCGGACACGAAATTTGTGACAAAGTAATTGTACCCTGTGACCTTGACCTTTGACCCATGGACCTGGGAGTTGAACGCGACACATCGTCTTTGTGTGGTGAACATTTGTGGCAAGTTATATTGAAATCCATTGATAAATGAAGAAGTTACAGACCGGACACGAAATTTGTGACAAAGTAATTGTACCCTGTGACCTTGACCTTTGACCCATGGACCTGGGAGTTGAACGCGACACATCGTCTCTGTCTGGTGAACATTTGTGGCAAGTTATATTTAAATCCATTGATAGATGAAGAAGTTACAGACCGGACACGAATTCCGGACGGAAGGACAGACGGACGGACAGACGGACAGACGGACGGACGGACGGACAGACGGACAGACGGACAGACGGACAGACGGACAGACGGAAGGACGGACAATGCGATCACTATATGCCCGCCTTTGGGGGCATAAAAAGGGCAATAATTTCTGTTAAAATACTTGACAGAGTAATGTACTCTTGCCTACATATGAAGCTTGAGGTGGTGAACAAGTGTTCCAAGTTTCAAAGCTTTATCTCAAAGGGTTATGTAAATAAGTGGACTTTAACAAAAACCTTAACCAAAAAAATCTAAGTTAAAAAGGGCCATAATTCTGTCAAAATGATTGACAGAGTTATGTACTCTTGCCTACAGATCAAGATTGTGGTGGTGAACAAGTGTTCCAAGTTTTAAAGCTTTATCTCAAAGGGTTAAGTAAATAAGTGGACTTTAACAAAAACCTTAACCAAAAGTTCTAAGTTAAAAAGGGCCATAATTATGTCAAATTGCTTGACAGAGTTATGTACTCTTCCATACAGATGAAGATTGTGGTGGTGAACAAGTGTTCCAAGTTTTAAAGCTTTATTCCAAAGGTAAGAGGCAAAAAATGGACTTTAACAAAAACCTTAACCAAAAATTCTAAGTTAAAAAGGGCCATAATTTTGTCAAAATGCTTGACAAAGTTATGTACTCTTGCCTACAGATAAAGTTTGTGATGGTGAACAAGTGTTTCAAGTTTTAAAGCTTTATCTCGAAGGGTTATGTAAATAAGTAGACTTTAACAAAAACCTTAACCAAAAGTTCTAAGTCAAAAAGGGCCATAATTCTGTCAAAATGCTTGACAGAGTTATGTACTCATGCCTACAGATGAAGATTGTGGTGGTGAACAAGTGTTCCATGTTTCAAAGCTTTATTCCAAAGGTAAGAGGCAAATAGTGGACTTTAACAAAAACCTTAACCAAAAATTCTAAGTTAAAAAGGGCCATAATTCTGTCAAAATGCTTGACAGAGTTATGTACTCTTACCTACAGATGAAGTTTGTGGTGGTGAACAAGTGTTCCAAAGTTCAAAGCTTTATTCCAAAGGTTAGAGGCAAAAAGTGGACTTTAACAAAAACCTTAACCAAAGTGTGACGCGGACGCCGACGCAGAAGCCGACGCCGACGCCGGGGCGAGTAGGATAGCTCCACTATTCTTCGAATAGTCGAGCTAAAAATCACTTAAGAATTATTTAATACACCTGTCTGTGTCATATTGATGGCTTTTGATGCCTAGGTTAACCACTGTGATAAAAAGAACATTTGTTACATAATAGCAAATTCTCTATTTATCAAAACGGTTTCAAAACTATACAAATTTACAAAGAGGTTGGGTCTAAAATTAGCCTATGAGGTAATTGGTCTAAACATAGCCCATTAGGTAATGGGTTCACATGGACGGACAGACAGACAAACAGACGATGAAAAATTTATCCCTATGTGACACACTGCCTCTCGGCAGGTGACACAAAATCTGTTTGCAAAAGTCATCAATAGTATAGGGTAAGCAATTACATTTAGCACTGAAACACTTCAAACAATGGGGCTAACCTGTGTGACGGTGAGGCTGGCCACATCGTCTGTGTCCACATGGTTCTCTGGAAAGGAATGCTCCCTGTTGTAGGCATCATTCCAGTCAGACCTGAAACAACAACAACTACTGTGACTAACTAATTATCCTCTTAACCCTTTACTCCATAAATATGCTGTTCTACGCCTTTGTAAACGGAGTAGACCCAGATCAAACAGCTCCCTGTAGGAGCCTTCTGTTCAGGGTCTGCTCTGTTTGCTTACGATTTAATATAGATTATAACAATATAATTAATATTTATGTTATCAGTATATCTTTAATAACCCTTTACTCAATATAAACATGTTTTCATGCATTTGCAGAGTAGACTCCGATCAGAAGCTCTTATAGGATCAGGGTCTGCTCTGTTTGCTGATCAATGAAATTTGATAGACCTGTTTCTTTACTTTCTAAAATGGCTGCAATGTTCCACCTTCCATATTTCATTATAACTATTTTCTTCATGAATATTCAGTAGGTATCGAAATTTGAAATAAACATAAAACAGGGAAAGGGTTAAAATGAATATTCATGGAGTATAAGGGTTCATGCAGACATTATAAAAGTCTGATTAATGAATATTCATGGCAGTCTCTGCCCAATATGAATATTTATGAGTCCAACAATTGGTTTAAACCTTTGCCTGTTGAATATTCATGTAAGAAGTAATGACATTGTGTAAATTAGATTAACTAGCTTACTAGCATGTGAATGCAGGAAACTTTGGCCATGACAGAAACTGTAGAATTAGATCAATCTTAATTCATAAGCAAACAGAACAGACCCCGATCGGGCGGCTCCAGATCTGGGCCTACTTTGCTTCATCTCATCTATCTACCAATTTTCAATCACACAATACATTGTCATTTAACTAAAAATGGGTATAATAATTGCATATACAGTAAAACCTCTCTATAATGACCCCTAAATTACATAAAGTATTTTGTGTTAAAGGCAGGTGGATGCTTAAAGCAAGGTGAAAGTAAAACAGAACACTCCTATAGGAGCGTTCTGTTTTACTTTTACCTTGCTTTAAGCAACCACCTAATTAACCCTTAACATAATTAACTAATTAACATAATTTAGTGGTCGTTATAGAGAGGTTTTACTGTACCAGAATTCAATTAACCCTTTCAATGCAGGAAATTATTGTTCTGGCATTTGATTGCAGGAAACAAGTTGTAAAAAGGTGTAATTATGGAGTAATGGGTTAACACTATGCCCCAAACAGGTCCTATGATATATTATGACATTTGACATTGATGTTTGATCTTGACCGTGACATGACACTGCTCAATAGTTACAACTTCAATATAATTATGATTATAAGAAATTGTAGCCAAAGTTAAAATTTCAGACAGACAAACACATAGCAAACACGAAGACTTGTCTAAAACAATATCAATATGCCCTGATCTAGATCTTGGGAAGATCAATTATAAACAAGGATACTTTTTTGCCATCGTTAACAGTAGAGATCTGTGGTACATGTATAAAACAAACAAATATAAAACAAACAGAGTAGAACCAGAACAGATAGTTCCAGTAGGATCTGTCTGGGCTGGGTCTACTTGGTTCACAAAGGCCTAAAAAGACAGGATTATCAAGTACTTGTATAAATGCAAGTGATGGCTTAAACCCCTTCCCTATTCTTTGTTCATTACAAATTTCAATACCTAAAAAGTATTCATGGACAAAAAAGTTATAATGAATATGGAAGGTGTAACATTGTAGACATTTTAGAAAAAATCTATCAAATTCCATTGGCACACAGAGCAGACCCTGATCAGACATCTCCTATTGGAGCCATCCTATCTGGGTTTACTCTGTTCGCAAATGTGTGAAAAGGTGTTTATATGATGGAAAGGGTTAACCAAACAGACCCTACAGGAGCCTTTGATCTGGATCTACTCTGTTTGCAAAAGAGCCAAAAGTCATTCACACTTTTGAACTGTTTTTGGAATGAAACAGAAGTACATGTACATATGTACATCTGTTTGAGAACAGAAACAGACAACAATACTGACATACAAAAGTTCAAAAAATAATAACCACAACAAGGAGTACAATAGAAATAAGGGATACTTTTCCCTTCCTTCTGTTATCTTTAGTATTTATGTAATTTGTCATGCATGTCTTTCCATGTACCTTATTTAGTTTGTCTTGTGAAATGTACATGTACTCATTCAGAGGTCCAGATAAGATGCGTAAATTTAAACATTTATTTCTCCACAAAACCCTGTAGTGGTCACGGAATAGGTTTTGGCAGTGAAATGAAGATTTTAATATTTTATGCAGCCTTATCTGTAGCTCTGTCATTTCATCTCATCTATCAACCTATTTTCAATCACGGAATACATTGTCATTTATCTAAAAATGGGTATAATAATTGCATATACAGTAAAACCTCTCTATAATGACCACAAAATTACATCAAGTAGTTTGTGTTAAAGGCAGGTGGATGCTTAAAGCAAGGTGAAAGTAAAACAGAACGCTCCTATAGGAGCGTTCTGTTTTACTTTTACCTTGCTTTAAGCAACCACCTGCCCAAAATACCAACTAATTAACATAATTTAGTGGTCGTTAATCAATTAACCCTTTCAATGCAGGAAATTATTGTTCTGGCATTTGATTGCAGGAAACAAGTGTACTGGCATTTGAAAAAACTGTAGACTACAGGTTAGAGGGCTCCTAGAGGTGGGTCTGTACTGTTGGCCCCTCAAACCATCTTACAAAGTATACCCTTTCATACAGAACACTCTCTATTGTTAACATGAAACACTAGTGCAAACTCAGCACTGCAAGGGTTAATAGCTAACAGTCTGTGTTGCAATCAGTACACAACATGCTAAATATTGTGAAAACCCCAGGCAGTACAATAGAGCCCCTCTAAACCAACCCCAGGCAGTACAATAGAGCCCCTCTAAACCAGAATTCTAGTACAACTCTTCAAGAATGTATATACGTTTAAGTAAGTGGCTGCTAAATGCAGGGTGAAAGTCATGCAGAAAGCTCCTAGAGGAGATTTCTGCATGACTTTCACTCTGCATTAAGCAGCCACATGTCTCCAAGAACAATATTTATACTAAAATTAAAGTACGGTTTAGAGGGGTACTGTACATCCTTTTAATGACAAGAGGAGAAAAGATTAAGAATTATCAAACAGTGTAGACCAAGAGTACTAACACTTGGAACACAACATTTAGTCAGAGTCTACATTACTTGAAGTGGAACACTATACAGTAAAACCTCTCTATAATGGCCACTAAATTACATCAAGTATTTTGTGTTAAAGGCAGGTAGCTGCTTAAAGCAATGTGAAAGTAAAACAGAACGCTCCTATAGACTCCTAATGACTTAACATCAGAAACTTCTATGTATCTTCAATTTCCACAGGCTGTATTTGGTGCCCAGATAAGATGTGTAAATTAAAGCATTTTCAAGAATAACTCCTTTACTTTTCCACCAAACCCTATGTTGTGACCACTCTTTAGAGTCATCTAGAAGAGATGATTCTAAAGAGTGGTCATAACATAGGTTTGATGGAGAAAATAAAAGAGCAATTATAAAAGAGTTATTATTTATAAAAGAGCTATTATTAAAGAGCTATTATAGAAGAGCTATTATTAAAGAACTAATATTAAAGAGCTATTATTAAAGAGCTATTATTAAAGAGCTATTATTAAAGAGCTATTATTTAACCCTTTCTCTCATATAAACACCTTTTAATGCATTTCCAAAGAGTAGACCCAGATCAGATGGCTCCAGGAGCCATCTGATCAGGGTCTGCTCTGTTTCCTTATGGCATGATATAGATCTGATTCTACCTTTTCTTGTCAAAGCCAACATTTTCCTTGAAAATTTTGCATTATAAAATTGTTATTATTTCTTACATTAATATTCATGGAGTAAAGGGTTAAACATATTTAATTTATGCATCTTATTAATTTATTATGCCTCTGTTTCATTCAGCCTTGACTTATTATGCAAATGGTTTAGTGTCTATATTTGTATGACGCAAGTAAAACTATTCACTGATACCTCCATCAATAGAATACCATGCCACATAATGCAGTTTAACAGCTGTGACAATCAACCCTTGACAGTTGGTATCATAAATCTGGCTTCAATCAATAGGTATAAATAATAAAACACAGGATTCAAAGCAAATCCATTGTAACTACAATATGCAGACAATCTTTCAGATGTAAATTGCTTTCTCACCATGATTGAAACTGCCTGGCACTGGCCCTGTTTTTGAAAATTTGAATTGTACTTTTATAGAAGATACTCTTGTATGAAATTATTTTACCCTTTACCGCATAAATACGCTTTGCTATGCCTTTGCCCTGTTTGCTTATGATATAAAATAGATATGATCCTAAAGTTTCCATGGTCAAAACTCTTTGTGTCTATGTGTTCTTATAACAATCTAATTGTATGTCATTATTTCTTACGTGAATATTCATGGAGTAAATAGTTAAACCTTATACTGGTAAAACACAGCCAGTTTGATTTTAACCACATGAATGCAGGAAATTAGTGTATCAGCATCTGTAAACAATGTACAGTGAAATCGCACTGAGTCAACATGCCATGGGAGATCGACGATAGGTCGAGTCAGCCTGCATGTCGACTCAACGCATTGAAAATCCATCATGACTGCAGACGATTCTGGTGTTAGAAACCTCTGATTAGTAGGGTCTACTCTGTTTTTCATTCCTCTTGCAAATTTGAGCTATAATGTTTAACACCAATCTCTCTTTCAACATTCACTATTCAAAGGTTTGAACAAGAAAGCCATGATGACCTTAAATCGCTCACTTGGTTCAACAAAATTTCAGGAGAAATTTTTTGTAGAAATCACAACTATGGGAAAACTAACTCCACCCCTGGCAGCAATATTTTTAAAATAAGGTCCAGCAATACATGTATAGTAGATGATAAATTTTGGAGACACGATTTTATTCGTAGCTGCATGATAGGGTTTGGCAGAGAAAATGTATTTTTTATACAGTAAAACCTCTCAACTTTGTTAAGGTCCCTTTTCTCAGTTCATATTTATATAAATATTGGTCTTGGAGACAGGTGGCAAACTAATGCAGGGTGAAAGTCATGCAGAAAGCTCCTCTAGGATTCACCTGCCTAAAAGTATCTAAATTCTTCTCTACTAGAATTCGGTTTACAGGGATTTTACTGTACTAGTTATCCGACATACACCTCTAATCTACAGCTGTAATAACAGGCTCTCAATTGTTCTACTTACAACTCATCCTCCACATTCAGTGGTTTCACCACACAAACATACTTCTGGTGAAAGCTGTCCTGAAAAATCACAAACATAAGACACCATAAGTTACGTGACTAAATATCAGTGATTCAGCTATGACTGCTATGATTGCAAACAATCTACCTGCACCCCACCCCTTCCCCCACCTTCATATACACACCTTTTAAGTTAACACCTCTACAATCAGGTTAGACATAGCTGATCTACGCCTGCTCTGTTTGTTTATGAAAATATAATAGATCTAAGACTACAGTTTCTACAAATACCAAAACATCCTATGTATATATGATATATACGCAGGATGTTTAGGTATTGGTAGAAACTGATAATATGCCCATTTTCCATTATAAAAATCAGCTAATACATATAAATTTATGATGTTATCATTTCTTACATGAATATTCTACAAGGAAAAGTTTAAAATCTATCCTCGAGAAACAAAACTTTAATTTACGCATCTTATCTACATGTGTATCTCCATAAATAAACAAACAAAAATGGCAAATAAGTGATAATAAATTTTAACCTTTCACTCCATGAATTCATATTCATGTAAGAAATAATTACATCATGAATATCAATAATTAGATTAATTGTTAAAATAGCACACAGACAGAGGAATTGTTGGCAATGGCTGAAACTAGAGAATCGTATCTACATTATTGAAACTGTACAATCATATCTAAATTATAACATAAGCAAACAGAGCAGACCCTGATCAGACAGCTCCTACAGAAGCCAACTAATCTGTGTCAAATCTGTTTCCACTGGCATAGAAAAGCATATTTAACCAATTACCTCATAGGCTATTTTTAGATACAACCTCTCTGAATAAATCTACCGAAAAGGAGCATTAACTAGAGAAAATGAAAACTGTAGAATTTTGTAGTTTGAAACCATTGTGATAAATAGAGCATTTGCTCCTATAGGAGCAAATGCTCTATTTATCACAATGGTTTCACAAAGTGACTTTTACAGAGTCGTCAAAAGTAGTCAATATGAGGGAAAGGGTTAAGATGTAAAGGGTTAACTGAAATGAATGTACGGTGCTGCATAAGGCATCAGTGCTGACCTGTAAGAGGACCATGTCTGCTTTGTAGAGGGGACATCTGCGCTTCTTTAGATAACACTCCAGCTCTGGTTTCCAGTACAGCAACAACAGGATCAGTCCGAACGTGGCAACAACCAAGAACAGAAACACCGTCTTCTTCATCCCATTGTCACAGTACCCGGTGCAGCGCTGCGAAAGGAAACAAGAGTAAAAAATGTACAGGAGTCGTCTGATCTGGGTCTGCTCTGTTTGCAAAGGCATAGAAAGACTACTTATGGAGTAAAAGGTTTAGTAGACTGGTTTTTAGACAGGTATTTGCAAACAGGGTAGACCCATATCAGATAGTTGTCTGATCAGGGTCTGTTTAGTTTGCTAATGGAATATAGACTGTTCTAATTCTACAGGTTCTGCTACGACAGAAATTTCCATTTTCATATGCCAATATAAATATTCAGGTAAAGGATATTTAAAACAAGAATGTTGGGAGGAACACATGTGTCACCTGCTTGCAGCTGACACAAAAACTGTTAATTTGCTGGAAAGAAATCAGAACAAAGGGGAATAACTCAAAAAGTATTGCATGCAGAGTGATGGACCTTGGTTACATCAATGGTTCTCAATGAGAGGAAGACACATGTGAAATTTGAAAGCTCTATAATTAGTTTAGAAATGACAGCCAAAAAAAGAAAGTGTGAACAAAGGGGAACAACTCAAAAAAAGTATTGCATGCAGAGTGATGGACCTTAGTTACATCAATGGTCCTCAATGACAGGGAGACACATGTGAAATTTGAAAGCTCTATAATGATTAGTTTAGAAATGACAGCTAAAAAAGGAAAGTGTGATGGACAGACAGATGAACAGACAGACAGACGACGTAAAAGTGATCCCTAAGTGACACACTGCCTCTCGGCAGGTGACACAAAAATCAATATTTCTTACATGAATGTTCATTAACCCTTTATACATAGATATACCTTTTAATGCTTTTGCAAACAGTTTCGGAAGACCAAGATCAGACAGCTGCAGGGAAAACCATTTACATGTTAAATACTAGGTGATTATTTCTTCAAAGAAGGTTGTCTACTCATCTTAACCCTTTATTCCATGAAAGACGTATTAACTTTTTATGGAGTAAAGGGTTAAAACTAATTGTTTCTTCTACTTTTGACAAAAAACCCTAGTCATTTCAGAGTGTCAAAACAATTCTGACTCTACTGAGATGCAGAGTTACTTGATGTTTCTTTCCTTTTCAAACCTGTAAGGATGAGTAAACCCTTTCCCTGTGGCATGTTGCAAGGTCATGTAAGAAATAATGACATCATGAATATTTAACCCATTTCCGCATATTGACGCCTTTTGACACTTCTGTAAATGTCACTTTGAGAACCCATTGTGATAAATAGAGCATTTGCTCCTATAGGAGCAAATGCTCTATTTATCACAATGGTTTCAAACTACAAAATTCTAAAATTTTCCTTTTCTCTAGTTAATGCTCCTTTTCGGTAGATTTATTAAAAGTGGTTGGATCTAAAAATACCCTATGCCGGAATAGGTTAATACCTGAATTTTCATTATGCTATTAAATAATATTAACACAGGTTTTTTTGGCTTTTGCAGAAACTGCAGAATCAGCCCTATACATATACATTGTAAATTCATAAGCAAACAGAGCAGACCCTGATCAGACGACTCTTATAGAAGCCATCTGATCTGGGTCTAGTCTGTTTGCAAATGCGTGGAAAAGAGTTTATATGCAGGAAAGGGTTTACCATTTACACTTCCCCAAAAGTTTTTTCACACCTTTGCAAACAGAGTAGACCAAGATCAGACGGAGTCCTCTGATCAGTGTCTGCTCTGTTTGCTTAACCCATTCCTCCATATGCTATTTTTAGACCCAACCTCTTTGAATAAATCTACCAAAAAGGAGCATTTACTAGAGAAAAGAAACATTTGGGAATTGTGTAGTTTTAGAACCATTGTGATAAATAGATCATTAAAATTTTGCTCCTCTGGAGAAAATGCTCTATTTATCACAATGGTTTCGAAGTGACTTTTACAGAGGCGTAGAAAGGCATATTTATGGAGGAAAGGGTTAATAAGACACGATATAGATCTGATTCTATAGTTCTTGTTAAACCAAAACACTACCTTGAAATTTTTACATTATAAAAATTCAACTAATAAATATTCATGATGTCACAATTTCTTACCTGAATAATGAAAGGTAAAAGGTTAAACTGAGTGTGTCAATATAAAATTATCCTTTAACCCTTTCCCTGTTCTGTGTTTAATATTCCAAATTTCAGTACCTACTGAATATTCATGGACAAAACAGTTGTAATGAAATATGGAAGGTGGAAAATATTGTATCCATTTTAGAAAGTAAAGAAACAAATTTCAATACCTACAGAATATGCATAGACAAAATAGTTATAATGAAATATAGAAGGTGGAAAATTGTAGCCATTTTAAACAATATAATAATATTAAACAGATATGTCAAATTCCATTAGCAAACTGAGCAGACCCTGATCAGACTGCTCCAATCTGATCTGGGTCTACTCTGTTTGCAAAGGCGTAGAAAGGCATGTTTATGGAGTAAGGGGTTGATTGGTAGTCCTGCCTATATTATTCCTTTGCAAACACAGTAGATCCAGACCTTTCTCAGTTTGCTTATAGGTTCATGCATCATACAGACTGAGTCTGCAATTTCTGTCATGACCCAATAATTCTTGTTTTCCTAAGCAATTATGGAATACTAGTAATTTAATATTCATAAAATCTTTATGTCCTATGTACAGGGTTAAGGAAATCTGATATCTTTTTGTTACCCTATATCTGATGACACCACCCATTCCAAACATTAATTCAATTTTTGTATTAAAAATACATCAGGGGGAAATTCATCGCCGTAGCATTCAGCTGAAATCCAAACCTGTAATATAAAAGCCAACAGGGCAGACCCATGTCAGATGTAACTATATGATCTAGGCCTTCCCTGTTTGAAGAGGCATGAAAGTGGGACCATCAAGTAAGGGGTTAAGGAGACTGAACTGCTTGATAATTTATCTGCCTTTGGTCATGAGTAACAGGTAAGTCCACTGATTTCCTCTCCTATAATCAGTTAACCCTTTCCCTGTTGAATATCCATGTAAGAAATATTGACACCATGAATATTTATTAGCTGAATTTCTATAATGTCATAATTATATACAAAGGACTTTTTGGTGTTGGTAGAAAGTTAGAAACTGTAGTCAAATCTATTATAATTCATAAGCAATAGGGCAGACCCTGATCAGATAGTTCCTATACTGTTTGCAAAGGGGCAAAAAAAGATCTTAAAAGGGAGAAAGAGTTAAACAACAAGGCTCAAGCTGGTACTCTCCATCTGGGGGAAGTTGAGTGGGATTCAGGGAGAAGTTTTGGTCTTGATTTTGTATCTTCCTATCATATTCTATATTTTAAAACTTCTCCCTCAGCTCAAAACAGGGAGATGTCAACAGAGTTAGGGAGACTTTTTTTCCCCAAATTGCCCTCTTGCTCGAGCCCTGGATATTCATCTAATTTCAACCCGTTACCTGATAGACAAACTTTTCTTCACTATCCCTTTACTCCTTAGGTACATTATTCTTACAGTGTAGACCCAATTCTGATGGTTCCTGTAACAACTGTCTGATAGCTAGGTCTGCTCTGTTTGCTTATGAAATACCATGTAGATCCGATTTTACAGTTTAGTCTGTATATCATTTTAAAACTCAGCAAATAAATATTCATAATGTCATTATTTCTTACACGAATATTCATCATACATGTACTACATATATGGTGTAGGTTACATATAGGTTTCTAGATGTTAGCACACTTTTCTTGCACATACCAGTTCATCGTCTGTGCCTTTGTTGAGCAAGGTTGTGTCTGCCAGGAGCTGACCAAACGTCTGCGAGTTACCATTCATTGCCATGTGCTACCTGAAACAGTAGTTTTAAGTTCCATTAACCCTTCGCTTGCTGAATTTTTAAATAGATGTCTCCTTCTTTATCCATGCCCTGTTGTATAATTACATATATCTTCACTGTGTACAAGTATTTCGCTGTGCAATCACTGCTGTGGAGTGCACTGGTTGCACAATCAACTTGTAAATAGTGCAGATCCTGATGAGACAGCTCCTGCAGGAGCTGTCTCATCAGGGTCTTCACTATTTACAGGTAGGTATATTGACGTGAATAGCAAGCGTAGGGTAAATATAAATAATCATACCTAATCCAACTAGAAATGGACATTCCTGCTTTGACCTTTGACCCTGAGGCATAGGTCTTATAATATGCAACACATCCTCTATCTATAGTGGTCATTTGTGCCAAATTATTTTGAAATGCCATGACACATATGTATGACAAAGTTATGGCTCTGACATTTCATCTCATTTATACAGTCAAACCTCTCTATAACGGCCACTAAATTGTGTTAATTAGTTGGTATTTAGGGCAGGTGACTGCTTAAAGCAAGGTGAAAGTAAAACAAAACGCTCCTATATAGGAGTGTTCTGTTTTACTTTCACCTTGCTTTAAGCAGCCACCTGCCTTTAAGACAAATACTTGCTGTAATTTAGTGGCCATTATACAGAGGTTTTACTGTATATGTTACTTGTTCACTGCAATATCTGATTTTTAATACTTGTTAAACCTTTATTAACCCTTTACTCCATGAATATTCATGTAATAAATACAAAAATGTAACCACATCATGACTATTAATAGTGCAAGAATTTTAATACAGGGATTTTCGGTCATGGCTGAAACTGTAGAATCATATCTATAATAGTATTTCATAAAGCTAAAGCAAACAGTGCAGACCCTGATCAAAGTTTGACCATAGCATAAAATGTAGAATCTGATCAGAAAGTTTGTAAATGCATAAAAAAACAGGATTATCTAGTAAAAGGGTTTACCCTTTCCTTCATAGAAACACATTTTCATGCATTTGCAGAGTAGACCCAGATCAGACGGCTCCTATAGGAGTCCTCTGATCAGGGTCTGCTCTGTTTGTTTATGGAATAATATAAGTCTGATTCTACAGTCTCAGTATCACAACCAAAAACTCCTGTGTACATAATGCTAATATAAAATTATTTATTACCTGAATATTGAATAGGGAAAGGATTACGGTAACCCTTTCCCTGTTCTGTATTTAGCCTAAATTCCAATACTGAATATTCATCAACAAAATATAGTTATAAAGAAATATGGAAGGTGGAACATTGTATACATTTTTGAAGGCAAAGAAACAGATCTTTCAAATTCCATTAGCAAACAGAGCAGACCCAGATCAGACGGCTCCTCTAGGAGCCGTCTGATCTGGGTCTACTCTGTTTGCCGATGCGTGTAAACATGTTTATATGAGGGAAATGGTTAATATTGAATAGGGAAAGGATTAATGTGCATACATTTCAAACATAGATTGCATTTACCCATTATTTTCTTGCCACAACTATTATTGCTGACAATTACATGTATACGTCGATTACCTCACACTGCATTTCAAGTCTTTCCACAGACCTATGATAACACTGTTATCATAGGTCTTTGGTCTAACTTAACCCTTTCCTCCATAAATACGCCTTTCTACGTCTCTGTAATAGTCACTTTTTGAAACCATTGTGAAAAAATAGGGCATTTGCCATCCGATTTATATTCTGATCAATATCTCGAGATCACAGCTTAACCCTTTCCTCCATAAATACGCCTTTCTAAGCCACTGTAATAGTCACTTTTTGAAAACATTGTGATCAATAGAGCATTTACTCCTAAGGAGCAAATTAATGCTCTATTTATCACAATGGTTTCAGAACTACAAAATTCTAAATTTTTCCTTTTCTCTTAGTCTAGTTAATGCTCCTTTTTGGTAGATATATTCAAAGTGGTTGGATCTAAAAATAGCCTATGGAGGAAAGGGTTAATTTTCCTTTTCTCTAGTTAATGCTCCTTAAGGGTTTTTGGTAGATTTATTCAAAGTGGTTGGATCTAAAAATAGCCTATGGTGGAAAGGGTTAATGCAGGAGATTTCAGAATTACTTTAGACCTGTATTAAGCTGTAACATACATTTCTAGGTATGTGTAGTGATACATTTTAGAACAATTCTGTACTGTAAATTTTGGAAGGACCGAACTTTTTGTTCGAGTTATCTAAAGTTCGACTTATCCGAGTTTGACTGTATGCTCTATTGACAGTCGCACAGCTAAAACTTCATATAACGTTGTTCACTGCAACATCTGGTAGGAGAGTAGCTGTATTTCATCCCTATTTACTGCTGCACCCATAAAAGTCTAACCATAAAATTATAATTGTTCACAAACTGTACAGTCAATGGAAATTGGAGATAACTGTACAGTCAATGGAAATTGGAGATACATGTATGTAGGGGTTTCTGGTGTTAAGTCAATGAGACAAATGACACAGTAATTTTCACCTGTGTTTATCTTCAAAACATCATGTGCAATATGACAAGTTCATGTAAACATCTATACAATTTAGCTCCTGGAAATACTACGGTGACTAATCCAGATACATTCAACTTTTCCCTTTGATTACATGTTTAACCCTTTACTCCATAAATACGCCTTTCTATGCCTTTGCAAACAGAGAAGACTCAGATCAGATGGCACCTAAAGAAGCTGTCTGATCAGTGCCTGCACAGTTTGCTTACATAATCATATAGGTATGGTTATGTATTTTCTGCCATGGCCAAAACATCCTGCGTCCATGTGCAATTATAACAATGATTGAATATAATTAATATTCATGATGATTGTCGTTATTTCTTACATAATTATTTATGGAGTAAAGGGTTAACCCTGTAGTGTATGCCATAGATATGTCTTTAACCCTTTCCCTGTTCTATATTTAGTCCAAATTTCAATACCTGAATATTCATTAACAAAATAGTTACATGTATAAAGAAATATGGAAGGTGGAACATTGTAGACATTTTAGAAAGCAAAGAGACAGTTCTATCAAATTCTATTAACAAACAGAGTAGACCCTGATCAGACGGCTCCTCTAGGAGCCATCTGATCTGGGTCTACTCTGTTTGCAAATGCATGAAAACACGTTTGTATAAGGGAAAGGGTTAAGACTTGCAAAGTAGACACAGATCAGAATGGGTCCTGTAGGAGCCATCTGATTAGGTCTGGTCAGTGTTTGCTTATGGAATTCTAGTTTCTGCTATGGCCAAAAATATGACCTGCATTCATAAATATAGCATTATAAAATTTCAGCTAATTAATATTCATGGTGATTACTTCTTATATATGAACAATATTGATACAGATATATACATGTAACAGCTTTTTTAGAATCAATTCTTCTGTTAACCCTTTCCTCCATATTCTATATTTAGACCCAACCTCTTTGAATGAATCTACCGAAAAGGAACATTTACTGGAGAAAAGAAAAATGTTAGAATTGTGTAGTATTGAAACCATTGTGATAAATAGAGCATTTGCTCCTATGGAGCAAATGCTCTATTTATCACAATGGTTTCAAGAAGTGACTATTACATGTAGGGGCGTAAAAAGGCGTATTTATGGAGGAAAGGGTTAACATCTGCATGTAAGAGAATTAATACTGGCATTTGTAAGCCATGTAGATCAGGATTAGAGGGCTTCTAGAGCAGCCCTTTGATCAGGGTATGCACTGTTTCAAAGTTTATCTTTCAAAACCATCTTGTAAATAATACCTTTACATACTGAATTGCATCTAAACACAAGCAAACATAGCAGAAACTGATCAGACGGCTCCTACAGGAGCCACCTGATCAGAGCCTACTCTATTTGCGAAAGCAAAGAAAGTCTTAAAGATCAACACTGATACTTAATTTAAATGTCTAGTTTGGAGGGGTTTTACTGTATCCTAATATAGTCTCATATTAGTGCTAATATACTTGTACAGTAAACCCCCTCTATAACGACCACTAAATTACAAAAAATATTTTGTGTTAAAGGCAGGTGGCTGCTTAAAGCAAGGTGAAAATAAAACAGAACGCTCCTATAGGAGCATTCTGTTTTACTTTCACCCTGCTTTAAGCAGCCACCTGCTCTAAATACTAACTAATTAACACAATTTAGTTGCCGTTATAGAGAGGTTTCAATGTGCTGACTAGCACCATCTGTTACAGGCAGTTACAAGTGGTATTAACCCTTCCCTCTACATGCTTTGCAGAGTAGACCCAGATGCAGGTTAATTGCTAATAACAAGTGAAAATTTAAAATGATGATTGAATTGTATTGATAAGTGCAAACAAAATGACCTTAGTGATCATGTTTAGGGATTATGATGGTTTCTCTGATACATGTTTGTATTATTGTGCTTGTAATATTGCAAGGTTTGATCTTAAGCTTTAGTATGTGTTTATTGTTTGTTTTTATCATTACTATCACCATTCATGTCTGTAGACAGGTACATGTGCTTGTATTGTCCTGTTTTTTTAACCTGTCAAAATTTAAATAATTATACGCTGGCTGAACACACCATACATAGCTTCAGTTAATTCAAACTTTCCTACTTGGCTTATTCGAGTACATGTACAGTATAACCTCTGTTATCCAGCATCCCATGGTTCCACTTAAATATGCCGGTTAACCCTTTTCCTCATATAAACTTGTTTACACGCATTTGTAAACAGAGTAGACCCAGATCTACTCTGTTTGCTAATGGAATTTCATAGATTTGTTTCTTTACTTTCTAAAATTGCTACTATGTTCCACCTTCCACATTTCATTATAACTCATAATATTGTCCATGAATATTCAGTAGGTATTGAAATTTGGACTAAACATTGAACAGGGAAAGGGTTAAGAGAGTGTGCCGGTTAACAGAATTATGCCTAGATTCACAAGTTGTCTCTCCCAAATATTCATTCGCTGCAAGGGGAGTTTCAACATGACAATTAAAATAATACATGTAAATATGTACAACAGCACCGATCCTGATCAGATAGTTCCATTTAAACAGGGGCCCTTTGATCAAGATTTTGTCTATTGTCTTTTTAAACTACATACATACAAAAGGCATAAACGTGTTTTAAAAGTGTACAATCGGAAGTAAACACACATGTATAAAGGGCTAGACTAAAACATGGCACATTCGTACTAGATTTTATTGCCGATTAAACGTTTCTGATTTCCTTCCATTTCACCGCACTGATACAGACTGACCACACAAATACATGTATAGTGTCCAAGTATGCCGAATCAGACAAGTAAAAAGTATTCACTTATATTCATGTTATAAAAACTTATTAAAGGATCAATTTCGCTCAGTTAATTCCGTTCATTTTGTACATATTGTATCATATCTATGTGTATAAATTAATATAGATTAACTATTTTCAATGACCATAACAATAAAAATTTATAAAGGACGGTCAATTTACCCTTTAACGGTAACTATCCCCTACCTGAACGTAAAGCGTTTTCTGTCATTGATCACAGGTTAGGAAACCGCTGGATAACAAAGTGTGAAAAACCGTTAATTTGCCTTTATCGGCCTGTTCTGGTATGCCGGTTAACGGTTAACAGAGGTTCCGATCAAGAAAGGATTTTGATAAACAAATAAGGAAACTGCCAGGACCAAACAGCAGTGCTGGATAACAAAGGTTTCTGGTTAAGAGAGGTGCCGATCAACAGAGGTTATACTGTACATTTATTGTGAATCTCGTGAAAAACTTTTGAAACACAGGTTTACCGAAGCTAAATACATGTATATCCTTTCAGTGACGTAGGAATATTCACATTTTGACAGGTAAAAACAATAGGGCCATTATGGCCCCGATTTCGCTCACCAGACATTCAGGAGAAAGTATTCACTTTATGTTTCTATTGAAAACAAGCCACCCCTGGGGCGGGCCATTTTTTACCCAAGGGGCATAATTTATACAAATTTTGTAGAGAACCTAAACATGATGCTATGTGCAAAATATGAAAAGCTGAAAACCTTCCAGTTTCAGAGGAGAAGATTTTCAAAGTTTTCACTATTTATTTCTATTGGAAACTGGCCACCCCTGGGGCGAGCCAATTTTGACCCCAGGGGTATAATATATATAGCTTTTGTAGAGGACCTAAACATGATGCTATGTGCCAAATATGAAAGCTGAGAACCTTCCAGTTTCAGAGGAGAAGATTTTCAAAGTTTTCGCTATATGTTTCTATATATGCAAATAGAGTACACCCAGATCGGGGTTTACTTTGTTTGTTTATGAAATTATATAGATCGTATTCTATAGTTTCTGTCATAATATGTACATGTAAATATCCCTTTGGGTTGGTTTTTTTTGCCATTATAAAACTTCATCTAAATACCCATGATGTCATTATTTCTTACATGTTACTGGTATTCATGGAGTAAAGGTTTTACGGTTTAATAACAATCAGCTTGAGCACTTTATCAGTTATTGGCAAACTTTAACTGCAAACTTATTTATATGATAAATGTTAGTATTTTCTTGTGGTTGAATATTAAAACTCATACACATTAAAGTATTGTTACTTTTGTCCAAAATTAAGTGAGGGACATTTTGTCTGTGGACATGTGGGACGAAATGTCCACCCTTGCCAAAACATGTGTGACAAAATGTCCACCCTTGCCAAAACATGTGGGACGAAATATCAACCCTTGCAAAACATGTGGGACCAAAATAATTTCCACCCTTGCAAAAACATGTAGGACGAAATGCCCATCCTTGAAAAAACATGTGGGATGAAATGTCCACCCAGGCAAAATTGAACATGGTACAAAATGTCCTTGGGACAAAGTGTTCTACACTCTCATTTTCATCCTGCACTAAGCTGCCACCTGTCTCCAAGATCAATATTTTTGCTATAAATTTAATATCCAATTTAGAGGGGTTTTACTGTACTTCATTTAAGTAAATAGAGCAGACCCTGATCACATAACTTCTGCAGAAACCATCTAATCTGGGTCTACTCTGTTTACAAAGGCATATCACTATATATATGGAGTTATGGGTTAAGCAAGCATGTATCTTCTCAAACTTTCATTTAAGAGAATAGGATTACTGAATGAACATGTTTTCACAGAAACAAACAGAACAATTTGGAAATTCAATTCAAGGATCACAGGTCTGGCTCACTTTGAGGTAACACCAATGTAAATTACAAAGCCTCCAACAGCAATTCAGTGGCAAATACTTGCGAAATGCCAGTGAAAATTGTGAGTTGAAGTTTCAAGCACTGAAAAAACAAGAGGGCCATGATGGCCCTGATATCGCTCAACAGACAATCAGAGGAGAATATACTCAAAAAGTTCACTATATGTTTCTAAAGAAAACTGGCCACCCCTGGGGAGGGCCAATTTTGACCACAGGGCTACAATTTATATAATAATTTTAACTTTTGTAAAGTACCTGAACATGATGCTATGTGCCAAATATAAAGCTGAGAATATTACCTCCCAATTTCAGGAGAAGATTTTCAAAGTTTTCACTATATAATTTATGTTTCTATTGAAAACTGCCCACCCCTGGGGCGGGGCCAATTTTGACCCCAGCCAGGGGCATTATCTATATAACTTTTGTAGAGGACCTGAACATGATGCTATGAGCCAAATACGAAAGCTGAGAACCTTCCAGTTTCAGGAGAAGATTTTCAAAGTTTTCACTATATGTTTCTATTGAAAAACTGTCCATCCCTGGGGCGTTGCCAATCTTGACCCCCGGGGAATCATTTACAAAACTTTCTTAGAGGACCTGATCATGATGATCTGTGCCAAATATGAAAGCTAAGAACCTTCCCGTTTCAGAGATGAATATGTTCAAAGTTTTCACCATATATTTCTATTGAAAACTGCCCACCCCTGAGGCAGGGCCAATTTTGATCCAAGGGCCATATTTTATATCACTTTTGTAGAGGACCTGAACATGATGTTATGTGACACATATGAAAGCTGAGAACCTTCCAGTTTCAGAGGAGAAGATTTTCAAAGTTTTCACTGTATGTTTCTACTGAAAACTGCCCATCCCTGGGCGGGGCCAATTTTGACCCCAGGGCCATAATTTATACAAAATTTGTAGAGGACCTAAACATGATGCTATGTGCCAAATATGAAAGCTGAGAACCTTCCAGTTTCAGAGGAGAAGATTTTCAAAGTTTTCACTATATAAATGTTTCTATAGAAAACTGCCCACTGGGATTTTACACAAATAGGTTATACATCATTCAATGAAAACTAAATTTTTCCCCTTTTGGCTCATTCAAGTTACAATATCCAAACTTACACCAGCTTTTTTGTTTCCCAAATCAGCAATTTTAGCGATAATTCTTCCCAAAATCAGCAGGCTAAGGCCCCTTCCCAATCAAGAGAGAAAAAGCCCTGAGATCGTCATTAAACAAATATTTTTAGTCTTGGTAAATGAAGCCATCAGCAGGCTGTACCGAAAGTCATTAATTCAGGTAGAAACAGTAGCACAGTTTTACAAAATTCTTTTTATTTGCAACTTCCATAAACAAAACTATACATAAAACAGCCTGTGAAACATTTGAATAACATTAGAACAAGACCATGCAAGTTCTTCAAACACTTCCATTCTTTTTCAATTTTATCAAAACTTTTCTGTATATTACATAGTACACTTGTTACACACAAAGACCTATGATAAAACATGTTTTATAATAGGTCTTTGTTACACAGTAACCGATTTTGATTATAATCCAAGCTTAGTCGGTTGGCATGAACCGATTATCGATTATGAAAATCCAGCCGATAGTCCGGACTCCCACCACTAATACAAGTATAAAAACGTGATGACATACTATATTATAATTATATGTTATATTTCGAAATGCAAAAGTTTTATATAGTAGAACTACCTATATGGCTATGTTGTGACCACTCTTTAGAATTGTATGTAAGTCCCCCCCCCCCCTCCCCCCCCCCCCCCCCCCCCCCCCAAACACACACACCCTGGGACACTTGCCCCACAACACAGAGTTTGGCAGAGAAATGAATTTCAGGAGTTATTCTTGAAGATATTTTACATTATCTGAACCTCTGGTACACGAAAACAGTGTCGTTTGGCTATGGCAGAAAATGCAAAGTCAGTTCTATATAATTCCATAAGCAAACAGAGCAGATACGGTCAAATTTCGCTGAAAAGCATTTCTATCTCAATTTTCACATTTTGAGTTCCTACTTTACAAACCGCTATTTGACAGCGAGTACTTTCATCCAATATATGAAGGCAACTCACCTAATTGGTGGTTCTGCTGTGAAGTCAAGGATCAGATTTAACATGCTTCAATAAACAATACAGTTTATCGCGTCATAGTTTCGTATAATTCGTAACAAAATATAGATTTGTTGTCCCAGTAATTCCGTTTTCGTGTCAGTTGTCAAAGTCGGCGGCGCGTGAGAAACAGCATGTCGTAACAAACACTACAAAGTGGGTGCAGCAAGTGCGTCAATGTGGTTAATTACGCAATATTTCAAGTAATTAACGATTGAATAAATAAATAAATAAATACATACATAAAGTGAATACATAATATGAATGATACATAAAAAATTGAATTAATAAACAAATGTAAAGAGTTAGACCAATTGTGAAAAAAACGAAAAGAAAATCCCAAATTCATTACATAAAATGAAAAACAATGTATCTAGTAGGTAAATTTATCTTTTTATCTATTATATATTTGAGCAGAATGAATAAATATGAAATAATACTAAAACAATATAAACCCTTGACAACATGAATATTCATGTCGGAAGTAATGAATTCATTAATATTTTTTATGACAATTCGATCTTGAATTGTTACGTATGATGGAAACAGGATGTACGTATAAGACATGGCACAAACTATATATATATATATATATAATCATATCTATAAGCAGAGTAGATCTAGACCCTGATCAGACTGTTCCTACAGAAGCCATCTGATCCGAGTCTACTCTGTTTGCAAAGGTGTAGAAAGGCGTATTTATATGGAGTAAAATTAATGTTAATGTGTTCAAAGTTTCAAAGCTTTATTCAAAAGGTTAAAGGCAAAAAGTGGACTTTAACAAAAACCGTAACCAAGGTGTGACGCAGACGCCGACACCGACGCTGACGCCGGGGTGAGTAGGATAGCTCCACTATTCCTCGAATAGTCAAGCTAACAAGAGGGCCAGAATGGCCCTGAAGCGCTCATCAGACAATCAGAGGAGAAGATTTTCAAAGTTTTCACTATATGTTTCTATAGAAAACTAGCCTGCCCTGGGGCGGGGCTAATTTTGACCCAAGAGGCACAATTTATATAACTTTTGTAGAGGACCTGAACATGATGCTATGTGCCAAATATGAAAGCTGAGAACATTCCAGTTTCAGACGAGAAGATTTTCAAAGTTTTCACTATATGTTTCTATTGAAAACTGCCCACCCCATGGGCGGGGCCATAATTTATATTGTAGAACTTTTGTAGAAGACCTGAACATAATGCTATGTGCTAAATACAAAAGCTGAGCACCTTCAAGTTTCAGAGAGGAAGATATTCAAAGATTTCACTATTTGTTTCTATTGGAAACTGCCCAACCCTGGGGCGGGGCCAATTTTGACGGCGGGGCCATAATTTATACAACATTTGTAGAGGACCTGAACATGATGCTATGTGCCAAATATGAAAGTTGAGAACCTTCAAGTTTTTAGAGGTGAAGGTTTTCAAAGTTTTCACTATTTGTTTCTATTGAAAACTGCCCACCCCTGGGGCAGGGCCAATTTTGACTCCAGGGCCATAATTTATATAACTTTTGTAGAGGACCTGAACATGATGCTATGTGCCAAATATGAAAGTTGAGAACCTTCAAGTTTTTAGAGGTGAAGGTTTTCAAAGTTTTCACTATTTGTTTCTATTGAAAACTGCCCACCCCTGGGGCGGGGCCAATTTTGACCCAAGGGCACTAATAATTTATATAACTTTTGTAGAGGACCTGAATATGATGCTCTGTGCCAAATATGAAAGCTGAGAGCCTTCAAGTTTCAGGAAAGATGATTTTCAAAGATTTCACTATTTGTTTCTATTGAAAACTGCCCAACCATGGGGCGGGGCCAATTTTGACCCAGGGGCCATAATTTATATAACTTTTGTAGAAGACCTGAAAATGATGCTCTGTGCCAAATATGAAAGCTGAGAGCCTTCCAGTTTCAGAGAAGAAGATTTTCAAAGATTTCACTATTTGTTTCTATTGAAACTGCCCACCCCTGGGGCGGGGCCAATTTTGACCCCGGGGCTATAATTTATATAACTTTTGTAGAGGATCTGGACATGATGCTCAGTGCCAAATATGAAAGCTGAGAGCCTTCCAGTTTCAGAGAAGAAGATTTTCAAAGATTTCACTATTTGTTTCTATTGAAAACTGCCCACTCCTGGGGCGGGGTCAATTTTGACCCCGGGGCCATAATTTATATAACTTTTGTAGAAGACCTGAAAATGATGCTATGTGCCAAATATGAAAGCTGAGAGCCTTCCAGTTTCAGAGAAGAAGATTTTCTAAGATTTCACTATTTGTTTCTTTTGAAAACTGCCCACCCCTGGGGCGGGGCCAATTTTGACCCCAGGGCCATAATTTATATAACTTTTGTAGAGGACCTGAACATGATGCTATGCGCCAAATATGAAAGCTGAGAACCTTCTGGTTTCAGAGGAGAAGATTTTCAAAGTTTTACTATATGTTTCTATTGAAAACAAGGCACCCCTGGGGCGGGGCCAATTTTGACCCCAGGGGCATAATTTATATAACTTTTGTAGAGGACCTAAAGATGATACTATGTGCCAAATATGAAAGCTGAGAGCCTTCAAGTTTCAGGAAAGATGATTTTCAAAGATTTCACTATTTGTTTCTATTGAAAACTGCCCAACTATGGGGCGGGGCCAATTTTGACCCAGGGGCCATAATTTATATAACTTTTGTAGAAGACCTGAAAATGATGCTCTGTGCCAAATATGAAAGCTGAGAGCCTTCCAGTTTCAGAGAAGAAGATTTTCAAAGATTTCACTATTTGTTTCTATTGAAACTGCCCACCCCTGGGGCGGGGCCAATTTTGACCCTGGGGCTATAATTTATATAACTTTTGTAGAGGACCTGGACATGATGCTCAGTGCCAAATATGAAAGCTGAGAGCCTTCCAGTTTCAGAGAAGAAGATTTTCAAAGATTTCACTATTTGTTTCTATTGAAAACTGCCCACTCCTGGGGCAGGGTCAATTTTGACCCCGGGGCCATAATTTATATAACTTTTGTAGAAGACCTGAAAATGATGCTATGTGCCAAATATGAAAGCTGAGAGCCTTCCAGTTTCAGAGAAGAAGATTTTCTAAGATTTCACTATTTGTTTCTTTTGAAAACTGCCCACCCCTGGGGTGGGGCCAATTTTGACCCCAGGGCCATAATTTATATAACTTTTGTAGAGGACCTGAACATGATGCTATGCGCCAAATATGAAAGCTGAGAACCTTCTGGTTTCAGAGGAGAAGATTTTCAAAGTTTTACTATATGTTTCTATTGAAAACAAGGCACCCCTGGGGCGGGGCCAATTTTGACCCCAGGGGCATAATTTATATAACTTTTGTAGAGGACCTAAAGATGATACTATGTGCCAAAGATGAAAGCTGAGAACCCTGTAGATTCAGAGGAGAAGATTTTTAAAGGTTGAAATTGTTGACGACTGACGACGCACGACGCACGCTGACGGACGACGGACATCAGGCAATCACAAAAGCTCACCCTGAGCACTTTTTGCTCTGGTGAGCTAAAAAGGGGAATAACTAAAAATATACTGATGCTAGGGTTATCACCCTTGTGCATGACACTTCCTCTCATCATGCCTGTTCCATATGTGAAGTTTCAAATCAATTGAACAAGTAAATAACGAGCTATTGTTCAGACAAGAAAATATGAAAAAGGGGAATAACTAAAAAAATATTGATGCCAGAGTTATGGCCCTTGTGCATGACACTTCATCTCATCATGCTTGTTCCATATGTGAATTTCAAATCAATTGATTTGAATCAGTAGATAACGAGTTATTGTCCAGACAAGAAAATATGAAAAAGGGGAATAATTCCAAAACTATTGATGCTAGATTTATGGCCCTTGTGCATGAAACTTCATCTCATCATGTTTGTTCCATGATTGTGTGAAGTAACAATGAATTTAGCCTACCATTGTAGGAGATATGGCCTGGACACGAAGCATGACAGACGGACGAACAGATGGACGGACAGACGGAAACGAGCAAACCTATTGTCCCCAAACTGGTAACCGGTGGGGGACTAATAACAAGTACTGGGAGCTTTAAAAGCAATGCTATAGTCCCCTACCGGCTGAATTTTAATAACTGCTGTAATTCCATGACAAATAAATGTATCGTAACAAATTTCAAACTTGATTCGTAACTCATTATAATAAAACTATATACCAAATATCACTTCAATATCTGCTACTTAGACTGCTAGGGTTTAGAAAAAACTCTGGAAAACCTAAAATTTCCTGAAAATTTCTATGTCAAACCACTGAAATTCCATGAAAAATCAATGTAACCTAACAAAACTCAAACTTGATGTGTAACTCATTATAATAAAGGTACATACCAAATACAAAATATCTGCATTGGTTTAGAAAAACAATCCGGAAACTCTAAAATTTCCCAAAATTTTCTAAGTCCAATTGCTGTTATTCCGTGAAAAATCAAAGAAATGTAACAAAATTAAAACTTGATCTGTAACTTATTATGATAAAGCCACATACCAAACATCACTTCAATATCTGCTACAGTTTAGAAAAACTAAAAAAAACCCTGAAATTTCCGGAAAATTTCTAAGTCAAACTGCTGTAATTCCGTGAAAAATCAATGTAGTGTAACAGAATTCAAACTTGATCTGTAACTCATTATAATAAAGCTACATAACAAATATCACATCAATATCTGCAAGCTAGGGTTTAGAAAAAAAGTCCTGAAAACCTAAAATTCCAAGTCATACCACGGTAATTCCCTGAAAAATCAATGTAGCGTAATGACATACAAACTTTATCTGGAACTCATTATAATAAAGCGACATTCCAAAATATCACCTGAAAAATCAATGTAGCGTAATGACATACAAACTTTATCTGGAACTCATTATAATAAAGCGACATTCCAAAATATCACCTAGTCGTTCGGAGACTAATAAGAAACAGAGTAAAACATAATCTCTCTCCCCCCCCCCCCCCCCCCCCCCCCCCCCCCCCCCCCCCCCCCCCCCCCCCACACACACACACACACAGACTTCTTTTGGATGACATGAATATAGTCCATATTCATAACGGGTGAAGTTTTTCATGAATATTCGTCAGGTGCCGTAAAGGTTTAATATATGATGTGGCACTCATTGTTTCCTCTTTATTAAACACAAACAAACACAGCCTAGTCTGTAGACAGTTTTGAAGATTTAAACTAAACAGTGTCATTCGACAAAGGAAATTTTTTTTTGCAAATTAGTTTTTGCACATTTTCAAGAATTATGCATATTGTGTGTTACCTAGAGAATTCAGACAAACTTAGATAAATAGTGCAGACCCAGAATTAGGGTCTACACTATGCACTACTAAGTCAGTCTAATTTAACCCTTTATTCCATGTCAGAAATAATGACATAAAATACCTAGTTACTAGTAACTAGTCTACTTTTAGTCAGAATTACCGCTCAGCCAACTGTACATTTACTCTCCTGGTCATTGGGCCATTCACCTACAATATTGAGCACTGCTAATATATGGTGCGATTATGCAGCCGCAGTACCGGCTAGTGACCCTTACAGGTACCCATTTTAACTCCTAGGTGGAGAGGAGGCAACCCCATGGGTGTGGGAGACACTGAAAAGCGTCTATGATATTTCGAGCTGGCCCAGCCGGGATTCGATCCTCGGGTCTCTTGGTTATTAGCTCAATGCTAAACCACAAGGCTAAGCAACCACAACATAATGAATGATAATTAACTAAATACTTATAGTGACACCTTGACACAGGAATTTTTGGTCATGGCAGACACTGCAGAATTTCATAAGTAAATGGAGCAGACTCTGATCAGACAGCTTCTACAGGAGCTGTCTGATCTGGGTCCACTGTGTTTGCAAAAGTTTTAAAATACATGTTTATGGAATAAAGGGTTAAAGTTGTCAAAATAGTATTTACAACCAGTAGAGAGGAGAGATTAGGGTCTGCATATTTGAAAACAACTCAAAAACAATATCTGCAAATATAATTTAACTCTGAGTTAGAGCCCTGACGATTTTCTTTCATTTAAAATCCATCCATGCAACTCTGTGTTAAGAGTTCAAATAAGCAAAAAAGTATACACATGTTATTGATCTTTGGCCTCCAAGTGTGATGTTGACATTTCAGCTACTGATCTAGTTCTTGCTTGCAACACATCATCATTTGTAGAAGAACCTTTCTGCCAAGTCATTACAAAACTCTGAGTCAGAGCCCAGACAAGCAAAATGTTTAGGTTTTTTATCTTTGACCTATGAGAGTAACCTTGACCTTCATGCTATGGACCTGGTTCTTGCATGCAACCCACTATCCTTACTAGAAGAACATTTCTGCCAAGTCATTTCAAAATCCAACCATTCTCTGAGAATCAGCCCAGACAAGCAAAATAGTGCATGTTTTTGACCTTTGACTTCCAAGTGTGACCTTGATCTTTCACCTACTGACCTGATTCTTGCAGGTGTTACCGTGACCTCTGTCCTCTCTAGAAGAACATTTTTGCTAAGTAACTTCAAAATCCTTCCTTGCAACAAGAATATGCAACTTCCTAGGTCAGAGCCCGGACAAGCAAAAAATTACATGTTTTTGACCGTTGATCTCTAAGTGTGACTGTGACCTCCAACCTCTCTAGAAGAAGCTTTGACCTCCAAGTGTGACCTTGACCTTTCAGCTACTGACCTAGTTCTTGTGTGCAACATGCCGTCCTCTCTAGAAGAACAATTTCTGCCTAGTCATTTCAAAATGCTTCCATACAACTCTTGAGTTAGAGCCCAGACAAGCAAAAAAGTTAATGTATATGTTTTTGACCTTTGACCTCCAACCCTATATGCCACTTTGTGGGGGCATAACAAAACATTACATACCAGTCCAACAACTTATTTATTGCCAAAACTCTTTGTAATCCCTTTAAGGCTTCCTGCTAATACATCTTAAACCATTATTAAATGAATATTCGTGTTTTAAATAAATAATGACATTTAAAATTTTTGATTAGATGATTTTTACAATGAAATTTTTACCATGGTAGAAACTGTAGAAATATCTGTTATTTCATAAGGAATTATCATAACAGATCCTGCAGGAGCCATCTGATCTGTTTATATGTCAGGATGTTTTGGGGGTAATGGATGAAGTGTACCATTACCGAAGTGTACCAGAACGATGCGTACCATTTCCTGGTCGAAGTGTACCACTATATAAATCAGACAGGAAAAAGGCCACATTACACTGAGTTAGTTAAAAAGTTAGGCAAAAAGTTTATTTATACCAGATTAAGATACAAAAGAGTTTTATTACGAAATAAAATCCATTAATTAGTTTTCGCATAAATCGTTTTACCTTTCGATCAATACATGGAATTATCCAATATGCAGGATCCGTTGTATGTTTTGCTCTTAATTCAGAGTATGTCGATTTATGAGTCTAACAACTTGGACTAAGGGTAACTGTATGTCATGTCAAGACTTCATTAATTACATCCAACTATAATGTATTAATCACTATTGAAATTATCATGTACCAATCATAGTCAATAATGGTACCAGTTGAATTTTGTTTAAGTTGTACGCTTCGATGAAAAATGGTACTCTTAGGTAATGGTACGCTTCAGTAATGGTACGCTTTGTCCATAAACCATTTTGGCTCAGGCAGAAACTGTACAATTAGATCCACATTATACCATAAGCAAACAGAGCAGACCGTTATCAGACATCTCCTATAGCAAATGAAAAGGCATTTATATGAAGGAAAGGGTTAACAATACTGTCCAATCCATATGAAAGGCTTGAATTTGCTACAGGATTTTGAATGACAAATGGGTGCAGACCCTGATCAGAGGGGTTGTCTAGGAGCCCGCTGATCTGCGTCTACACTGTTTGCAAATGCCAGTACACTTGTTTCCAGCATTCAAAGGATAAAGAGGATAACGACCAGTAAAACAGCAAGAAAATATTGTAATTTTCAATTTTATTTAGGAAACACATAGCACCCATATAAGTGTACATTTTAACAGTAAAACTTCGTTATAGCAACTGTAATAAATAAACATAAGTGTCTTTAAACCTTTACTCCATGAATATTTATATTAGAAATGATGACATCGTGAACAACTAATAACATTAAATTTTAACCCTTCTCTTGCTGAATTTTAAAATACATTTCTCCTTCTTTACCTACATATATCTTCACTGTGTACACATATTTCGCTGTGCAATCACTGCTGTGGAGTGCACTGGTTGCACAATCAACTTGTAAATAGTGCAGACCCTGATGAGACAGCTCCTGCAGGAGCTGTCTCATCTGGGCCTTCACTATTTACAGGTAGGTATATTGACGCGAATAGCAAGCGAAGGGTTAAAATGGCATATAAACACATGAACTTTTTGGCAGAGCAAAAACTGCATAATCAGATGTATGTTGTTCCTATAGGATTAATCTGATCAGGGTCTGCTCTGTTTGCTTATACTATAATATAGATATGTTTCTATAGTTTATGCCATGGCCAACATTTCTAGTGTCCATATTTTATAATAACAGACATTCTAATTGGTATTCATGATGTCATTATTATTTACATGAATATTCATGGAGAAAATGGTTAAAGTTTATAAAGCTAAACAACTCCATACAGTATCATTTTGATAATTCTAAATCAGACTGACATAGTTGCAAATACTGTACACTCTGATCAAACAAGAGCTGTTTGATCTGGGTCTGCACCATTTGCATATGTTTGTGTCTTAATATTTAGGATAATAAGAATAGAGATCATCAAATTGTCATAGTCTGACTAATTTTAGTAAAAGATAATCCATAGAATATTAAAACAAAGTTTCAACATCTCCCAGACTGTGGGCATAGAGATGTTGTTTCAATGAATTGCTGAATGCAGAGATTGACTGTGAGAGGTCATAAAATTGCACTCAGTGTGCACTGCCAAAAAACTAGAACTATCACTAAAGGTGATGAATACCCCCACACGGCAGCCTTGATTGCAAATCCAAGTTTTGAACATGTAACAGGACCAAATAACAAAAATACCCAAAGTTCAAATAGAGAAAATTCTGTAATTTATGCCAAGTATCAAGTGAATGAGGTTGAAATTGAAGGAGGAGTTCAAAGTACAAGATTTTGCCTGCCAATTTCAAGGCCAAAGGTCAAGGTCAAGGTCACAGAGACCTGAAATTTGTGTCTTGCACATCTACTACTCCTGAGTAACATTTATGCCAAGTATCAAGTGAATCAGGTTGAAAGTGAAGGAGGAGTTCAAAGTACAAGATTTTGCCTGCCAATTTTAAGACCAATTTCAAGGCCAACGGTCAAGGTCAAGGTCACAGAGACCTGAAATTTGTGTCTTGCACATATACTACTCCTGAGTAACATTTATGCAAAGTATCAAGTGAATCAGGTTGAAATTGAAGGAGGAGTTCAAAGTACAAGATTTTGCCTGCCAATATCATGACCAATTTCAAGGCCAAAGGTCAAGGTCAAGGTCACAGAGACCTGAAATTTGTGTCTTGCACATCTACTACTCCTGAGTAACATTTATGCCAAGTATCAAATGAATCAGGTTGAAAGTGAAGGAGGAGTTTGCCGTACAAGATTTTGCTTGCCAATTTTAAGACCAATTTCAAGGCCAAAGGTCAAGGTCACAGAGATTTTAAATTTGTGTCTTGCACATCTACTACTCCTGAGTAACATTTATGCCAAGTATCAAGTGAATCAGGTTGAAATTGAAGGAGGAGTTCAAAGTACAAGATTTTGCCTGCCAATTTCAAGACCAATTTCAAGACCAAAGGCCAAGGTCAAGGTCACAGAGACCTGAAATTTGTGTCTTGCACATCTACTACTCCTGAGTAACATTTATGCCAAGTATCAAGTGAATCAGGTTGAAATTGAAGGAGGAGTTCAAAGTACAAGATTTTGCCTGCCAATATCATGACCAATTTCAAGGCCAAAGGTCAAGGTCAAGGTCACAGAGACCTGAAATTTGTGTCTTGCACATCTACTACTCCTGAGTAACATTTATGCCAAGTATCAAATGAATCAGGTTGAAAGTGAAGGAGGAGTTTGCCGTACAAGATTTTGCTTGCCAATTTTAAGACCAATTTCAAGGCCAAAGGTCAAGGTCACAGAGATTTTAAATTTGTGTCTTGCACATCTACTACTCCTGAGTAACATTTATGCCAAGTATCAAGTGAATCAGGTTGAAATTGAAGGAGGAGTTCAAAGTACAAGATTTTGCCTGCCAATTTCAAGACCAATATCAAGACCAAAGGCCAAGGTCAAGGTCACAGAGACCTGAAATTTGTGTCTTGCACATCTACTACTCCTGAGTAACATTTATGCCAAGTATCAAGTGAATCAGGTTGAAATTGAAGGAGGAGTTCAAAGTACAAGATTTTGCCTGCCAATTTCAAGACCAATTTCAAGGCCAAAGGTCAAGGTCAAGGTCACAGAGACCTGAAATTTGTGTCTTGCACATCTACTACTTCTGAGTAACATTTATGGCAAGTATCAAGTGAATCAGGTTGAAAGTGAAGGAGGAGTTCAAAGTACAAGATTTTGCCTGCCAATTTCAAGACCAATTTCAAGGCCAAAGATCAAGGTCAAGGTCACAGAGACCTGAAATTTGTGTCTTGCACATCTACTACTCCTGAGAAACATTTATGCCAAGTATCAAGTGAATCAGGTTGAATGTGAAGGAGGAGTTCAAAGTACAAGCTTTTGCCTGCCAATTTCAAGACCAATTTCAAGGCCAAAGGTCAAGGTCAAGGTCACAGAGACCTGAAATTTGTGTCTTGCACATCTACTACTCCTGATTAATAATTATGCCAAGTGTCAAGTGAATCGGGTTGAAACTGAAGGAGGAGTTCGCCGTACAAGATTTTGCAGACAGACCGACCGACCGACAGGCTGATTCCAGTATACCCCCCTCAAACTCTGTTTGTGGGGGTATAACAAGAGATGTTTGTAAAACATGTATACCCCCACACCCACTGACCTTTGACCTAGTGACCTAAAAGACAATTGGGTTCATTTAGTGGACATGACTAACCACCACAGCAAGTTTGAAGAGACTAAGCCAAATCTTGAGCAATTAGTGATCAGAAACCATTTCACCAGTTAAGGTCATGGTGACCTTGACCTTTGACCTAGTGACCTCAAAAACAATAGAGGGTCATCTAGTGGTCATGACCAACCAACACAGCAAATTTGAAAAAAATATGCCAAGCTGTTTATCAGTTAGTGATCGGAAACCATTAGATCTACCATCCGACAAACAGACAGACCTATCGACAGACCAACCGACCGACTGACACGTGCAAAGCAATATACCCCCATTTTTCAAAATGGGGGTATAACAAGAGCTGTCCGCAGACAGTGCGCTCCTTTTCTTTAGTGCTGGATAGTGTAGTCGAAGTCTTAAGTCGGAAACGGGAGATAACTATAGCAACGTTAATTTTAGGGTTACCTGCCCTTGTGAAATGGGTTCCCCTTATTATGGTTAAGATAACATAAAACTTAACCAACAATGAAAATTCTAAATCGAAAAAAGGGACAGAATTATGGTAAAATTAAAAATGAAAAATCAATTTGGCAGACATTAACACCTTTGCAGGAGTCAGCTGTTCAAGGTCTGCTTTGCTTGCTCGTGGGATAATATAGGTCTGATTCTATATTTTCTGTCATGACCAAAATTCTTTTCATCAAATGTTTAAATCAAAGCTAATCAATATTCTTGAAGTAATTATATCTTACCTAAATATTCATTAGGTAAAGGGATAAAATAAGAATTTAAAGCAAATACAAAATAACAGGCATTTAAACTTTTAATATTTACTTTTGAACTTGAAATTTGACCTTGACATGGCTCTCAAGGCAACTTTATAAAATGAGTATACATGACAAACAATATATATAGATCTTGGCGGCATAAACTGAGATTCAATTGCTGTTCTGTATTGGACTCATTTTCTATAAGAAACTGTCCTTGATCCAGTGGTTATAGTCATTAACAGCTGTGGGTTCAAACCCAAGTCTGGCACTAAAGATTTTTCATGAGATGAAGCCTCCTCGCAGTCTTGCGGTAGGTCATTGGTTCTACACAGATGTTCATCTGTGAATGAAACGATGCTAGTTGCTTCAGGTGCAAATGAGCATAGGGTCTTCCTCGACCTGTAATGAGCTGGGTGTCATAAAATAACTGAAATAACTCTTGAAGCAATGGTAAATTACAAACCAACCAACAAAATGTCCTTCAAGAAATTAAGAAAACTATAGCTTGTGGTTTCATGTCTTTTGACCTCTTATTTTCTTATACAACCAAGCTGCTCCGTTATATGGAGATAACAAAATATTTTTAACAAAAGTTATCCCTCTTGTTCTCCATCTTTTCTTCTTTTCAAAGTCTTCATCCAGCCACATGCCCACTCCTTTTGAAGAAGCTCTTGTCTCAATTGCTATCAGTCTATCCAGAAACTGGGTCAGTCTCTGGTCACTTGGTATCACACTGGCAGGTTTGTCACCTCCACCAAGGGCCGTAACATTGCAGAAACCCTTGTGGATAAGCTCCTCATTGACCTTTATGTTTTTGAATGTCTGTAAATGGAAGAAGAATATACTAATCACACTAGAAATGTGTCTGTTGGACATGGATTCCCCAAGTAATTGTGCCCCAAAGACATATGTCCTCATGGACTGACGGAGGCAAAACTTAATGCTCCCCATCTTGGATAGCAGGGGCATAAAAAGCGTTACTGAGATGCCAACAGTCTAAACCAAGAACAGCACCACATTAGAACAAGAGCACTGCATGCGGACACCAATGCTCGTCTATTCTAATGTAGCAGCCATTGTTAAAGTTGGCACAGACGCAGGAGTTACGACAATACAGTAGAACTTGTCTTAATTGGCTATCAAAAAGAGATCTTATTATGGGTCTGCAAGACAGATGGTAGCTTAATGCAGGTCAGAAGTAATTCATAAGGCTCCTTTAGGAGCTTTGTGCATTACTTTAGCCCTGCATCACCAGTCCCATCTTTTAGACTCCTATGTCCAATAAATGAATAGCCGCTTAGGTCAGGTTCTAGTACCGTTCTACTGTACCTCGTACTGTATCTTTTTCTTGAGAAAAAACAACAACAGACAAGCTAAAAATGGCTCCGGATTAAACAACTTAAAACAAACTTTATGCTCAAAACTCAGATTATTCATCTTTTAATTCCTTTACCACATGAATATTCATGTAAGAAATGATTACATCATGAATATTAACTAGAACTGTTTTTGATACAAAAACTGATGTCTCTCCCCCCCCCCCCCCCCCCCCCCCTCCCCCGCAGACAAAATTTTCCCTGTAAAAATTTCCCACAATTCTGCAAAAAGTCATCACACCATAACAGGAATAAGATATGCACATCTATGCATAGTGGTGATCAATTCTATGAATTTTCATGAAAATCTTATCAAAGGTTTTTGAGAAACCGTGCGGACAAAGTTTTCCATGTAAATTTTCTTTCAAAGTCTGATAACTCCGCAGAAAATCATCGAACCAAAACAGGAATATGATATGCACAACTAGGCATGGTGCGGATCACTCCTATGAAGTTTCATGAAAATCCAACCAAAGGTATTGGAGAAACCGTACGTAAAAATTAAAATCGGACAGACAGATGGACAAAACGAGACTGGGGGCCTTTGACTTAGGGGTCATAAAAAAGGGCCATTTGTCCAAATTAAAGGGCCACTGTAGGGCTGATACAGCCCCTGCCCATTGGACAGGGGATTTTAAAGGGCCATTTTTCCCTTGTTCACCCTTGGATGTCCATGACACCAAAACTTTGACAGATTTTTTAAGGGCCATTTCTGCAATATATTTTTTTCAATATCCCCCAGACCCACTGATACCAGTATACTGGGAGAGACATAATTAAATTTTATAAAGGCATTATAAATACAGGCATTTTTGGTAATGGGTGAAACTGTAGAATCGAATCTATATTATTAAAACAAAGCAGATCCAGATCAGAGCACTCCTACAGGAGAAGTTTGATCTGGGTCTTCTCTGTTTGCAAAGGCATGTAATGGTGACTCTTTCAAGTAATGGGTTTCAGGCTTTCATCTTTAATCATTTCCCTAATGAACACTTTTGCATGAATTATCCCTTCTCTTGCTGAATTTTAAAATACATTTCTCCTTCTTTACCCATGCCCTGTTGTATAATTACATATATCTTCACTGTGTCCACATATTTCGCTGTGCAATCACTGCTGTGGAGTGCACTGGTTGCACAATCAACTTGTAAATAGTGCAGACCCTGATGAGACAGCTCCTGTAGGAGCTGTCTCATCTGGGCCTTCACTATTTACAGGTATGTATATTGACGTGAATAGCAAGTGAAGGGTTAACTACATTTCCCTAATAAACATTTATGCATGAACTGATCACTTCATGAATATTCATTAACTCTATATGATAAAAAATTAAATGGGAATTGTTGGCTTAGACAAAAATTAGGATCAGAACAAAATAATTTCATAAGCAAACGGAGCAAACCCTGATCAGACGGATCCTACACGAACCATCTGATCTGGGTCTAGTCTGTAAAGGCTTGAACTGGCATTTATATGAAGCAAGGGGTAACAATTAACAATTATTTCTGTACATAGACAATTGTAGAAGTCTTGGGAATCACTTCAAATTTTATGATTGATCATTACTTCCTACAAATAACTGACGACTGACTAATGAAAGACTAATATATGGCTGTAATAAAATATAATATGTCAGTCATTACCTTAATGTACCAAACAATCACCATAATAATAGATATTCTACCTGAAGCTCATTCTGAAGCTCATTCAAGTGTAAGTAATTACTTCCAATAAATATCTAAATTCTTTCTTAGTCATAAAGAAAGACTAAAAGATCCTTAACCCAATACTGCATAAAAACACCTTTTAACCCATTCCCCCATAGGCTATTTTTAGATCAAAACCACTTTGAATAAATCTACCCAAAAGGAGCATTAACTAGAGAAAAGGAAATCTTTAAATTTTGTAGTTTGAAACCATTGTGATAAATAGAGCATTTGCTCCTATAGGAGCAAATGCTCTATTTATCACAATGGTTTCAACAGGTGATTTTTACAGAGGCGTAGAAAGGCGTATCTGTGGAGAAAAGGGTTAACTCTTTTGCAAACAGAGTTGTTCAGATCAGAAGACTCCTGTAGGAGCCATCTGATCAAGGTCTACTCTGATTGTTGATTGAATTATATAGATCTGATTCTACAGCAAAGGTAAGATAATCATGTGCTCATGTACCATTATTAACCCATTCCCTCATATACAATTTTTAGATCCAACCACTTTGAATAAATCATGACACTTGGTCAATATAGTTTCTCGAGGGTTTGATAGAATTTAACCCATTCCCTCATAGGCTGTTTTTAGATACAACCTATTTGAATAAATCTACCAAAAAGGAGCATTAACTAGAGAAAAGGAATTCTTTTGAATTTTGTAGTTCGAAACTATTGTGATAAATAGAGCATTTGCTCATATAGGAGCAAATGCTCTATTTATCACAATAGTTTCAACAGGTGATTTTTACAGAAGCGTCAAAAGGCGTCAATATGCGGGAATGGGGTTAAAATTCAGCTAATAAATACTCACCATGTCATTATATTGAACAGGAATAGGGTTAAATATGCATGATAGAGTGATGGCCCATTACCAGATTATAGCCACTTTGAATAAGTGTGTGATGTTCAATATGGATATCTTGCTTTGAAATTGGGACAGAATGCTGAAATTTTTCAATGATGACAAAGCCCACAGCAACAATGATGACATAATGTCTATGGCAATACCTCAACCCTTTTCTTCAACAAACAGACAAGCCAACAATTGTAACAGATTAGAGTTGAAGCGAACATATTTTTTTCCCCAGCATGATATGTACGAAAAGGCGTTTATATGAAGGAAAGAGTTAAACTTGTATAGTACCATTGGAACTTCAACTCTGGAGTAAAGCATTGGTACCCGGCCCTCAGCTCTGTGTAACAGATGGAACCAGACGTTTTTGTCGTGAACATTCTCTACTAGCCACTGCTGTCCAGCTGGACTGGCTTCAACAAAGGCAAGACTCACAGGAAGGGGATGACCTAATGAGAAAATGTAACTACATGTATTTGCATATTAGTGGTAAACAGTTCAATGAGAATGTCAAACACTTTAGATCCTGATGAAATAATGAATTACTTAACACTTTACTCCATTAACCCTTTCCCTCATAGGCTAATTTTAGATGCAACCTCTTTGAATAAATCTCTTATAGGAGCAAATGCTCTATTTATCACAATGGTTTCACAAAGTGACTTTTACTGAGTCGTCAAAAGTCATCAATATGAGGGAATGGGTTAATATTCACATAAATAATAATGACATCACAAATATTAATTAGATTAATTTTTATAATAACACATGTCATGGACACAGGAATATTTAGAAGAAACTGTAGAATCATATGTACAGTAAAACATCTCTATAATGGCCACTAAATTACAGTAAAACCTCACTATAACGGCCACTAAATTACAGTAAAACCTCCCTATAACGGCCACTAAATTACATCAAGTATTTTGTGTTAACGGCAGGTGGCAGCTTAAAGCAAGGTGAAAGTAAAACAGAACGCTCCTACTAATTAGTGGCTGTTATAGAGAGGTTTTACTGTATATCATATCATAAGCAAACAGAGCAGACATCCTGTAGGAGCTGTCTCATCTAGGCCTACTCTGTTTACAAAGACGTACAAAAACTTATTTATGGAGCAAAGGTATGCCTCATCTAGATGATAAAATCTTAACCCTTTTCTCCATAAATACAGAGTAGACCCAGATCAGATGGCTCCTATAGGAGCCGTCTGATCAGGGTCTGCTCTGTTTGCCAGTGATACATGTATAATATAGATATGATTCTACAGATTCTGCCCACAGGGGTCTGGACCGCTTCCTGGGGGTCTATATGTACTATATAGTACATATAGACCCCCAGGAAGCGGTCCAGACCCCTGTGATTCTGCCATGGCCAATTTGGCAAAAATTCCTGTGTCCATTATAACAATTAATCTAATTAATATTCATGATGTCAGTACAATTGTATTTCTTACATGAATATTCATAGAGTAAAGGGTTAAACCTTTCTTTCATAAAAACTCCTTTTCACGCATTTGCAAACAGAGCAGACCCAGGTGTCATGATTTGAACAAACTTGATAGAAGACCTCCTAAGGTACATTTCTGTGAAATTTAGTTGAAATCCTCCCAGCTGTTTAGGGAAAAGTTATTTGAAATAAAAGTGAACGGACGGACAGGAAGACGGTCACAATAGCTCACCTCGAGCCTTTAACTCAGGTGAGCTAAAAATGAACTTCATTCAGCCCTATGATGCACTTATCTGGGTTAAACCTTATTCCTTTTTCACATGCACTGTCCAATGCGTTTTTGAGATTTCAGTCGTGTTTTTCGTTCGTTCGACCATAGATAATCATAAAAGTATCATCAAAGATTGCTTCTATGCCTGGCATACCCTCAAGTATTTCATTCACTTTCTGCTGAAACATGTCACATGATTATGATATGCCAAAGGGAAGTCGAAAAGTTTTATATCTCCCGAAGGGCGTACCAAAGCAGGTCAAATTTGACGATTCCTCCTCAAGCCAAACGCTCCAATAAGCATGTGTGATATCAAATATGCTAAAATGGGTTGCGCCCGAGAGCTTTGACGTCACATCATCCACTGTCGGTGATGGATAATGCAGTCTTCGAATGGCTTCATTTAGGGCCTTAGGATCAAGACAGATGCGCAATTTGCTATTTTTTGGCTTTTCCATGACAACAATCAAATTCATCTAGTCTGTGGGTTCACTGACTTTTTTTATGATGCTGTCCTCTTCCAATTTGTTAAGCTCTATCTATAATTTGGATCTAAGAGCTTCAGGTATCAGGCGCGGCGGAATGCACGGCTAACGGCTAAATGACTACTGGCATTGCATTTTCCTTCAGGGACAAATGACACAAACTTGGAATGACCCCTATTCCATGAAATAAAATTCACTCATGACCTTTCCTTTAGTCAATGGGCTACTGCCCACGGGCTTTTTAGTATAATAATGCTTGTGGGAGTCTACAGACTATGTGAGTTTGATCAACTCGAGGTCAAGCGATGATTGCAGACCTATCAAGCAAGGGGATGTACTCTCTACAACTTAAAAGGGTGCATGAATCGCCCTACCGTTGTGTTTGCATAGCAATGTAGTTTTGCTAAGAACCTTCATTGTGTTCCCTGAGTATGCAGTAAGCTTGCAGTTATGTGGCTGTAAGGGGTTTTGCAGGGAGAGTGAATGAAATACATTTTGCAAGATTGTATAACAGCACTACCTGAATCAATTTTGAATTTAATATGGTTCTGGTTTAGGCCAAGGTCAAGGGTAACAAATGCACGGTCTGGTAAATGAGACTCAGTGCTTACCCTGTCTATGTAGTATTCGGCACAATTATTGTCCATTTTCTTCGAAATTTCAGTATTGCTTTCCAAATGCCAGGCACAATCTTTTCTCAAATTTATGGTAAGTCCAACAGTTGTTGCATGTCTTTCGTGCTTGTTGCTGATGCTGCTGCTACTGTGGTTGCTGGCATTGCTGATGTTGGGGCCACTGCCTCGGCACGAGGTCTACTCCACTCGTAAGTGCCTGGGCACCACCACACGATGACATTGTACTTTAGCTGTTCACATGAATACTCAAACGATTGGGCAGTCTCTACTGCTTTGTCTAGCGTCAACGCCTCCCCGACGTTGATAAGCTTCTTACAGAGTTTGAAGGAAGACGTCCCAAAGACGATCCGGTCACAGACCATTTCATCGCTGGCTGCTCCAAACTTGCAGTCTGCTGCAGCGAGTTTCAATTTGGTGATAAATGTCTCAATGCTGTCAGCGCCATGTGTGATATTGTTGAATTTATATCTTGCAAACAAAATCTTTGTACTTCTTGTAAAAAGTGTCTAATTTCTTTGCATCTTTGGCACTAATCCCAGACCAAGTGTGTTGTATATCTCGACTTTTGTCGTCAACCCATAGAAGAAAATAAGAGATTTTTTCCTCTTCCGTTTGTCCTTTCAATGTACCCAAAAACACTAATTGTGCATGTTGCTGAAATTTGTCCCAAGATTCTGATAGATTAGAGCTACATGTATCCCAGTCCATGGTAAGGTTGGATACACCGCACATTTCGATAATTGCAATTAATCACAAATTCCAAATAATTAATAGTGTATTCAAATGTCTAAAGTCCAGTTTATGAGCTTGGATCGATTTATAAATTGTAAACTGCTGATAAGCCATCAATTAAATAACATCACAAATGAGGAATATAGGAGCTTTCTGCCTTACTTTTGACCTGCATTAAGCTACCACCTGCCATACAGACCTATAATTAGATGTCTATTTGATGGCCGCTTAAGACAGGTTCTACTATATTTTTTGTAAAAACAATTCAATGCTAAACCCAAATGTAGACCCTGAATTTGGCTTAATTTTAGTAATCATAAACAAACTTACATTGTGCGGGTTTGACAAACGGCAGCTTTGGCTGAGCAAGTGTTGGTATGTGCTGTATATAAAGTGTACTGTCTTCTCCAACGGAGTTCACCTTGCCCAGTAGCCTCACCTGACCCTTGATAAAACGCTCTGGAACTTGGCTTACATGGTTGAAAGTTCTGAACTGAAATACAGTAGAGCCTGTCTTAAATGGCCATCAAAAAGTGATCTGTGCAGCAAGGGGTAGCTTAGTGCTGGACAAAAGTAATGCAGAAAGCTCCTATAGGAGCATTACTTTTGCCCTGCATTAAGCAACCACCTGCTTTTTAAGACTGACCTATGTTAAATAAATGAATGACTGCTTAAGACAGGCACTGTTTCTGCCATAGCCAAACATTCCTGTGTTCATATAGATATACTATTATAAAATATCAGCTAATAAATATTCATGAAGTTTCGTCTATTTATTTCTTTCATCAGGAAAAGGGTTAAATATTGATTGCCCATAATTTTTTTTTTTTTTTTAATTTTTTTATTGCCCATATTTAACATTCAAACAAATATATTATCAAGCCTTTTTCTTTTGTCTACACATGTCAGTTAAAAGGTCCCATTCCCAATGCAAAACAAGTAACATTTTTATTTTTCCCAATTTGGGGAAATAAATCCCACTAGGGACCAAATTATGATTAAAATGCTAAAAAGATCAAAATAAGTAAGAATGGGACCAAAAATTCCTTTCCAAATCATTGAGTTTCCCAATTATTACAATGTATTTTTCCCAAACTTGCCACCCAGTTAAATATAATTATTTACACATTTCTTTGATTTGGACAATAATAGTTTAACAGATGAAAAGTGAGTGAATGAGTGAGTTAGGTTTTACGTCTGACCAACAGTATTTCAGTTATTTGCAGACGGCACCTGCTTGAGACAAGTTATAGTGCTGCCTCACTGAAATGCCCCTGCCGCGGGCATGTGGCAAGGGCACTCCACCCAGTCACATTATCCTGACACCGGGCCAACCAGTCTTAGAACTACCTTTTTAATGTTGAGCGTAGACAAGGGAGCTACTAGTACCAACTTTTAATGACTTTTGGTCTGTCGCGGCCGGGGATTGAACCCATGACCTTCGTACCGCAGGCGGACGCTCTACCACTTAACCATGCGGCCGGTCAACAGATGAAAAGGGATACGTTTACCAATTTTAACTACCGAGCGTAGCAGCATAAGCAAACAGTTTTGACCCGAATGAGACGTCCACAGTAAATGAGTTAATTCGCATATAAGATAGGTGGCTAACTGTTCGGAATAATTTTCAACGTAAATATATCACAAAACTATCAATTAGATGTTCCATATAACCGTAATTATATAAAATCTCATAGTTCTATATTCAAAATAAACCAAAAATTGCGAATCGTGTGATATACTGAATACCTAGATTATATGCCGTATGCAAGCAGCTTGGATCCGGGCGAGATGCCTAGTAATTCGACGTATCATCCGAATCCAAGTTCTTTGACACTCAGACAACATTTCTAACTAAAATTAAGAGAATATGTGAAACTTTAAAAATTAAAGAGACAAGAGTTTGCGCATTCGTACACCTCCATAGCAGATCAATGGTTAACAGACCTTAAAATAAAAGTGAATAAGTAATGATTGCGTTTTCATGTGATCGTAATGCACTGTACATATCAACGATTCAACATATCTTTTTTATCTCTTTTAGAAAAACGCATTTTATATCAATGAAAAATGAGCAAATTTTTAAAAAATATAATATTTTTGTTGTTTTAATCATCATTATTTTTTATCATTATATCTTTCACAAACGGTCTGAATACCGATCGAAATACTATATGATGTTGGTGTAGAAATAATATTATAATTTTAATCTTCATTAAAATTATTATATAATTTCTACGCAGATATGCCGCTGGCGTGCATTTAATTTGCCGCGTAATAATGCGGCAGTAGGAGTTAGTCAATACATTTTTTCTTATCGCTTAAACTTTCATTTTTTACTAAAAGTGACTCTAAATGAGTGAGAAAATTTCTCGTTATCCTTTGTCTATTAATCGCGACCGTAGAGTCATATGCAAGCAGCCTGGATCCGGATGAGATGCCGAATAGCTCTGCGTCTCATCCGGGTCATTCAACATTTCTATAAAAGGCGAAATTGTGAAAAGAAAGAAAAATGAAAAAGACAAGAGCTTGCACATACGCAAACTTTCGTTGCCAAGCAGATAAAGGGTTCTATTGTACATTCTGTATATATAGGCTGCATGTACAATGGGCACAATTTAACCAATTTATAGCCTGCTATGAGAGATTGCGCATATGCGAATTACAGTAAAACCCCTCTAATGCGACCACCTAAAAGAGGTATACTTCTAGGTGGTAGAGGCAGGTGGTAGCTTAATGCAGGACAAAAGTAATGCAGAAAGCTCCATTACTTTTGTCCTGCATTAAGAAACCACCTGCTTATAAAGACAACCATGTTGATTCATTAAGTGGTCGCATTAGAGGGGTTCTACTGTATCATCTGCTGCATTTTCCACAAATTTGATTTATCACAAATAATAAAAGTAACCAAATGATATGGTATTTCACTTTATTGGTATACACAATATACATTAACAAAACAAAACATGACATAAGCACATACATGTATCATGCATTTTAACAAAGACCTATGATGTGTTATCATAGGTCTATGATTTTAAATAACCCTTTAATTACTACATTGAAGACTCTGCTAAAACGAATAGATATTGAAACATATAGGCAAACATCTTGGAATCGAACGATTTCTCATATGGATCCAACATGTTTGCGCATGATTTTATGGATATGATTAGCAAGCTAAGGATTGAACACACGTTTATAAAAGACAAATAAGCACATATCACGGACCAGCTGTTGATCTGGCTAGATCTATGTTGATCTGATATTAATAACTTAATATAAAACTCAAAAGCACCATAAGCACAGGCTCTCAAATCACTAATCACCATCGCAACAATATTGTTTTTCCTATTCAATTTGACAGGTAGCGAAATGTACAGGTAGCGAAATGGTCAGCGTAGCGAAATATGACTTCCCTGTGGGTAGCAAAATGACTGTAGCGAAAAGGTCAGGGTAGCGAAACGTCATGTAACCACCAAAAAAGGCCTGATTATGTACAGAACTTACCAAGTAAGCATTTCTTACAATCAGGATAGCCCCTACTCCTCCTACACCATAAAGGACGTACTGAAAAACAATAAAGCCAGAGTTTACATCTGAGATTCGTCATACACAGTTGAACACTGATATCTCGAACTTCAATGGATCATATAAATTATTTCAAGATAACAGGTTCAACCCATCTAATTTCTAATCTGAACAATATCTAAAGTTCACAGGAGCTTTCAGCATTACTTTCAAACTGCATTATGCTGTCACATGTGTTTCTAGATATGCATAGTGATACATTTTAGAACAATTCTGTATTGTAAATTTTGGAAAGACCGAATTGTTACTTCGAGTTATATCCCAAAGTTCAAGTTATCCGAGTTTGAAATATTGAAGTTCAACAGTATCTTATTATCTCTAATAAATGCTCCTAAGGGCACTATTTTTTTTTTAAAAAAGGAGCTTCTGGCATTTTGTATAGATGGAGCTTAATGCAGAGGGAAAGCAATACAGAAACTCCTAGGGGCTTTCTACATTGCTTTCAGGCTGCATTAAGTTACCATATGTATTTATTTAATGGTTACCGTTTCTTCTTACTGCATTATAGCGTTTTGTTGTTATATTGATTGTTAGCAATAGCACTAATTTGTCTTGTCCCTCGATCCAGAAATAAGCCTTTATTAGAGCAGGTATTCCTTGCATTGTAACATCTTGATCTTGATTAGTTACGGTGTAACATCTTGCGACATTTCTACACCGTGCAGGTGTCAAGTGTCTGTTAGAAGTTTTGATGAGATTAGAAAAGGTAGAAGAGTAATTAAAAAGTTTTGACCCAGCATGTTGCTACTTCTTCTTCTTCTGATAAAGAGCCGGGATCCTTCCGGAACGTATAAAGGCTCTGCGCGGTTTATGTACATGGTGAGTCGGATCGAGCTGTGCCATTAAAAAAATTTGAAATCAGGTTAAAACTATGTACAGTGATATGGATTTTAGGGGTATGTGGTTGTCAATCGCTGGTGGAATTCTCCAAGGGAATCCGAAGCGGTGACAGACGCAGGCAGCGGTTCCAGCAGACAATGGTTCTTGGGTTGAAGGTATTGGCATACAGTTGGTTTGTGATCCGTTCCTGGTAAAAGCGGGTTCTTGTTCTGGCATCACCTCCTCGCAAGTATACCTCCTTGTTAATGTCCACCAATGCGTGCTGGATACGGTAGAGCATCTGTAATCTGGCCACTTCTCTGCATTGTTTCAGAGTTTCCCACTCTAGTCCCCCAAGAATAGCTGTCATGCAACCAGGTGTCCTTGATGTATAGTCATTGGTGACAAACCTGGCTGCCCTCCTCTGTGTCTGTTCCAGTATTTGGGAGTGTGACTGAAGATGGGGGTCCCATACAGTATTCGCATACTCAAGGACTGGGCGTACTAATGTGCAGTAGTTCGCTGCTTTCACCTTAGGTGTACACTCCTTTAGGTTTCTCTTCACAAAGCCTAGGGTACGGTTGCCTTTTGCAGCCACATTCTGTATATCATATGACAGTCCCATGTCAAGTTGTGGGACACTGTGACTCCCAGGTATTTGCTTTGGTCGACTGCTTGAAGAACTTGTCCATGTAGCGTGTACGAATACTTTCTGGTCTTGGATTTGTCTCTGGTGATTAGGGCTGAAACGGGTACAAATTTTCTACCCGGGTACCCGTTCTGCTATTACCCGCGGGTACCCGGGTACCCGATAACGCTATAGTATAGACGTATCGGAAGAACCTACAGTAGTTTGCTCCCTTGGTTATTATTGGTTTCTCAAATGAAATATGAATCGTTGCTTGAATTTCACTAAAAAAGCAGCAACGTGACGTAAACCTGACTGTTACAGATGTGCCGGGCCATGCATGGAATTGAGAACGTGTTAAAATAAAAGTTTTATTGTTTGTGAAAGCAAAGTACGTTGTACATATCTGGCGAAAGTGTAGGCTATTCCATCATTCTTCTGTTGTCCCACGACGTAAATCTTGTGTAAAGTGATTCAAGATAAAGGTAATGTCCGCAGTTACACACCTTACATGTAGACTATATATTAATATTTTCCGTTGAGAAAGGGTTACACTAACAAATGTCATGGTTAATCCGCGGCCTCAAATTTGATTGGTTGATTCTCTCTGCGGAACAACATTCGACACATAATTTTACCACACAGAACTTACACAGCTATTTCCATATTCCGAATCCTTACGGAATACAACGAATAGTTACGAATGCACATTTACCAGTCGCATACGAACGAACAATGTGTTAACGGAGGTTTGTTTCATATGTCTGTTTTTATGTCTACTTGCCTGTTCAAGCTTTATCTGCTCATGAACAAAAGGATGCTTGAATAAATGCTATCTTTAACGTGTTTTAGCTTTCTTTCTTTCACTTAGTTACGAAAACTAACAATTAGATTCTGCTCAAGATTTCATATCGGGTAACGGGTAGTGATTTTGTACCCGGGTACCCGCCAATTTCTACCCGACCCGCGGGTACCCGGGTACTCGTTTCAGCCCTACTGGTGATGTGTAAAACTTGACACTTTGATGCATTAATGCTCATTTGCCACATTTTCTCCCATCGTTCAAGGGCGTCAAGATCGCTTTGCAACGCGAAGTTGTCCTCAGGAGTCCGTTTGTGTCTATAGAGTACACTATCGTCTGCAAATAATCTTACATCCGGTGATGTACATTCCGGCATGTCGTTTATATAGGCGAGGAATAGCAATGGGCCTAACACGGTTCCCTGCAGAACACCAGAGATGACATCATCCTGTGAAGATGTAGCGCCGTCCAGGACAACTTGTTGCTTCCTGTTGCATAAGAAAGACTTTATCCAAAGATTGATGGGGCCTCTGACACCATAATAATCAAGTTTATATAGTAGCTTAGAGTGAGGAACTTTGTCAAATGCCTTCTCAAAATCTAGAAGAATGACATCGACTTGATCTTGTTTGCTGGAGAGTTTCTTGGCAATAGCATCAATGGTGACTATCAGCTGGGTCTCACATGACCTGCGCTTTCTGAAGCCGTGTTGGTTTTCGCACAGTATATTGTTGACATCGAAGTGTGACATAATGCTACTGTGGACAATGTGCTCCAAGAGCTTACAGGTGACCAACGTAAGTGAGACGGGTCTGTAATTTGCTGGGATATGCCTATCACCCTTTTTGAAGAGACTGGTCTGTAATTTGCTGGGATATGCCTATCACCCTTTTTGAAGATTGGTACTACATTGGCCTCTTGCCAATCTTGGGGTACTTCACCTAGGTTGATAGATGATTGATACAACTTGCTACATAATTGAATTTCTGTTATTATATATACAGACCTAAAACTTTGAGAAAGCCATAGCATATGCATGTCCTGTTGATTTTGCATGTTATTGGATTCGATTTTTCAGCAGTTTTATTTTATAAAGAGAAACTTACATGTCCAAACTCAGGAATCTATTTTTAAAAAGCCACCAACATTTTAACATAGCCCTTGAAGCATGTATCTAACGTAAGTGATGGTCTTGCGGAACGACAGCTTGAGAAACACCATGTTATTGGATGTAATATTTCATCCGAAATACCCGCCATCCGAAAACTACTAAGCAACCGCTGTATACTCACGCTTAGCACTCTATGATTGGCGTCGATAATTTTTTGGATACCGTCAATAAAGTTGTACCCGCTGTCAGTTTTGTCAGCATTTCCTTTAGCCTTAGACCCCATTTAATTCTTGTTTAGATCAAATCCAGACTGGCAGTATCATGACATTTTCACACCGGCTAGGTAGTGTTTTTGTAAACATCATTCGTCCTCTTTATACTTCAACCACGTTTTCGTCCCAAGTCATTTCGCATTTTCACAAATTATTGCTAGAAATTACCAGAGACATATAAACATATAATATAGGTCTCTGAAATTACCAAGGATGAAGTCATTCAGTTAAAACTTGTACTAAATGGAAAAAATAAGGAAAAATTCTCAGGTTGCGATCAGTGCCAACAATGTATAAATATGACAGTTTAGTCGTCTGCGAAATTCTGTGATCTGCTTTGTCATTTTAACCCCCCCCCCCCCTTGTTTCAAAGAACACACTTGGACTAGAGTGACATACAGTTTAGATCCTGACGAGACTGCAAGTTACTCTGCACTTCATCTGTATCAAAACTGTGGCAAAAGTGATCACACATTCGATATTGGCAGTTAATTGGTCTTAAAGTGAAAACTTAATTATTTAATTCAAACTTTTGGCACTGGTATTTGCATTTAACCAAGTTTACCTATTAAATATAAATGTATGACATCTTGAATATGATGGCATATGAACACAGTGTGTTTTGGCCATGACAGAAACTGTATAATCAGATCTATATAATTTCATAAGCAAACAGCAGCCTGCATGGTCAGGCAGATACCTATATAAGACATTATCATAGGTCTTTGGGTCAGGGTCTACCCTGTTTGCATCTCCGTTAGATAAGGGTGTGTTTCTTTTTTCAAGTTGTCTTGCATATTGAATCTGTCTGGGTAAACGTTTTGTCTTTAAGACCATATACAATGTTAGTTACCTACATGTATCTGTGCATTTAACCATTTGCTCTATAAATATTCATATAAGAAATAATGAAATCATGAATATTAATCAAATTGTTGTAACAGCACATGGACATATGAATTTTTGGCCATGGCAGAAATTATACATGTAAACAGAGCACACCCTGATATCTCATAACTCCTACAGGATTAGGTCTACTCTGCTTGCAAATATCTGGGTCTACTCTGTGTGTAAAGGCATTAAAGCCATATTTAAAGTGTTAATGGTAACTCTGGTTAAAAAATGAAAAGAATTCTACCAATTGGTTGATATCTTTTATTTCAAATAATACATCCATGTTAGCAAAAGAGACATTCTACCTCAGGCACACTGTGTTCAAATATACATGTACTATGGTGTGAAAAATATTCTTCATAACTTAAGTCTTTCAACACATGGGATATTTATGATGACATTTGCAAACAGTTTGGAGCCAGATGAGAAGCAAAGTAACAGTGTCTCATCATGATCTGAACAGTTTGACACTACTCATCCTTTGATCTTTGTAGCGAAGGACTTTGAAGATGAAAGTTGGCGTGAAAGAGTTAAATAAATGAGCTGCACCAAAAGAAAGGCGTCCTCTGAGTCAAGATGATTTGCAAACAATGTAAACATGTCACCAATATACAAAGCTATAAATAAAAGGGTATATTTCAAATACAGTAAACACCATCTAAAGCGACCACCAAAAAAGAGGTCAAATTCTGGGTCTTGATGACATGATAAAAAGTTTTCTGCATTACTTTTATCCTGTATTAGCAACCACCTTCTTCTAAAGACACCTACATTATTTCATTATTAGTTCTTTAAGATGATTCTAAAGAGTGGTCACACCATAGAGTTTAGTGGAGAAAAAAAGAGTTATTCTTAAAACAAATGTGATCAAAGTGTGCATATCTTTTCTATGACTGTGGACACATATACATGTGTAACATGTGACCAGCACCTATACCGTTTGAGAAGTTGCAGATGTTGCTGTAAAACAATGTATGACCTGACCAAATGTTACAACAGAAATATGACATCTGATCTGAGTTTACATTGTTTGCAGACACAGAAAGACACTTTTTCTTCTGGAGCATCTAAAATGAAGTATTGCAATACAAGTCCACTACTGGAAAATAACCAGTCAAGCACCCTCACTCTATCAATTTCACATGTCAACCATATTCCTGCTGTAAAAGACACTTTTTACATACTTTTTATTAAATGAAGCTTTTGAGAAACTACTGACAGAGTTTCAAACAGCTTTGACCCTGATGAGGTGCAGAGTTACTCCGTGTCTCATCTAGATCCAGGCTCAGGGTCAGGTCATGCTTAGTTGGCAAAGAGTTAACCCTTACCCTAATCTAAGAAATTTTTCACGTCTTTGCAAACACAGAAGACCAAGATCAGACAGCTTCAATAAGAGCTGTCTGATCAGGGTCTACTCAATTTGTTACTGAAATTATCATAGACCTGTCTCCACGGTTACTTCTAATGCCAAACATTCCTACCATACATCCATATGCCATTATAAAATTCAGGTAAAAACAAATCATTTCTTACATGAATATTCAACAGGAAAGGATTATACTGTCATAGCTGCATTTTATGGTACAGTGCTCCCTCCCTACAACGACCCACTCAATAACGATTCCCTCCTTACAACAACGCATGCCAATATTTCCGAAACAACAAGGCTCCAGAAACAACCTTTTTCCATCGTATTTTATTTATGCCTCCATCAAACCCTATGTTGTGACCACTCTTTAGAATCGTCACTTTGTGACGATTCTAAAGAGTGGTCACAACATAGGGTTTGATGGAGGCATAACGGTTTTAGTTCTCGAAATACACCTTATCTGGGGATCTGCAAACAAGCTAATTATGTTTGATTTTCCCTCCCTATAACAACTCCCTCTGAACAACACATACAATCTTCGTATCCCAAAGGGTGTCGTTGTAGAGAGGGAGCACTGTATTATGAATGTAATTTATGTGAGAAATGGCTTCCATTATGCACATGCCAAGTTTAAAAAATTTGAACACCATCTGAATATTACATTAAGAAAGTAACCTGCTTTCAAAGACTCAAAATTTTACTCTTTAGGTCCTGATAAGATGCCACTTCCAACACAGCTGATCTGGGTCTACACAGTTTGGAAATGATCAACTGACCAATTTTGCCAGGATGCTGACCATAGTTACTATATCATGGAAAAATGGAGACTACTAATAAGTATGCCTTATATATATATATATATATATATACATCAAATGCTGTGCTATAAACTGTTTTGTAAACACGTAGTGGATAAACTTAGGGCAGGAGATATGATGCATACTGATCTATTAACCCATTCCTCCATAGGCTATTTTTTAGATCAAACCACTTTGAAACAAGAGGGTCGTCACGGGTGACAAATGCCCCCAAAGTGTTTGACACCGAAATGCATTTTGGTGGAAAAACAATACAATGTAATGAAGGTGTAACATGAAATTTTGATGCTGTTAAAAATGACACAGGAGTCAGTTCTTAACATTAGAAACAGAACCTTTGACGATTATGATAGCTAAGAAAAGAGCCAAGCGTCAAAACTTAGTTAAAAAGGACCCTAAGTCATTCTCAACGTTAAAAAGGACCCTGGGTTGATTGTCAACGTTTAAGGTATAGGAGATATGCTCTGGACAAGCTTTTTGTATCTGGTAAGATATAGGAGATATGCTCCGGACTGTAAAATTGAGGTCAAAGGTCAAGGTCAAGGTCAGTGATCTGAAAATGGTACATGACTCTCCCCCATCCCAAGATGAACTCACAAACCAAATTTGGATTCCGTAGCTGGTAAGGTATAGGAGAAATGCTCCAGACAAGCTTTGTGTAAAATCTAGGTCAAAGGTCAAGGTCACAGTGACCTGAAAATGGTACGCGACACACCGCCATCCCAAGATAAACTCACACATTAAATTTGGAATCCGCAGCTGGTAAGGTATAAGAGATATTCTCTGGACAACCTTTTTTGTAAAATCGAGGTCGAAGGTCAAGGTCAAGGTCACAGTGACCTGAAAATGGTACGCGACACTCCGCCATCTGAAGGTGATCTCACAAACCAAATTTGGAATCCGTATCTGGTAAGGTATAGGAGATATGCTCTGGACAAGCTTTTTGTAAAATCGGTCAAGGTCAAGGTCAAGGTTAAGGTCATAGTGACCTGGAAATGGTACATGACATTCCGCCATCCCAAGATGAACTCACACACCAAATTTGGAATCTGTAGCTGGTAAGGTAAAGGAGATATGCTCCGGACAAGCTTTTTGTAAAATCGGTCAAAGGTCATGGTCAAGGTCACAGTGATCTGAAAATGGTATGCGACACTCCTCCATCCAAAGATGAACTCACACACCAAATTTGGAATCCTTAGCTGGTAAGGAATAGGAGATATACTCCGGACAAGCTTTTTGTAGCTGGTAAGGTATAAGCGGTTTTTAAAATCGAGGTCAAAGGTCAAGGTCAAGGTCACAGTGACCTGGAAATGGTACGCGACACTCCGCCATCCCAAGATGAACTCACACACCAAATTTGGAATCTGTAGCTGGTAAGGTAAAGGAGATATGCTCCGGACAAGCTTTTTGTAAAATCGGTCAAAGGTCATGGTCAAGGTCACAGTGATCTGAAAATGGTACGCGACACTCCTCCATCCCAAGATGAACTAACACACCAAATTTGGAATCCTTAGCTGGTAAGGTATAGGAAATATACTCCGGACAAGCTTTTTGTAGCTGGTAAGGCATAAGCTTTTTTTAAAATCGAGGTCAAAGGTCAAGGTCAAGGTCACAGTGACCTGGAAATGGTACGCGACACTCCGCCATCCTAAGATGAACTCACACACCAAATTTGGAATCTGTAGCTGGTAAGGTAAAGGAGATATGCTCCGGACAAGCTTTTTGTAAAATCAAGGTCAAAGGTCAAGGTCAAGGTCACAGTGACATGAAAATGGTACGCGACACTCCCCCATCCCAAGATGAACTCACACACCAAATTTGGTATCCGTAGCTGATGTGACAAAGGAAATATACTCCGGACAAAAGGTACACACACCCACCCACCCACCCACACACCCACCCACCCACACACCCACCCACCCACACACCCACACACACACACACCCACACACGCACGGTGCGATCACTATATGCCGCCAAAGCCTAGCTTTGGGGGCATAAAAATCTACCCAAAAGGAGCATTAACTAGAGAAAAGGATTTTTTTTAGAATTTTGTACTTTGAAACCATTGTGATAAATAGAGCATTTGCTCCTATAGGAGCAAATGCTCTATTTATCACAATGGTTTCAACAGGTGACTTTTACAGAGGCGTAGAAAAGCGTATTTATGGAGGAAAGGGTTATAATCTCATTTATTTGTCAAACCCTATCTTGCTGCTCCTTATTAGAAGTGCCTCTCAAAAATCGCAAAAACTTGACAAATAAATGTAGAGTAAATATGTTTCAAACACACCAAGTTGATTGGACATAATTTGATCATCAAAAAGTCTCTCTATTTCTAAATATACATGAGAGCAGCTTTCAAATATATTACATATACTACATCAAAGTAAATGGTTTGAATTCAGCTAATGTTACAAATAAACAAAACATGAGACACTCACTGATGAAAAGGTTCTTCCATTTCTTTTCATTACAACTATTTTGTCCATGAATATTCAGTAGCTTAGGTATTGAAAAATGGACTAAATGCAATAAAACCTCTCTATAACGGCCACTAAATTATGTTAATTAGTTAGTATTTAGGGCAGGTGGCTGCTTATAGCAAGATGAAAGTAAAACAGATCGCTCCTGTAGGAGCGTTCTGTTTTACTTTCACCTTGTTTTAAGCACCCACCTGCCTATAACACAACATACTTGATGTAATTTAGTGACCATTATAGAGAGGTTCTACTGTACAGAACAGGTAAAGAGTGAGTGTGTACTATATCTTTCCATACAATGACAAACTTTATCAGGTACCTCATCATAGATGTAAAGTCTGATCTGGGTCAACACTGTCTGCAATATAACAAGACCCCTTTTCAGGCAACTCACATGTCTCACATTGAAAGAAACAGTTCCCTTTTTCCCAGAGAGCAACTCTTATAATTATGTCTCACACTGAAAGAAACACCCATTCATATATATACGTACATCTATATCTATAAAATTTCATAACATATAACCAAACAACCAAAGATCTGTAAAACTATGTACAAATAAATAACTACACAGATTAAGGTATATCATGAAAACATAGGGCATAGACCAACACAATGTGACCATCACCTTTCAGTTGAGAATACAAGTGTTGTATACAACACAGAATTCCATAGTCAAAAGGATTCTCTATCAGGTGACAAGACAAAGCAGACGCTAAATTAACCATTTACTCCATGAATATTGATGAGTTTTTTTTATAATGGCTCATGAACACAGGAAATTTTGGCTATGGCAGAAACTGTAGAATCATATCTATATTAAACCTTTCCTTCATATAAATGCTTTTTCAGGCCTTTGCAAACAGCATAGACCCTGATCAGATGACTCCTGTAGGAGCCGTCTGATCAGGGTCTGCTCTGTTTGCTTATGCAGTCATATGGCTGTGATTCTACAGTTTCTGCCATTGTGAAAAAAAAATGTTTTCATTTTCCATTATTAAAACTCTGAAAGCTAATTGATATTAATGTCATTATTTTTACATGAATACTGAATCTAAGCAAACTGAGTAGACCCTGATTAGATGACTCCTACAGGAGCTGTCTGACCTGGATCTACTCTTTTTACAAAAGTGTAGAAAGGTGTATTTATAGAGTAAAGACTTTAACCCTTTCCTCCATAAGTACGCCTTTCTACGCCTCTGTAGAAATCACCTATTGAAACCATTGTGATATTTATCACAATGGTTTCAAACTACAAAATTCTAAAATTGTCCTTTTCTCTACTTAATGCTCCTTTTCGGTATATTTATTCAAAGTGGTTGGATCTAAAAATAGCCTATGAGGGAATGGGCTAAAGTTTCTGTGCAGTTTTAGTGACATCATGAAGAATATCAGTTACAGTTTGATTACTGGTATTATACGGCCAATTTGATGAGAATAAAGATTTATACGCAAAATATGACCCCAGATTCAATCATGGACAATTTAACAAAACAGTCTCTGACAAAATGAAAGAAATTTATAAAACACTGAATACGATTTATTTAACAAAGCCATCATGGTCAATTTCAGAATTAAACTAGAAAATTGTGTCTGTAAGACACAGCGATGCCCCCGTGGTGGTGCTTGCCTAGCTGCACGTAAGTTTCTAAGTAATTTGACCTTGACCTTAGGCTTGCGGGCAGCATGGGCTGGGTGCGCAATGAAAGTATGGATGGTAGTTTATGTGTATATACAATTCCATGCCAATAGCTATAGTGGTTAGTGAGATATAAGACAATGAAAAAACTGTGACTACCAACTGCACGTAAAAGCGTGACACACGGAAGGACGGACAGGTGCAAAACATAATGCCCCCTGACTATTGTCAACGGGGGCATAAAAATGTATTTGTTAACACTTTGCTTCATAGATATACCTTTTAAAGTCTTTGCAGACAGAGTAGATCTAGATCAGTCAACTCCTAGAGGTCTGGTTGAAAAATGGAATAATACAGATCTGATACTAGTTTCTGTCATAGCCAAAAAGTCCTGTGTCCATATGACATATAAATTCAGCTATAATCATAAAGGATGTCATCATTTCTTACATAAATATCATAAGGTAAAGGATTAATATAAATTTCCATTCATTCTTCAAAGTAACTCTTTATCACAAGTACCAATTATTTAGCTCTGCAACAGAATTAACCTTTAACCCCATGAATATTCATGCAATAAATAATGATATCATGAATATTAATTAACTGAAATTTTATAATGTCACTATGAACACAGGATTATTTCCATCATGACAGAAAGGGTAGAATCAGATCTATGTTATTTCCTGAGCAAACAGAACAGACCCAGATCAGACAGTTCCTGTAGGAGCTATCTGATCTGGGTCTACTCTGTTTGCAAAGGTGCAAAAAGGTGTATTTATGTAGGAAAGCATTAAAGGGATATATTTTCAATTCACAATCATAAGAGTTTCAAAACGTCTGAAACAAAAAGTGTTTATTATACTTGATGACAAATAAACTCATTTCAAGCAATATTTGACAAAGGAAAGAACATGTACATCCAATGTTTACAAGAGAGAACACATATGAGAAATTGTACAGCCCACTGAGGGCCTTATTGCATTATAATGTCCTACAAGTCAGTCCCAAAATAGGACCTTAAACTATTTTGGGGCTGACTGGTAGGTCACTATAATACAATTAGGCCATCAGTGGGCTGTATACCGCACCTCTTTGTTCAAGAATGTATTTTAGCAATTCCATGTCGCTCTGTGATTACATCCCTTTAATAAGTATTTCACATTTTTTCAGTTGTATTATTCTGCAAATCAATTATTGTATTTACTAAAATTATCAAAAACGTTTTTCTGTATCAGTTTTAATCAAGCTGAATAATGATTATTATTTTACTCAGAAAAAAAGAAAAGAAAAATGCAAAACTAGAAATGTGTCCATAGGACACCAATGCCGCTACTTTAGATTTTTTGTCACAGAAAGTAAGGGCCATAATCATGTATCCAAGGACTGACGCAATTTATGCCATTTTTGCAAATAAAGGGCTGCAACTCCCTAAATGACTGAAGCGATTTACATGGCTATCAATCTTGACCAAGATACAATGGCCACAAACATCTGAGTAAAGTTTGGTGTGGACTTCCCAAGAAAGAGTCTGGACAAGATATTTTTAAAGACATTTTTGCAAATAAAGGACAGCAACTCCTAAACAAATGAAGCAATTTACATGGCTATCAAACTTGACCAAGATATAATGGCAAAAAAAATGTGTGTACAATTTGGTCAGGATTAGACAATACTTTCCAAGAAAGAGTCCGGACAAGATATTTCTAAAGTAATTTTTGCAAATAAAGGGCTGAAACTCCTAAACGACTAAAGCGATTTACATGGCTATCGAACTTGACCAGGATATAATGCCTACAAATATGCGTGTAAAGTTTGGTGAGGATTGGACAAATACTTTCCAAGAAAGAGTCAGGGAAAAATATATTTTTAAAGTCATTTTTGCAAATAAAGGGCCGCAACTCCTAAACGACTGCAGCGATTTACATGGCTATCCATCTTAACCAAGATATAATGGCTACAAACATGTGTGTAAAGTTTGGTGTGGATTGGACAAATACTTTCTAAGAAAGAGCCTAGACAAATTCTTCTAGATGTGCGTACGGACGTACGTACGGACAAGAGCAACCCTATATGCCACCACTTTGTGGGGGCATAAAAAACAAACCTGTTGTTTTTTTTAATTTCTTAAATATAATACAATTAAGAACAATGGAGTTCACTTTTATGAATTTCCGCACCCACGAAAGTTACCGGAAATTACCAAGCACAGAGGGCCATATAGGCGGTCACTATCACAAAATATAGATGGTACATTTTACTTAATAAGCAAAGACGGAGCATACTTGGGTAAGGAATAATATATTCCTTTAATGATCTGAATACTGAATATTCAAAGTGAAATTGGCAATCACTATTTAATGAAAGAGTCCATTTAATTGTGTTAACCCTTTCATTCATAAATACGCCTTTCTACGCCTCTGTAAAAGTCACTTTATTCAAAGAGGTTGGGTCTAAAAATAGCCTATGGAGGAAAGGGTTAAAGGGACTGAATTCGCAAGAGGATTTTGAGTGACAAACAGTTCAGACCCTGATCCTCTAGGAAACCCTTTCATCTAGGTCTACACTGTTTGAAAAATGCCAGTGCACTCGTTTCCTGCATTCAAAGGGTTAAAAACATCACACAGAACAAGTTTCAATTTGATTGTGAAGAGCACATATATTACAGGATAATTTCATCCTTGTTTCATAAGAAAATATACACAACACATCATGAAGACAAACACACGAGCTGCACAATCAGAAGTACCTTAAAGACTTTGCAAACAGTGTAGATCTAGATAAGCCACCCAAGAGGTTCGGCTTCTGAATATGACACGTAATATCTACTATAAATACATGTTTTAGGAGTTTAGGACACCCAATCTCCCCTTCCCATCAATTTGTTGTTTCAACCCTTTAGTCCATGAATATTCATGTTAGAAATGATGACACCATGAATATTTATTACCGTAGTTAAATTTTATAAACAAGATTTTATTGTATAAGTAGAAACTTTAGAGTATTTTTTTTAAAGATCAATTATGATTTCATAAGCAAACAGAGCACAGAATGATCTTGAAGAGCCTAATTCTAAAGAGTGGTCACAATTTAGGGTTTGGTGAAGAAATGACGATTTTAGTATCTGAATATGCGCCTTTATCTTTAGCTCAGATTTGGACAAACTTCGGCAGATTGGGTGATTGAATACGTAGAGCAATTTAGGCAATATTAACCTTTACTCCATGAATATTCATGTAAGAAATACTGACATCATAGTTTAACCCTTAACCCTCATATAAACATGCTTTCACGCATTTGCAAACAGAGTAGACCCAGATCAGACAGCTCCTAGAGGAGCCGTCTGATCAGGGTCTGCTCTGTTCGCTTATTGAATTTGATAGATGTCTTTATTTTCTAAAACAGCTACAATGTACCAACTTCCGCATTTAATTATAACTATTTTGTACATGAATATTCAATGTGTTTTAAAATTTGGACTAAACACAGAACAGGGAAATGGTTAATTGTTACAAAAGCACATGGTCACAGAAGTTTTGGCCACAACAGAAACTGTATTACCATATCTATATTATATCACAAGCAAACAGAGCAGACCCTGATCAGAATGCTCCTACAGGAGCCCTCTAATCTGGGTCTACTCTGTCTACAAAGGCATAGAAAGACATATTTATGGAGTAAAGGATAAAACATGTGATTAGAGAGGTTCTACCGTAGATCATCTGCACAATTCTGATGGCATGTGTTTTCTCCGTGGTGCAGTTCACATATATCTGGTGTTAGCACAGGATATCTATGAAAATTGCACTAATTACAGTTAGGTGTTAGACTAACATAAAATAATGAAACTAAAATTCAACCACATCTATAAAACAGCAGTAATTACTGGTGTTTCTTAAATAAATGTACATGTTTATAACAATTAGGACAATAACATTAAGCAGGAAATATCATAAGTCATCATTTCTCAAACTTGCAAATATTATTGGCTTTGAAAATAATTCTGGAGAAGAAAAAAATCTAATCCAAAATATTTAAAAAGTACTATATATTACTCCTTTAAATTTGATTGGTGGGTGTTTGAGGAATAAGTTTTAAGTTAATTCAGTAAAATATGAAAATAAAACAGTGCACGAAAAAGAGTGCCTATACATTTAATGAGTTACGACTATTTATGAAAACTGACTCTTTATGCGAGTGAGTGTGAGGACGGAAAATTTGTACATCAAATATAAATCATTTGCCACATGCGAAGAAAAGGTGAACTCAAACATTGCAAACAATATAAACCAGATTAGCAATCACATACAATATGCGGTCTTGTTTTAGGATGTTACTTTATACCATCTCAGTAGACAAAGCAATAACCCATTACCCGATACACCTGAACAGAGTAGACCAAAATCAGGATGACTCTCCTTTAGGGGCCCTTTGATCACAGTCTAAACTGTCTGTTAAAAGAACCATACCATCTGACTCTGCAGTTACTACCAAGGATAGAAATCCCCGTTTTCATATGGTATTATAAAAATTCAGCGCATAAATATTCATGATGTCATTATAGCATGATGTCATTAGAGCTACCAAACTCTATACTGTGACCACTCTTTAGAATCGTCTCTTCCAGAGTGGTCACAGTGTAGGGTATGATGGAGAAATAAAGCTACTCTTTAAAATGTATAAATTTACACATCTTATCTAGACATGTTATATGAATATTCATCTGGTAATGGATTACTCCGAGTCAAAAGTATGGTTCTGATTCATATGCACCTACCAATCTGTGTATTTACTGTTTGTAAAAAGTCAGAGCACATTTTAATCACAATGGCCAAGTTCAAGTATACTCACATTTATAATATATACCAGAAATTAGGCAATCTAACCCTTTACTCCATGAATATCCATGTTCGAAATAATGGTCATGGATATTAATTCGGTTAACTTTTACAATGGCATATTAACACATGTACCAAAGAAGAAACTGTAGAATCAGATCTGTATTATTCCATAAGCAAACAAAGCAGACCTTGATCAGATGAATCCTATATAAGCTGTCTGATCTGGGAGTACTCTGTTCGCAAAGGAATAGAAAGGAATATTTATGGAGTAAAGGGTTAAGGACAATAATACAGCGGAATGTTTGAGGTTCAAAATTTCATGCAAATATATACTGCATTAAAATGAAGAAAGAAAATGCAACAATTATTACAAATGTATATCTATTGTCATTAACTATTATAATATGCTAACATCACAAAAGATTCTTTTTTTTCCATATCTTTATTGTTTACACATAAATATTTTGATCACTTTATTAGAGTGTCTCAAATGACTTAATGAAAACATGGGCATTGCAAGTGCACACTAATGCTCTTACATAAGTTGTTCCTTTCCCCAATAGAGATTACTTGTGGCACCTTTGCTAACAGAGTAGACCAAGATCAGACAAATTCTATTGGAGCTGTCTTATCAAGGTCTGCTCTGTTTGCTAGTGGCATATCATAGATCTAATTCTCACAGCCAAAAATGTCATTGATAATGTATATAATTATCAAAATTCAGGCCATGAATATTCATGTTCTTAAATTAATATTCAAAGGGAAATGCGCTTAGGGTACATAACTCTTCTCTAATGCAAGACAGGGTTACGGTTCTTGGTCAGATTGTGGCTATTTAAGTTAACAAATCCTTGAATGTAATGAGGCCAGCTCCATAGATATAACAGTAATTACCAAAATGAAATACTTTTTACATAGCTATGACTCAGCTGCTGATGACAAGATATAAAAATGTTTCCACATTTTTTATTGAAAATAAAGGACAAATGAATTTGTTGAAAATAGTACATAATCCATCACTCCATGAATATGCTTTTGCAAACAGAGTAGATCCAACAGGAGCCATCTGATCTGGGTCTGCTTTGTTTGCGTATGAAACTAGAACACAGACCAAGTCAGAAAGGACCCACATGGCTGATAAACATTCTCATGCTGTTTGGTGTATATCAGATGAGAAATATTTGAGTTAAAGAGCAGACAAGGCTTAATGGGCATTTTTTAATTAATTCAAGGGCCATAACTCAGGTGTCATGAAATTTAGCTGGTAATCCAACTTGGCCAGGATTTTACAACTATGAAAATATTCTCTGCAGGTTTGGTGAAGATCTAATGAAAATTATTTAAGTTAGAGAGCAGACAAGGCTAAAACAGCAAATTTTGACTGAATCCAGGGCCATAACTCAGAGGTGTGTAATGCGATTTGACTGGTAATAGTATCTGGTCAAGATTTTGCACTTCTGAACATTCTCTGCAAGGCTGGTGAAGATTAGATGAAAACTGTTTGAGTTAGAGAGCGGTCAAGGCTAAAACAGCAAATTTTAACTGCATCAAGGGCCATAACTCAGAAGTGTGTATAGCAATTTAAATGGTAATTAAATTTGGACAAGATTTTACACCTATGAACATTCTCTGCAAGTTTGGTGAATATCAGATAAAAACTCTGAGTTAGAGAGAGGATAAAAAAAAGCGTGACGGACGGACTGACTAACAGACAGGGCGAATACTATAGGGCACCCACACCAAGGAGTGGTCCCCTAATTATACAGATCTGATCCTAATATAAAATCCCCTTGTTTGCAGTACCATTATATTGCAGACATAGGTAAGAGGCATATTTATAAAAAATTTTTATAAATCTTCATTTCTGCACCAAACTCTTCACTATTACCACTCTCTACCATTTTCTTAAAAAGATGACCCTAAAGAATGGTAACAATATAGGGTTTTGTGCAGATATGAAGGATCTATTCTTTAAATGTAATTCAATCACCAGAGCAACAGACAAAAGAGTTATGGAACGCCTTTAATTTACCGGTCCCCAGAAAAGGATGGGATAATCAAGTATATTTACTGTATAAGACAGATTGAGTGAGAGACCGATTAAGCTGTTTAATAAAGAGTTTTGACCCCAAAATCGGATTCTACGCACTTTTTATGGTTAGATAAATCATTTGGGGGCTGCTGCCCAAACCCCGCTAACAACGAACAGACTTTAGATTGTAGCGAATCCAAGATGATGTCATTTGTTTACTAGCGCAAACAAATAAAATGACATCACAGCACTTGCGCAGAACAGTAACATCCAGGGACCGGAAAAGTAAAGGCAACCCAGAGTTATTCTTGAAAATGTTTTAAGTTACGCATCATATGTAGACCTCTGTATTCATATTATCTCTGCTTCTACCATTCATACATATGATCGTTATCCATATTATTATTATTATACTTTTTCCTTTAAAAACATTCTTGGAATTGCTTGGTTTCTAATCTGGATCTTGAGCTAAGATCACAAAAAATTGAACCTGGATTAAGTTGCTAGTAAAAGTTCTTCAAGATCTTCATCATATAAGAGCAGCAATTTTTTATGCAAATATTTAACCCTTTCCTTTATATAAACACATTTTAACACATTTGCAAACAGACTAGACCCAGATCAGAAGGCTCATATAGGAGCTGTCTGATCAGGACCTGCTCAGTTTGCTAATGGAATTTGAAATATATGCTTCTTTACTTTCAAAAATGGATACAATGTTCCACTTTCCAGATTTTGTCGTAACTTTTTTTTTCGATGAATATTCAGTAGGTATTGAAATTTGGAATAAATATGGAACAGGGAAAGGGTTAATCTTATATCAGTAACATAACAAATATTTCCTAATATATTTTTAACGCTTTACATCATGAATATTTATGCCAAACTCCACCCATTTTGAATATCAATTAATTTATTTTTTTGTATTAAAAACATACACCAAGGACACTTATTTCCATGAAAAACAGTACATAATCTGTAGCCAATAAGCAAACACAGCAGACCCTGATCAGATAAGACAGCTCCAACAGGAGTCTGTCTGATCTGAATCTACTCTGTTATCAACGGTGCAAACATACTGCAGGGTTATGCAGTAAAGGGATAAACAATTTGAATCAATTGAACACACTAAATAAATTGTGTCTTTCATCATAATCTCAGCTAAACGGATACTTAGATTGCATTTTGTACAGAGACAGAAATTCAAACAACTTTCTTCTTTTTTTTTTAACTGAAGTTGAATATGAAATTTAGCACACAACAAAATGCCAGTCCTGAATCACATAGTATGATTGATATATGATAACATTGGTATTTCATAGAATCCATATTCAAAGTATTCCACTTGTCCAATATTTCTTGGAATGTCTATGCAAACTCCTAGGCTTATCACACATTGTTCTCGGAATCGGCTTTTCTCTGTGCTGTCCAGAGGACTTGCTTTACCACAGACCAAGGTGTAAATGATGAGATGGTTACCCATTCCCTCATAATGATGCCTTTAGACTCTTTTATAAAAGTCATTTTTAGTAACCATTGTGATAAATAGAGCATTTGCCCCTACGGAGCAAATGCTCTATTTATCACAATGGTTTAAAAACTACACAAATCTAAAATTTTCCTTTTCTCTAGTAAATGCTCCTTTTTGGTAGATTCATTCAAAGAGGTTGGGTCTATAAATAGGCTATGAGAGAATGGGTTAAAAGTCTTTAAAAGTTGATGTCACAGGTTTTCAAGCAGCTACACATAGAAGATGCGGACCTTTGATGTGCTCACCAATACTGCATCATCATAAAACCGTGTCTCTATCACGACATTCCCGCTGAAAAAGAAAATATTTAAATGGGGTTAACTTTAGAAAATGAATTTAACCATTCATATGATATGAATTCTTTCTTCAGATCAAAAATTCATCTGTTTGATGTGGTGAGTAACAAACGGACAGGATCCAGATCAGATGCCCATTTATGTGCAGTTTAATCTGGATCCAAGCTGTTTGAAAAAGGGAGTTATGTTGAAATTGGCAAAACAAGAAATCGTCATTTCTCCACCAAACCCTATGTTGTGACTACTCTATAGAATCATCTCAGAGACAACATAGGGTTTGGAGGAGAAATAAAGAAGTCATTCTTGAAAATGTTTTAATTTACCCATTTTATCTGGATCTGTTTTGAGATATTTTTTTGTTTTTTTACTATCAGCATGAAATGTACAGCAATTATAGTATTTATTGCCAAACCTGATAACAGGGTAGACTTTGGGCAGATGACTCATCCCACACATGCATCTACACCTACACTGTTTTCAAATTTCTGTCCCCCAGAGCAGTAGGTCTTTCCAACTTTCTCGTTTCTCTAGTCAAATCCTATCTTGTTGCCTTGGGTAGGCAATTCTAGTGAGTACCAGTACAATATTTCATATCAATGCTCCCCATGTCTAGAGCTCTTGAACACATGTTCTTGCCTCATGTCTCATATGACCTTTTATCCGATGAATATCCATGGCATTATGAACATATACATGGCATCAGGAACATATCCATGGCATCAGGAACATATCCATGGCATCAGGAACAATATCCATGGCATTATGAACATATCTATGGCATTAGGAACATATTCATGGCATTATGAACATATCCATGGCATTAGGAACATATTCATGGCATAAGGAAAATATCCATTAGGAATATATCAATTTATTTTAATAATGTTATATAGAACAACTGCAATGCTTAACCCTTACAAAACTGAATTTTCAACTGGACTATTCCAAAATTCAAACAGGTCGAGGTGAATATTTAAGGAATTTTCTAAAGAAAAGTGTAACATGACAAACAGTGCAGACACTGATGAGAGGGCTTCTCTTGGAGTCCTCTCATCTGGGTCTACACTGTTTGCAAAGGACTTAAGTGACTTGTGTCCTACACTGTAAGTGTTTAAGACACAGAACCAGATCAAAATATTCTATAATCAAACAGAGCAGATCCTGATCTGATGGCTCCTGTGGGACCAATCTGTTCTGGGTCTACCCTGTTTAAAAATATGTCAAAAAGCATCTCGATCAAGTGAAGGGGTGAAATATAAGAAGCAGTGTTTCTCACTTCAGCACACTAGCAGGCATCATTTGACTCTCAGGGGCTGCCTCTATCACACTCTGCCAGGTATTGGTAGACCCTGGGATGACAAATCCAAACTCAAACAGCCATTCTGAAACAGAGAAGACATGATTACTCTTTCCTCCATAAACAAGGGCATGTTGTATTGCTATGCAAGACATAAGTCCCCCACCGGACTGAAAAAAACCTCCACTCTCCCCACCCCACCCACCCATGGTGTGGTTGACCATGGTATATACATGACCACCTGAATGGTATTAGTACCTACTTTCATACATTGAATCAGTAAATAAAAAGTTATTGTCCCGACAAGAAAATATGAAAAAGGGGAGTAACTCCAAAAATATTGATGCTAGAGTTATGGCCCTTGTGCATGACACTACCCCTCATCATGCGTGTTCCATATGTGAAGTTTCAAATCAATTGAACCAGTAGAGAAAGAGTTATTGTCCGGACAAAAAAATATGAAAAAGGGGAATAACTCCAAAAATATTGATGCTATAATTATGGCCCTTGTGCATGACACTACTCCTGATCATGCTTCTTCAATGTGTGAAGTTATAATGAATTTGGCCTAACTTTGTAGGAGATATTGCCCGGACACGAAGTGTGACAGACGGACTGACAAGAAAATGTGAAAAAGGGGAATAACTCCAAAAATATTGATGCTAGAGTTATGGCCCTTGTGTATGACACTACCCCTTATCATGATTGTTCCATATGTGAAGTTTCAAATCAATTGAACCAGTAGATAAAGAGTTATTGTCCGGACAAAAAAATATGTAAAAGGGGAATAACTCCAAAAATATTGATGCTAGAGTTATGACCCTTGTGCATGACACTAGCCCTCATCATGCTTCTTCAATGTGTGAAGTTATAATGAATTTGGCCTAACTTTGTAGGAGATATTGCCCGGACACGAAGTGTGACAGACGGACTGACAAGAAAATATGAAAAAGGGGAATAACTCCAAAAATATTGATGCTAGAGTTATGGCCCTTGTGTATGACACTACCCCTTATCATGATTGTTCCATATGTGAAGTTTCAAATCAATTGAACCAGTAGATAAAGAGTTATTGTCCGGACAAAAAAATATGTAAAAGGGGAATAACTCCAAAAATATTGATGCTAGAGTTATGACCCTTGTGCATGACACTAGCCCTCATCATGCTTCTTCAATGTGTGAAGTTATAATGAATTTGGCATAACTTTGTAGGAGATATGGCCCGGACAAGAAGCGTGACAGACGGACAGACGGACGGACGGACAGACGGACAGACGGACAGACAGACAGACAGACAGACGGAATCGAGCAAACCTATAGTCCCCCAACCGGTAACCGGTGGGGGACTAATAAGCATTTCTACGCCTTTGCAAACACAGTAGACCCCTGTCGTGTCTGCTCTGTTTCTTATAATATAAGTTCCGGTTTCCATGTGCTCTTATAAGAATATAATCTAATTAATATTTATGACGTTATTATTTCTTACATGAATTTCATGGAGGAAATGGTTAATTTCTATCATCCATTTGCACTCTAATGATGAATTCATGATAACATAAGAAAACAATTTGGATCCATATGAGACTTGGCATCTCATTCATCCAAACTGTTTGAAGTTCGGATTATATTTGTTTTAGAGAAATGGAATTTTTCTAATACTCATTAAACAAGAGGGCCAGAATGGCCCTGAAGCGCTCACCAGACAATCAGAGGAGAAGATTTTCAAAGTTTTCACTATATGTTTCTATAGAAAACTACCCGGCCCTGGGGCGGGGCCAATTTTGATCCAAAGGGCAAAATTTATATCACTTTTGTAGAGGACCTGAACATGGTGCTATGTGCACAGAACCTTCTAGTTTCAGAGGATTTTCAAAGTTTTCACTATATATTTCTATTAGGGATGGGAACGAATAGTCGAATATTCGAATACCGTTCCGAATATCGAATAGTAATTCTGCTATTCGAATATTCGGGAAAAAAAATATTTTTTTTCATTAAATTCATAATTTTTCTCTCGTCTTTATTCTTCCACATCAAAAGTCAACCTGTGTTAATTAGCTGGCGAACTTTGACAGTTTGACACGTGACTATCACTTTCCCAATACACGGTCCGATGGATGGTACGCCGATTTGGGTATTTATGACCCTAATCCCTGTGTTAATTAGTTGGAGATATTTGATAATTTGACACGTGATTGCCTCTAACCTATTACATGGTCCACTGATTGGGGTGTTTAATGACCCTAATCTCTTATCAATTCCCTAAAGATAACCATGCGCGACAGTCCAAACCACCGTGCAATCACGAAGTATTTGTGGTGCAATCAACACATATTTTCTCGCTTCTCAGATGTACTAGATAACACGAGTTACTAAATATAGAAGTACCAGAAATCCCTATCAGGAACACCCCTTGTCCTGTGTATTCATACGCGCGATTTAGGCGAAATCAATACAAGGGAAGTTTTCTTGTTGTGTAAATTTCAAAGCGAGGCTAAAATAGTACGATGTTACTGTTGCTGTTGGAAACGGAAGTCACAATACGCAATGGAAAGTAGTACTTTACAACATCCGTTAATTTGCTTGGTTTTAAGGTGAATTTAAGCGAGAAAAACTATATAACACTGGTTTTGTTAAAGCCAACGGCTTGTATACCTGTGTTGGTCTATTCCTGTCGGAAACTCGCTAAAGCTTGTTCTCGACTGGGAACAGACCAACATCGGATATAGAAGCCCCATGTCTTTAACAAAACCTATGCCTGATTCTATTAGTCTTTTGCCCTCGACTTGTTAACGATGTAAGCGTGACCAGGATCCACTCTGTTTGTCACTTTGATCTATGTTTCCCTATATTTTGATCAGACACCGAGTCATTTTGATTGAAACAAGTTTGATCAGTTGTAAATATTATGATGTGCAAATATTACGAAACCACATAGTAACACCGTTGTCAAGAGTATCGCTACGAAATGAATGTGTGACTTGATCTGGTTCTATCAATGAATGTGATTATGAACTTGATTAAATATGATTGTGATACAAATGTATTTCTTCACCTTTTCAACCTTTATGTTGTTCAATTACTATCGGGAACCCTGCTCTACGTACACTGCAGTTCACACGTAAACATTGTAGGTTGAGCGAACATACGGGTTAGATCTACTACTGCACGAAAGTTTTCGCTACTTCACGATATTCAAAAGCTGTTAATCCTTTAGATACAAGACAATTGGAATAAAACCTTTGTTTTTACATTTTCATAGGTGGAAAAACTAGCGAAAACTAGCATGTTCTATCCGCAAAAAAGAGTGTCAATCTTTCAAACTCAGAGAAGTACATGTTTGAACTTTGGATACACGATCGCATATTCTTCCGAATATTCGAATACTAGTTTGACTGAATATTCGAATAACAAATTTGGTATTCGTTCCCATCCCTAGTTTCTATTGAAAACTGACCACCCCTGGGGCGGGGCCAATTTTGACCACAGGGCCATAATCTGTATGACTTTTGTAGAGGATTTGAACATGATGCTATGTGCCAAATATGAAATCTGAGAAACTTCCAGTTTCAGAGGAGAAGATTTTCAAAGTTTTCACTATATGTTCCTATAGAAAACAATGTACCCCTGGGCGGGGCCAATTTTGACCCCAGGGACATAATTTATACAAATTTTGTAGAGGACCTACAGATGATGCTATGTGCCAAAGATGGAAGCTGAGAACCCTGTAGATTCAGAGAGGAGAAGATTTTTAAAGGTTCAAATTGTTGACGACGGCCGACGGACAACGACGGACGACGTACATCAGGTGATCACAAAAGCTCATCCTGAGCACTTTGTGCTCTGGTGAGCTAAACAAGAGCTGTCCGCAGACAGCGCGCTCCACTTTCTTTTAGTGCTGGATAGTGTAATTGAAGACTAAGTCAGAAAGGGGAGATAACAACAGCAAAATTAATTTTAGGGTTACCTGCCCTTGTGAAATGGGCCCCCCTTGTAATAGTTAATATGTATACCAAAGATGAACCAAATATCTTGGACAGTTTCTGAGACATGGACCTGAACATAAAACTGAACCAACAATAAAAATTCTAAGTCGAAAAAGGGGCATAACTATGGCAAAATTAATTTTAGGGTTACCTACCCTTGTGAAATGAATTCCCCATTGTGATAGTAAACATACATACCAAATATGAACCAAATATTTTTGATGGTTTCTGAGAAAAGGACCTTAACAAAAAGGTGCTGGATAGTGTAGTTGAAGTCTAAGTCAGAAAGGGGAGATAACAACAGCAAAATTAATTTGAGGGTTACCTGCCCATGTGAAATGGGTCCCCTTGTAATAGTTAATATGTATACCAAAGATGAACCAAATATCTTGGACAGTTTCTGAGACATGGACCTGAACATAAAACTTAACCAACAATGAAAATTCTAAGTCGAAAAAGGGACATAACTATAGCAAAATTAATTTTAGGGTTACCTATCCTTGTGAAATGGGTTCCCCTTTTGATAGTAAACATACATACCAAATATGAACCAAATATCTTTGATGGTTTCTGAGAAAAGGACCTTAACAAAAAGGTTAACCAACGCCGACGCCGACACCGACGCCGACGAGAGGGTCAAGACAATAGCTCCACTTTTTGAAAAAGTGGAGCTAAAAACAAGAGCCCCGTGTGTCAGAGCATTATATGCCTGAAGTCTGTGTTGTCGTAACATGCACTATATTAATTTGAGTTGAAAGTCAGTGACCTTGACCTTTGACCCCACTGACCTCAAAATCAATAGGGTACATCTACTGGCCATGACCAACCTTCCTACTAAGTATGAAGAAAGCACACCTAATACTTATCAAGTTATTGAGCGGACAAGATTTTTGAGTTGAAGGTCATGGTGACCTTGACCTTTGACCGACAGACCTCAAAATCATAGGGATCATCTACTAGCCATGACCAACCTTCCTACAGCACACCTAATACTTATCAAGTTATTGAGCAGACAAGACTTTAGATCAACTGACCTCAAAATCAATAGGGGTCATCTACTATCCATGACCAACCTTCCTACTAAGTATAAAGACAGCACACCCAATAGTTGTCAAGTTATTGAGCGGACAAAGATGTGGCTAACGAACGGACGGACGGACGGACAAGCGCCATACCATAATAAGACCGAAGTTACCTTCGGGCGTATAAAAAAGGTTTTGCATACTTAGTGCTGAAGGGGTTAATATCCATTAAACCATTCTCTCCTAGACTACTTTTAGACCTAACCTTTTTTTGCATAAAATTACTAAAAAGGAGCATTTACAAGAAAACAGGATTTTTTTTAGAATTCTGTTGTTTTTAAACCATTGTGATAAATAGAGCATTTGTTCTAGTTATCACAATGGTTTCACATATAACTTTTACAGAGGCACCAAAAGGTGACAGTAGGAGGTAATGGGTTAACTCGAGATGCTCTGACACATTGTTTTTCAAGTAAACGTAAGAACACATTGACAGACAAGATCTCTATTACAACCTCTATTCTTAAAAGACATGTAAAGAAAAAGAGGCCAAAACTCACTCACCTTCTAAACATTTTCCCTTGAAAAGTACTTTTTGTTCCAATCTGAATTTATCCATTGACTCTTTAGATGAAAAGTTGATTTCCCGAGAAACTGCACGACATTTCAAAATCTTTTTGGGTACTCTTGCTGCAATCAGTACATATAGTTGAATCATTATATTAAATTTCAACATCTGTATGTAAAGAATAAGAAAAGTTAACCCTTTACTTCATATAAATGCCATCTCACGCCTTTGCCAACAGAGTAGAACCAGACCAGACTGCTCCTCTAGGAGTTTTCTGATCAGAGTCTGCTCTGTTTGCTTATGGAATCATACAGATTTGATCATACAATTGTCTAATTTAGCCAAAACATCCCTTGAAATTTTGACATTATCACAATATCAAACTTAAGTTAATCCTTTACTCAATGAATATTCATGTAAGAAATAATGACATCATGAATGTCAATTCACTGATTTTTTATAATGGCACTTTGAACAAAATAATGTTTTATTGTAATAGAATCAGATTTATAATATATCAAATGCAAACAAAGCAAATTCTGATCAGATGGCTCCAGATGGTATCTTCTATAGGAGCTTCTGATCTGGGTCTACTCTGTTTGCAAAGGTATACTTATGGAATAAAGGTTTAAAGAACATTCATTTAGTAACCAATTCACAAATAGATGTTTATTAGGGCAAGGGCCTACTTCGCAAAGGTACCAAAAGCCATTTGTATGAAGGAAAGGGTTAAATATATGATTGAAAACATTACAGTAAAACCTCTCTATAACGACCACTAAATTGTGTTAATTAGTTAGTACATAGGGCAGGTGGCTGCTTAAAGCAACGTGAAAGTAAAACGCTGTTTTGCTTTCAATCACCTTGCTTTAAGCAACCACCTGCCTTTAACACAAAATATTTAATGTGATTTAGTGGCCGTTATAGAGAGGTTTTACTGTATATCAAATATACATGACTGGGAAAACATTTATATCATAAATACTTTTAAATGCAGACTTCGAAACTTCCTTTAACATTGTACTCTATATACACACCATTTCACAACTTTGCAAACAGAGAAGACCCAAATCAGACAACTCCTGTGGTTATCTGATCAGGGTCTGCTCTGTTTGCTTATGGAATGATATAGATCTGACTGTACAGTTTCTGCCATGAACAAACTCTTCTTTGTTGACATGAGGTTGTACAGGTGACGCTAATTGGTATTCAATATGTTGAAGTTTTGGGTTAGTTGCAAAGTACAGGCTTATCCTTATATATCCAAGGCCCTGCTAAGATGTGTAAATTAAAACATTTTCAAGAATAACTACTATATTTCTCCACCAAACCCTACATGTATTATCTTACATGAATATTCACTGAGTAAAGGGTTAAACTTTTACCTCATGACTATTCATGCAAGAAATAATGATATCAATTAACTTTATTTTTATGATGGCATTTTGAACAAGTGTTTGTTTGAGCGTGGCAAAAACTGAAGAATCAGATCTATATTACAGTAGGACCACTTAATGAATAAACATGAGTGTCTTTATAAGCAGGTGGTTGCTTAATGCAGGGCAAAAGTAATGCAGAAAGCTCCTCTAGGAGCTTTCTGCATTACTTTTGTCCTGCATTAGGCTACCACCCGCATCTCGCACCCAGAATTATACCTCTTTTAGGTGGTCACATTAGCGGGCTTTTACTGTATTTAATTTGTAGCAAACAGAACAGATCCTGATCAGACGGCTCCTACTCTATTTGCAAAGGGGTTAAAAGGTGTCTCTGGAATAAAGGCTAACTTAACACTTTCCTGCATGTAAATGCTTTTTCATGCATTTGCAAACTGAGCTGCCTGATCTGATCAGGGTCTGCTCTGTTTACTTATGACAATTTATAGATCTGATTGTGCAGTTTCCACAACAGTGAAAAAAATCCCTTTGCCATGTTCTACATGATTGATTCTGCCATGAATATTCATGAGATGAAGAAATCTTGAACAAATATTAAACAGGGAAAGGGTTATACTAGAATGCCAGCTAGTCTAAATTCACCCTGTTTGTAACAGCTTACACATAACCATTCTGGTCTAAGAGCTTGTGCAAAATTTTTATATTCCTAAAGAGTCTATAATTATTACGTTATGGAACGCTGTTGTAGAAATTTGTATTTTATAGTTAAAAAAATTATTCAAACCTTCATGTTCTGAATCTGGCATTGATCTGAAAATATAAAACATAAATACACATGTCAATACTGATCCGGATCTAATGACTATATACAGAAATACAGATGTGTACCCAAATACGTCTTTTCTCCACCAAAGGCCTATACTGTAACCACTCTTTAGATTCAAGACACTTTATAAGTAACGTAAACATTGACAAGTTTCTTGTTACATGATATAATTTATTGGATATAGAGGATCTGTTGTGAGTTGTCTTTTAAGATCACATGTTCCTAAACGAGCCTTAGAAAATGTCATTAAGCGAGCCTTGGCGAGCTTAATAACATTTTCTTGGTGAGTTTAGGAACATGTGATCTTAAAAAGACAACGAGCATCAGATTCTTTTTCTCACATATCAAAAAAGTGCATTTTCGCCGTTTAAATGACATGTAAACATCGGTTTCCATGGTTTGACGTCATATATATGACGTCATATATTCTAAAGTGATCTTACACGTGTTACAGATAAGGAAATCTTAACCCGTTGTTCTAACTCGGAGATAAGGGAAGGTATGTGAGAAAAGAAATTGTATATATACATGTATGTGACAGCAATGTAATCTGTACCTAATTTTACAAATACATGTATGAACAAAGTATGCGTACCTGAAAATATAAAGAATTTAGTATATCGCAATAGAAATATACACATTTCTCTAAATCTTAACAAATTTTGACAAAGTCTGAGGCTGGACATTACTACGTATATGATTTAATTTAAATGTATATACATCAAAAGAAAGAGAGGAAGAGAGAAAATAAAGAAAGAAGAGACAGGAGAGAAAAAAGAAAGAGAAAGAAAGAATGAAAGAAAGAAGATAAAGTAAGAAAGAAAAGTAAAGAGAGAAAGAGAAAAGAAAGAAAAACGAGATATGCGTGCGGCGCCAACGCTTGTCTGTTTCAGTACTTGTCCAGCTAAATTTAAAAAAATTGAAAATGATAAAGGGCCATAACTCCAAAATTTTGAAATCAAGAGTTAATGGTTCTTATGTAAGGGCCTTCCCCTCAATGAGATCTACTAACCTATGAAGTTTCATGTTGATACCTCTTATACTTTTCAGTAATGAACTACATTAAAGTTTTTGCATGCCGTCGCCTACGACGACAACTACAGTACAGACCTCGCGGAACTTTCGAAATCCGCGCATCACCGCGATTTCACTGATCGCGGGAGAGAGACAGCTGCCCGCGATAGCCAATAAATCTTGGTGATTAACGAAAATCATCGGGTACTCCCATCGCGTTTTATTCCGTGACGGGCCCGTGGTGAGTTTGATAAGCCAATGATGATGGGTCGTCGCGATTTCACTTACCTGAGTTTTCAAGGGGATGTATCCTCGGAGGTCTTTGAATCGTTGCCCTAACGTTTAGATCGCATATGTATTCATAAAAAAATACAAGAATAAAAAAGAAATCACTTGTTAATAATAAGGACTGTACCCGTTCTCCTTAAAGAAATCACTTGTTAATAATAAGGACTGTACCCGTTCTCCTTATTTTTTATGTTTGCAATGCTTTTGTGTAAAAATCCAAATAAACCACGTGACGTAGCTTCAGTGTGGTCATTTCGTCCCCAAACCTATTCGATATTTGTATATTTCGCAACACCAAAGTTATTTCACAACACCAAAGTTTGAATAGTATATAAAGTATAATTATCAACACAAATGATTTCAATGTTGATATTTTCGTCTTATATCAGCAGTAATTCGCTTGGTGTCCATCTGTAATATCGGGAATTAAATGGTAATAAGACAGCTTCCTTTAACCCTTTCCCTGTTCTGTATTTAGGCCAATTTTCAGTACCTATTGAATATTCATTAACAAAATAGTTTTAGAAAAAATATGGATGGTGGAACATTGTAGACATTTTAGAAAGCATGGAAACAGATCTATCAAATTCTATTAGCAAACAGAGTAGACCCTGATCAGACAGCTACTCTAGGAGCCATCTGATCTGGGTCTACTCTGTTTGCAAATGCGTGAAAACATGTTTGTATGAGGGAAAGGGTTAATTGTATGTACAGTGAAAACTGGATCGATCGTCCGATTTACAGAAGTGTCCGGTTTTTTTGTTTCGAAATTTTGCCGAGAAAGACAGCAAAATGAAACAAGAGGGCCATTGGCCCTATATCGCTCACCTGAGTTACAGTAATACATGTATATTGACATGTTAATTTTTCAGTGGAAAACAATCTAGCAGATGAAATAAGCTTAGTGCACTGCTTTCACCCTTTCACTGCTGAATAAACTTGAACTGGATTCAGAACTAATACCAAGTGACTGGTTGACCAAGATCTAAACTGTTTACAACTTGTGCCATTTTTGCCTTAGCTCAAAATGCCTAAAACTGGTCTTTGAGAAATTCAAATGACTTCAATAAAGCTATGCAATTAATGCAATTATACCTTGACCCAGGTATGTAGGCAAATAAAGTGCTAGGCAGTACATAATGCCAGTTTTTGTGTGAAATGACCAATAAGAATATCTTTAAAAATCGTTTAACCCTTTCCCTCATATAAAGCTGTTTTCATGCATTAGCAAACAGAGTAGACTCAGATCAGACGACTCCTACGGAAGCTGTCTGATCTGGGTCTTCTCTGTTTCTTTTGACACAATATAGATCGGATTCTACAGTTTTTGTCAAAGCAAAAACTTCTCTTCAGAGAAATAATGTGTTTTACACATTAAAAATAAGAGTAGACTAGATCAGAAGGCTGCTATAGAAGCTGTCTGATCAGGGTCTGCTCTGTTTACATTTGACAAGATATAGATTTGATTTTACAGTTTTTTTCAAAGCTAAAACTTCTATTTATGGCAATAACAATTTTTTAAGCATTAGCAAACAAGAGTAGTCCCAGATCAATTTTTGTCAAAGCAAATAGGTTAAGGGTTAATAGGTGTTTAGAAATAATTCTAGATCTAGGTGTGAATATCTCATGATAATTCAATTAAATGGGTCATTAGTATTTTTAACAATTGAAATTGAGAAGAGTTACGTCTACTGTTATAATTAAGTTATATTTACTCAGTTATTTCATTAATATCATACAAAATTCAGACATTTTAGGACTTTTTAATGTGTTGTCATCAAATTTTATATAAAAATGTTATATTTAAGATGCTTTTTTGGGCAGCAGTAGTAATTTTAACACCTATCATTGTTAGGGGGGCAAATGCATTATCATGTTTTCTTAAGAATTACCATGACTTATATCAGTTGGGCCATTGCATAATCATGTTTTCACAGTTTTCTTAAACATTACCATGACTTACATCAGTTGGGTTTGGACCCAGATCAAAAGTCTAGATGGTGATCATTTTCCTTGATTGGCTGAATTGTTTCTTTCCAATATCTCTCACATCTAATTTGAGAGACATTGGAAGACACCATGTAACATCTAGCTACTAACACTACACACTGGGGTTAATGGGTCAAAATGCCTTTAATGTTTCGTCTGCAGCAAAAAGTTATTGTCATCTGCTTCAATTCTTAAATTAAACTTACTTTCTTTTTATTGCAAAAATATGGTTAAGATGACAAACAGTTTGGATCCTGATGAGACGCTGCAGTATGCGGCCTCTCATCTGGATCCAAACTGTTTGCATAGGTAATCACAGTTTCACCACTAGCATGCAAAGAGTTAAGAATCATGCATTGACCTGGAGAGATTTTACTGCCCAGTGCTGTAACCTTTGAACTGAAGGATCTGGAGTTGTTCATTTAACCCTTAATTTCCCTCATATAAACTTGTTTTCATGCATCTGCAAACAGAGTAGACCCAGATAAGGTGGCTCCTGTAGGATCAGTGTCTGCTATTTGCTAATGGAATTTGACAAATCTGTTTCTATGCCTTCTAAAACAGCTACACTGATTCACCTTCAACATTTTATCATAAATAGATATAAATAGAATGACACTAGGAACTCCAATGCAGTTATCTCCCTTTGTCCCTTATGGCTATGCTGATGGGACAAGGGAAATAACTGTGAGGAAATTACCTTTTAAGTGTTACAGATTCAGATGTTAAGTAGCATAAAACCCCAGGGTGAGACCATTTTTGGCCCAGGGGTCATTATTTGAACACACCTGATAGTGGTATATTAGGTGATGCTTCATACCAAATATCTTAGCTCTAGATTATGTGGTTTCAGACAAAAAGATTTTTAAAGGTTTCCCTATATAAGTCTATGTAAAAACTACAAGCCCAAGGGCAGGGCCATTTTTGGCCCGGGGGTCATCATTTTAACAAACTTGGTAAAGGACCATTAGATGATGCTATATACCAAATATCAAAGCTCTAGAAATTGTGGTTTCAGAGAAGAAGATTTTTAAAGATTTAAAAAAAAAACCTGTAAAAGTAGTGGGGCGGGGCCATTTTTTGCCCGGGGGTCATGATTTTAACAAAACTGATAGAGGACACCCTAAGGTACATTTCTGTGAAATTTGGTTGAAATCCTCCCAGTGGTTTAGGAGAAGAAGTCATTTGAAATAAAAGTGAACGGACAGACGGACGGACAGACGGACAGACGGACAGACGGACAGACAGACAGACGGACAGACGGACAGACGGACAGACGGACGACGGACGACAGGCGGTCACAATAGCTCACCTTGAGCCTTTGGCTCAGGTGAGCTAAAAAGGAAACAAAACAAAACAAAATGAATTGCACCAATATTCTACTGACTGTTTGTGTTGCGTACGTATTCCTCAATTCCCATACATGAGTGTGTTTGTGTAAGTCACGTCCATTATCACATTCGCATTTATAAACGTGTTGCCTAACTTTTAACTGTGTTACAAATAAGGTGTGGCATTTTCTCGCCAGGGTTTGACCCTTAATCTGCTGGTCGCAATCGTCGTGCCATGATGTAGGCTATGTAAACAAATTGGATCCTGATGAAAAGCAGAGAACTTGGAGACTGATCAATATGGATCCAAGATGTCTGACACTCAGTCAACATTTCTAAAAGAAATAGATCTGCGAATTATTAAAATTTTAATAAAGAAGCAGACTTCACATGTGCAAACTTTCGTAACAGGCAAAGGATAACAGGGTGTTGTACGAGCCAGTGATCACAATAGCTCGAATTTTCCTCGAAACAGACGAGCTAAAAATGAAAATCTTGACTATTTATTATTTATCTAACACTCCCCATTATTTTGAATTTGAAAAGGTCATAGCTTTGTGTACATTTTATTTTGATATAAGTTCATCATATAACTAAATCAACTAATTAATTAATGTATAACATTTAAATGAAAGCTTACTGTTTACTTTATCACAGGCTTACACCACAGTGACCACAATACCTCTGCAAACAGTGTGATTTGCATTAACACTTTGTTGGTAATATACAGGTTTGGACAAACAAAATTTCTGGAAGTTGTGTTCAGACAATCTAATATATAATCAATGATCTGACCTCTAGATCTATATCTGACTCTACAGTTTCTACCAACACTATGTTAGTACAGTCTGGACTCGATCGTTCGTAACCCGATACCTCGAAAATTTCGCTGGTTCGAAAAGATTCTTAAGTCCCAAGTCCCAGCCTATTAATTTCATGTGTTTACGTTCTCGCTGGTTCGAAATCCGTTGGTTCGTAAATTCCACTGGTTCGAACCTTAAATGCAGCCCCAATGCGTAAATTCCATGCTAAATGGACCCACTGGTTCGAAATTGTGTGTTTTCACACCTTCGCACTTCGACCAGACATCGACCGTGTCGTCCATTGTTTGTGTTTGTACAAGTGAACGGTAGTGTGAAAATTTCTTATTTGTAATAATCAGTCGGGAATGTAGGGTTAATTATACATGCATGCGGTTTGGTATGATTAAAGCAGGTATGATAATGACGTGAACTGATGGTCAAGTGATAATTAATTAATTATAGAAAATTCTGCGAACAACTTTTATGTTTGCCAAAACAAATATGTGTTCATCACGTACCCACTTATTTAAACTCGAAGGAAACTGTACACATCGTCATTCGGTTCTAGTTTCCACAACAGAATTGACGAAAATCAAAGACCACAGGTTACGGCGAAGCAGATTTTATAAAAGTTAATAAAAATGTAAATATTGATTGCGAGTCTGTTTTCCTTCTCTTACTTCTCTTATCAATGTAGTGTGATTATCACGACGTTCGAAGTATTACACGAACCTAATTACACCGTCTGTGTGTACATGTAAAATGTCTGGGATAAACAAATAAGTTAACAATAAAACAGGTACAGCGACGTGTAGCCAACTTTATTTCAATAGATACTGTCATACTTCGACGATCTTGATTTACACTATATTTATTACACTATATTTATTATGACATTTATGGAAAGCAACAAGTATCTGACTATATACATGTAGATAAAATGACGAATATTCAGTATATAAGTTACACTTCAGTAAAGCACAAGCCTTATATGACTGCATGGTCTCGATACCTCGAAATTTCGTTAGTTCGAAAAAAAAAGCACCGGTCCCGACCGTTTCGAACTATCGAGTCCAGACTGTATGTGTGCATAATATAAACATGCTATTATGAAAATGCAGTTGATAAATATTCATTATTTCTTACATACATATGCAACATTGTAAGGGTTAACAGATTATACTTACAGGTCATCACTGGACTGCCACAAGACCTTGCCATTATCAGCATCTCTTAGATTCATCCAGTTACTAACAAATGGTTAAGGAACAAAACAAAATAGTGAAAAACTTAATTCAAACAAAGTTTACTTAATTTTGGAGTTTGATCGTTACGCATATTCGTTTGCTTGTCTGAATTACGGTTTAGTAAAGTTTTGAACAGTCGTGTGCCAGAGTCATAATTTATAGCAAACTTCGTACTATCAATATAGCGAATAATGTTTATAGCGAGGTAAATCCTTCAGTCCCTTGGAATTCGTTATAACCGAGTTTTACTGTATATGTTTCTATTGAAAACTGACTATCCCTAGGGTGGGCCAATTTTGACCCCAGGGGCATTATTTATATAACTTTTGTAGAGGACCTGAACATGATGCTATGTGCCAAATATGAAAGCTGAGAACCCTGTATATTCAGAGGAGAAGATTTTCAAAGTTGTCACTATATGTTTCTATTGTAAACTGACTACCCCTGGGGCGGGGCCAATTTTGTCCCCAGGGGCATAATTTACATAACTTTGGTAGAGGACATGAACATGATGCTATGTGCCAAATATGAAAGCTGAGAACCTTCCAGTTTCAGAAGAAGATATTCAAAGTTTTACTATATATTTCAATAGAGGGTTAATACACGTTTTTTCGGGCAATAACATCTGCAGTGTCCCGAGGGACTGTTGTTGGCCCGAGCCCGAAGGGCAAGGGCAACAACATTCCCGAGGGACACTGCAGATGTTATTGCCCGAAAACAAACGTGTATTAACGCTATTCTTGCATAAAACCCATATTCTTCTTTCATGCATCAATTTAATTCTTCCAAATACAAGCAAAACTATACACTTCTTTGACACACTTCGTTCGATTTATGCTGTTTCCAGGCCACTGTTTTCTTTCTGACGTCATTTTATGACATCAAATACCGTTTACACGGAAATACATTCAATATGTCTATCACTACAGTAGTACGTCATATGATGTTGTTTACAAAACAGTATGTATGTAAACACAGAAAATTAACGATAAATTAAACTGCGACATGTTGTATAGGTTAATCCAGGTCTAACAGCATAACCACTACACCACTGCTTCCTATATATATCCTAATATACATGCCACAGTTGTACTTATCGTTAATTTTCAATGTTTACATACACACTGTTTTGGAAACAACGCCATCTGATCGTTGTACTACTGTAAAACAGATCATTGTCGATGCCCCTGAAATACTCGCACGTTCACCTACCTTAGGCCATAACGCTATAGCATTCGCGTCTATTGTTTACCTTAGGCCCCGAATAGGTATAATTAAAACCGGTCAACAACGGCGCGTGAGCACGAGAATCGCCTTGTTAATACATGGTCTAGCGGGACTACAACAGCACGTTTTGTGCAAGAATAGAAAACAAGGCACCCCTGGGGCGGGGCCAATTTTGACCCCAGGGGCATAATTTATATAACTTTTGTAGAGGACCTACAGATGATACTATGTACCAAAGATGAAAGCTGAGAACCCTGTAGATTCAGAGGAGAAGATTTTTAAAGGTTCAAATTGTTGACGACGGCCGACGGACATCAGGCGATCACAAAAGCTCACCCTGTGCACAAAAGTGCACTGGTGAGCTAAAAATGCCACACTTGGATTCCTAAGACAAAACTTAAGAAATGTTCCTGAAATATGCAGAAAAACAGCATACATTTCAGCAGCAGGGTCTATTATGGAATATGGCACAACCATCTGGAATCATTACCTCAAAGGGGACATAGACAAATTGTTTGCTTGTTTGTGCTGATTAACGTCGGTTTCTGCTCACTATGGGCAAGACAAATTGGAACAAGATGTGTTTGTGAAACACTATGCCCCTGCCAATTTGACCTTTGACCCTGAAGGATGACCTTGACATGTCACCCCTAAAAAGGTGCAGCATCGTGAGATACACATGCATGCCATATATCAAGTCTAAATCTCTACTGGATCAAGTTATAGCCAATGTTAACGTCAGTGATTTGACCTATATATTTGACCTCTGACCTTGACATTTCATCCCTCAAAATGTGCTGCTTTATGAGATGCATATGCATGCTAAATATCAAGTCTCTATCTGTACTGGTTCAAAAGTTATGACCAATTTGTTAAAGTTGGTGACAAACAAACAAACTGACAGGGCCAAAACAATTAAAAACCGTGCAATCAGATTCATAAAAAACTATAAGGACAGAGAGACAGGAGCAATCACAAGAATGAGTAAACAACTGGGATTAGAGACCCTTGAAGACAGGAGACTAAGCCTTCGTCTGATACTAATGTATGAGATAGTAGATGGATTGGTACCTGCTCTACCAACATCCATATCAACAAAGCCGGCAAAACCAAGAAGAAACACCGAAGCCACCAGATTTGAAGACTACAAATTCAATATAAACAAAATAATAGAAAACCAAGTATGCAACAACACAAAAGGGCTGGCAGTCCCAAATAACAAGACCTCTCAATACAGAAATTCATTCTTTGTAGACACTATGACTGCCAGACTGCATAGTCATTAGTGCAGTGATTAATCTAGGTCTGCGTCCTGCGTCAGTGACGCATTAAAATATAGCAAACAAGAGGGCCTGAAAGGCCCTGACATCGCTCACCAGACAATCAGAGGAGAAGATTTTCAAAGTTTTCACTATGTGTTTCTATAGAAAACTACCAGGCCCTGGGGCAGGCAAATTTTGACCCATGGGGCATAATTTATGTAACTTTTGTAGAGGACCTCAAGTGAAGAAAATTTAAGAAAATGTAAATGAAAACATATAACAATGTCAATCTAAAGAAGAGCATGTACAAAAGTATGTCAACCCTCTCCCTGGGCAAATTGGTTGAATTTCAGAAAGAATAAATTAATCTATACATGTACTTATATTCAAAATTTCAGATATTTTCATTACACCTTCATGAGTTATTATTATTCATATCTTAATTTATTTTCAACCCTTCCCCTGTTCTATGTTTATTCAAAATTTAAATACCTACTGAATATTCATGGACAAAATAGTTATAATGAAATATGGAAGGTGAGACAGTGTAGCCATTTTAGAAAGTAAAGAAACATCTTTCAAATTCCATTGACAAACAGAGCGGACCCTGATCAGACAGCTGCTATAGGAGCCATCTGATCTGGGTCTGCTCTGTTTGCAAATGTGTGAAAAGGTGTTAACATGAGGGAAAGGGTTAGTAAACATATTATAAGTATATTGTACACAAATGAAAATAATGTAATGCAATTTGCACTATATCATATCATAAGCAAACAGCAGATTGATCAGATGGCTACTACATAAGCCATCTAATCAGGGTCTACTCTGTTTTCAAAGGTGTAGAAAGGCCTATTTATGGAGTAAAGGGTTAATTGTCCTAATTAATGTGCAACAGGCGACATCTAACTATAACAATTTTCTTTGTTTGGGTCTGCAATATTACTGCAGATCTACTACCAACAAAGGAGGCAATCCAGTTGTTATCAAAAAGGGAGATAACCTACCTTTAAATGTATGCTAAAAATAGACACCAGTAAATGTTTAACTAGAGATATGCCAGTCTCCCTTAATTGGCTTGCAACTGCAAGCTTGTTGCAAACTTAATCCTAGCCAAAATGAGCTTGTGATTTAGGTTTGGGTTAGCTAGCATTTAGCCCTGGTTATATACAAGTTTAGTGAACCAAGAAAACCCATCCATATGCATAAGTGATCTGCAATTATCCCTAGTCGATATGCTTATGGCTGGTCACTCACTCTTCAAAGGTCCTATACCTTTAGCCTGCTAATATTACACCAGCTATTTGCTTTGGTTTTTTTTGCATTTATAATAAACTTTGCAAACAGTCTGGATCCAGATGAGATACAAAGTAACTTGGCATCTCATCAGGGTCCAAACTGTCTTTCACTATGACATTTGTTTTTTTAAAAGATATGGAAGGAAACAACTTTTGCAGCAGATAACATTATTTGCAGACAGTAATTGCTCAGAGTGCAAAGGGGATTGAAGAAAATTATGCTAGACACCAAATGACCTCCATAATAACCTGCATGATGCTTACAACACATCAAACAGGAAAGAGGTCCTGGGCATCAGTGAGGCTGATTGAGCACAGTGAAAAATATTGCAGCTGCATTTTTCTGGAGTGTAAATCTGGAGTGTACTACACTGGAGACCCGTTACAACGCGGATGTGCGGGGACATAAAATTCAAACCGCGTTATATACGGAACCACGTTGTAACAGGGTTTTTTATTTGGGTACTTACATAAACTTACATAAACCCCCATCATCCCAAAATAAACTAATTTCGAACAAAACTGACTTGTTTACTTTGTTTCCCCGCCCACTCACGTACTGGAAAGGGTCAACGTAATTATACAAAATTACAAATTAAATCGAGTATGATTTCAAGCAACCAAGTATATTTCATAAAACAAGCCTGTTGACGGGATGTAATTGCCTCTGGGCCTGTCAAACCTCTAATCCGATTAAACCTGCTGTGTAAAACAATAAACATGGCTGTCACCGTTTTCAGAAAATGAAAGGTCACATGTGATGTCGCGTGTGATTTGTTGGGGTTTTAAATTTCATTTGATTGGTCAAAGGGTACACACCCTTTTCTGTATTAGCATATAACCTCCAACCCCGCACTGAGTTAGGGGTTTAGATTTCTAATGATGTTTGTTTTTCATAATTAAAGTGCGAACTTTTGTAGCTTTGACAGTGAAAAAATTCAGTACACGCGCATCTCAATTATACACACAATTAATTTGTAACGAAAGTTATGCAGTTAAGATTTTACTGGTTCCCGTGCTATTCGGGCATCATGCGCATGGTACACGTCGGTAATCAGCTGTGTGTATTACATTCATGGCGGCATATATACGAGTTGATAGTTGTAAGTTTTTCACACGTAAGATTGTCTTCAATTGTTTATGTTTATGTAGGGACCGGTGTTTGTTTTTATCCTTTAGCCTGCTGCGGGCGGATAAGTTTACCTAAGTTTATTTTATGTTTCATTGCAATATTCGATCATATTATAAATAAGGTATTTACAAGAAAAAAATTCGGATACCGCGGTACAACGGTCCACGTTATAACGGATCTCCAGTGTAGTAGTCTTAGTAAGTCTCCCAGTAAATAATGGTCAGTTTGAATTAGCTGAAACAGCAGCCTGCTCTAAGAAACTGGCCACCTCTGGGTGGGGCCAATTTTGACCCAAGGGGCATAATTTATATAACTTTTGTATAGGACCTGAACATGATGCTATGTGCCAAATATGAAAGCTGAAAACTTTCCAGTTTCAGAGATGATTTTCAAAGATTTCACTATATGTTTCTATAGAAAACAATGCACCCCTGGGGCGGGGCCAATTTTGACCAAAGGTGTATAATTTATATAACTTTTGTAGAGGACCTACACATGATGCTATGTGCCAAATATGAAAGCTGAGAACCCTATAGATTCAGAGGAGAAGATTTTTAAAGGTTCAAATTGTTGACGACGGACGACGACAGACATCAGGCGATCACAAAAGCTCACCCTGAGCACTTTGTGCTCTGGTGAGCTAAAAACGCATCATTCTGAAGTGTAAACGTCCTAAAGGACACATTAAAATATGGTTGCGTGTAGCCGCTGAATTTAATTTCACTACTAGAACACCGATATCAACATCAGACTGTTGTGTGTATTTTACAACAATGATTTTGATTGGCTAGTATGCAGCAGGATGTTCGTAATGAGCCAATGAAAATGTTCCTTTTAAAATGGCAGCGCTGAAAGACCCCGGACAACCCAAGATGCTGCTACCGAAAATAGTCGCCAAGATCGACTCAAATCAAACGATGTTAGGTCAGTTGTGTCCCAGAGACATGCCTTCAACGTTCGTGGATCAAAATAAGGATCATGAATCCGATGTAATGGAGGAAAATAACGAATGTCAGCTTAAAGAGAGAAAGAGTTCTGACCAAAGAGGTTGGTGACTTACTCCTAGTTGACTTCTGTTAAGGCAACGGATGGTCAACTTGATTTCATGTTTTGCTGCATATGCGACATATATCAGGCCAAAAATAGCAAGGTAAATGTACACACTATCGAAAATATCATTTTGTTGCTTCGTGCCAGGTAAGTAGTCCACACATGTGTACTCTGAATGGTGGTATCGATCTACTTTCGGTTTTGACAATATTCGACATCCATGCTGTCTTAACCCTTTCCTTCATGTAAACGTGTTTTCACACATTTGCAAACATAGTAGACCCAGATCAGACGGCTCCTATAGAAGTTGTCAAAAAAGGGTCTGCTGTTTGCTAATGGAGTTTGATAGATCAGTTTCTTTAGTTTCTAAAATGTCTACAATATTCCACCTTCCGTATTTCATTATAACTACTTTTACCATGAATATTCACTAGGTACGGTACTGGTACTTGGTATAAACAGAACAGGGAAAGGTTGACAGCTCATTGATGAGACTAGCCAGGAAACCTGGTTATACTTCTAACGTACTATAATGCATTTAAATGTTCCAAAACTAGAATGTAACTGCAGAATTAAGATTTAACATCAGTTTTTTTTTAATTTTATGCTTTGGGACTCATCAATTTAGTTTAAGACTCATAGATTTCCTGTGGGACTCATTGTTTTCAGATTAGTGAGTCCTGGGACTCATGGTTCAAAGTTCTAGATTAATCACTGTCAGTGCATGCTGATTCAGTAGAGGCCTTCAAGACAGCCCTACAAGATCATCCATACATGTGATATATCTCCCTATTTAATAGGGAGACTCCCTATTTAAAGCTACAATTTTCTTTAAAATATGGGGCATTTTTTCCATAAAATGTAAATTTCATCTCCCACCGCTTTTGAGCTGTCAAATGTCCTTCTTTGTCTATATTGTGTTTCAAAATCTCCCTATTTCAGATTGCAAATCTCCCTATTTGTGACAAAAAAAGTATCACATGCATGGATCATCCCCAATAATAATGGTGTCCCTTCTCATCCGTCGTATATAGGATTCTACGATGTATAGATACAGACAGATAATCAGACAGCGTCAAATTTCAGAGATTAAGCTGTACTGATTTTTTTAAACTTTTTGCACAACTACAACATGACCAACTGAGATTTCAAAATGTTTAGAGCCTGTACGACTGCCAATAAATAAATAAATGTCACATGAGACATGTGATAAAGTTCCTGGTTAAAGATATTTGGCAATTAAATATGTCAAAAATTCTATTTATAAATAAATTCCTGGAAGTCTTCAAAAATCTGTTTATTCATTAAATTCGAGGAAATCATCAAAGTCGTCATAACTTAAGATATATTACGACTTAAGCTGAGGATCTCTAATGAAAGGCTGTAAAACTATGAAAAAATTTATGGCAAATAACACTTTCAATAATGTTCGCAATTGAATTCAGGGATCTGGACAAAAACTGTCAAATCATTTATTTACATTAAATCAAGCTGCCAACACCGAATTCATTCAAAGTTAGTGACTATACAAATCATATGTGATAATGCATTGCTTTTGATTAGATTTGATTTTGATTAGAAAATGCAACAGTTCGATCGATACCACGACACCTGAAAAGGTAAATAAAGACGGGTCATGTCGAAAATCAGCAAAGAATGAAAATATTTAAAATTCATCTAAAAGATACAGTCTAAATCCTTTAAGTATATCTTCAGCTGCGGATGGCATGGTTGTTTTTGGTTTGTTTAGTCTCAAAAGAAACTGCAACAAAATGAAATCTATTAATCGGTGGGCTTTCGTTTCCAACAGGTTCCCACTGTCAACAATCCAATATGTCCGACTTCCTGTTCATAAAAAATGTTCCTACGCGGTTGTTTCGGGGACTTTTTTTTAACTATGAACATATACCAATGGATATATCATTGTAAAATTTAAAAATGTATTTCAAACCATAGATTGATTAGATATTGTAATTAAACGTTATTTGTTTATTGTTATGATAATCTTTTACGGATTTATTTCAGTGCAAAGTCCTAGCGCAATAACTTCCGTGCGTATGTCCTTAGGTTCAAATTTTGTTGACAATTAGGAACACGGTAAGGTTTTTATCAAAGGGTGAAATTTTGTTTTAAATAGTTGATCAATCCCAGAATATTGCTTTTGTAACTTTGGTATATATATACAGACGTTACTTTTTCCACGAACTGTCTTTAATCGGGTACCTGATGATTTAAACTGCTTAAATTATCTTCTATAAAGGCACTTTCCAGAAACACAGATTATGACCCCGAGTATCTGCATGCTTGATTCAGTGATCTGCATGAGTTAGTTTGCATTTGTTTTCATTATGTTATGTTTTTGTGTTTTAGATGGGTTTACAGTGTCAGTGCTCCAGATAAGCCGCGTGTCGGCGTAAAATACGCTTAACTTTTGACAGGATACGTTAAAAAGTTTAGAATTACACGTATCAAATACGCAAAGATATTTTGAATACGTGACTTTTCTTATAACACTGAGTATCGTACCTAGAACATCGCCCGTGTTTTAATGCATGACTGGCCTTAGCTTCCATGCTCGCTTTAGCATCCCCTTTAGTTAAATGGGCGTTGTGTGGAACCAGCGTGAATGTTCCAAAAACATTCTAAACAGGACTCTAACACCGTTCCTCCATTAAAAAGTCATAACAAGTTCCACCATGATGATATCTCCAAAGCCGAAGCATTGAATACCCAGTTTCAGTCTGTCTTTAGCCCTAAATCCCCCCTCTCTCTCTCTGGCCTTTGTAAAATGAAGCTCAATGATCTGACTGACCAGTCTGACTCTGCAAGTGGAGATTCACCCTCCAGAATGCCAGACATTCATATCTCTTCAAGAGGCATTGAAAAACTCCTGTCAAACTTGAATCCCCACAAGGCAAGCGGTCCTGACCAAATTAAACCGTTACTTCTCAAAATGCTGTCGCAGGAACTGTCGCCTATCTTAGAAGTGCTATTTCAAAAATCTTTAAATGAAGGAACTCTGCCAGCTGAGTGGAAAACAGCAAATATTGCTCCAGTCTTCAAGAAAGGCGACAAGTCCTGTCCTGCAAACTACAGACCTATCTCTTTAACATGTGTTCTCTGTAAGACCCTTGAGCATATTGTCTCTTCTTCCATTATTAAACATTTCACAAATCAAGGCTCACTCTATCATCTTCAACATGGCTTTCGGGAGAAAAGGTCCTGTGTCACCCAGCTTGTCATGCTTGTAAATGATCTTGTCACTGCAGTATACAACAAAAAACAGGTTGACCTTATATTGCTTGATTTTAGTAAAGCCTTTGATAAGGTCAACCATGAGAAGGTCATTTACAAGCTACACAACCTTGGTGTCCGTGGGCAGACTCTCACATGGATTAAGAACTTCCTGGATAATAGATCTCAATCAGTTGTTCTCAATGGCTCTTCCTCAGACTCTATCTCTGTTCCTTCTGGTGTCCCACAGGGATCTGTACTTGGACCACTGCTTTTCCTTGCCTATATTAATGACCTGCCAGAAAATATCAACTCCAAAATCCGTCTCTTTGCGGATGATACTGCTATCTATCTCACACTCAACTCACATGGCCAATCCTCTATTCTTCAAAATGATCTCAATACCCTAGAAAAGTGGGAAACTGACTGGGACATGGAGTTCAACCCTAGCAAATGTCAGGTCATCAATGTCACTAGAAGAAAACTTCCGATTCCATCCCAATACTATCTTCATGGAATTCTTCTAGAATCTGTCTCTTCTGCCAAATACCTTGGAGTTGATATTTCATCCGACCTTTCTTGGGACACACATGCTCACAGAATCTCTAATAAAGCAAACCAAACTCTCGGCTTTCTCCGACGTAACATTAAAGTTAAATCTGAACCCTTAAGATCTCTTGCATATCAAACTCTTGTCAGACCCCAATTAGAATATGGTTCAGAGATCTGGTCTCCTCACACCCAAATTATTATAGACCAAGTTGAAGCAGTGCAAAGACGTGCAGCCAGATGGATTAAGTCAGACTATTGTAGAACTTCTAGTGTCACAGATATGCTCCACTCCCTGAATCTCCGGAGGCTTGATTTAAGACGTATTGACAGCAGACTCTCCTTATTTTATAAAATTGTGAACAACCTTGTTGAAATTCCCATAGAAAACCTTCTCATCCCATTAACACGCAGGTCACGACAAAACCACCTACTTTCATTCAGATTAATAACAGCAACTACAGACTATTATAAGTTCTCTTTTTTCCCCAGAACCATCTATCACTGGAACGGTCTGCCTCCTGATGTCCCTACTCTGACAGGTGTGGAACAGTTCAATGCGGCGGTTTGTCGTATTGATCATGTTTCACCTTAATCCAGATCACCCACTGTTTTTAGCGATTTTAAACCTTGTAACATGCCTTATACTTTTATCCTTCTTCATTCTTTTTACTTTCCTTTTATATTAACATTCTGTCGTTAGACGCGTATAACATGTCTACGTCCCCAATAGGGGTTTGACATTAATGGAAGATAGATAGATAAGATAGCGACACAAGCAACGATGAACACTGCCGAGACTGGCATTCGTAACTACTCATCGTATTCCGTTAGAATTAGCTGAGGTGTTCCGAGTGACAAGAGTTATGGGGTGTTTAATTTCGTACCAAAACCAGTTCATCCCGGACGTTTCATACCACTATTGAAAAATTACTTGGACTTGTGACAGTTTTATTTATTCTTTAGAAGTGCATTCTTCTCAGGGTATTTATACATTTCGAGAATTGTCAAAATGAAATTCAGTGTCACCCATTCCCTTTTCACTTGTCGCGTGCGACATGCTTTAATTCCTGGAGGCCAATATGTGACCTGCCATAATTTCAACGACATCCTTTAATACCCGCTGCGACAGGCCTAATAAAAATATATAAGTACTGCACTTAGTCAATACACAATCTGCTGCCAAAAATTAAAAGGAGAACGTGTTGCATACATTTGGTGTGTTAAACAGTCAGGGAAATATCCCTTTTCGATGCCCCAGTTATATGCAATCTCGGTCTGGTTCCGATTTCTGCTATACCGGTACGTGTAATCGAATATGCTGAAATTTGGGAACCAGTCATGTCAAAAATATCAACATGGCTGCATTGTTTATAAGTTCCAAAGTGGAGAATATTCTATATCATATAATCCGGGGTGTTATTAAGCAAGTTTGATGCTGAATTTTACCCTTTACTGCAGTGGATCTGTTCACCGTATCAGTCATCTGTTTTTTTCTAAAGCCATTTTATAATCTGGTGCACATTGAGGCATACAACTTTTTCAGTCTGAGAATACTGTTCGCAAGCATTTTCTCTTGTCATTTTTAAGTGCAAAATTCACCAAATTTGGCATGAAAGTAACCATGGGACTATAGTTATAGGCATTTGAATAATGTAAATTTATATTGATCATAAGGTTAATATATAAGTCAAGTGGGTGTTAAAAATAAATACAAGAGTTGATAAATACACTTTATTGTGATATATGTTTTGCCCAAAGTAGTCAAATTGACAACTTAATCAGTCCGCATTATTTGAATACTGATTCCAAAATATGGATACTGATTAATTAAAAAAATTATCAGTATGATACTGATTTCTCAAAAAATTATCTGGAGCACAGAGTGTAATTTTCATTGCTGATTCTGATCTATGTATTCTTAATTACACATGCATAACATTATCCAGCAGTGAGCTGATTGGGGTCACAATCAGGGTTTTATAATAACCAAATAAAATTTTGTGAAAGGGTACATCTTTACCAAATATAATGGGTATATAATGGTAGCGAGTTGAGATACTGATATGTATGCGTTTTATTAAGATTTGGGTATAAATTTGTAACTTGGACTAAAATGCTATTTTGATTTGAAGTGTAACATTCAGTAGTTTTGTCAGTGATCTGTTCGACTTTTAAGCATTTTACGGCAACAAATTTAAGAAAAATAAATTTTCTAGAATTTGATAGTTGAATAGAAATAACATAATAACTGATTAAACAAACATGCATTTGTTCTACACAATTAACAATATTTCAAGATTTATAAGTGGATTTTTATGTAAAAAGTTTTTTGAGTCTTCAAACCCTTTACCACTGGTTTCAATCCCGATCTAGGCATTTGGATTTTTCATGTTAAATTATGAAGCCTTCTGACTGGCTTGCTGTAGGTCAGTTATTCTACTCAGATATTAGATGTGAATGCAACAATGCAATATGTACCATGCACATGCAGAGAACATCATGGGTATGCCTAAAAATGTAATAAGCTAGACATTGCGAAATGACTGAAATACTGTTTAAGTAAAGTAAAAGTTTAGAACTGGACTCAGAACACAAGAATCCTCTCTAAACCGAACAAAACTCTTGGTCTGGATTTCTTCCTTCTTTATTTTTTTACTAGGTCTATCACTCTAAATACTGGAACTCTCTTTACAAACTTTGGTCTTATCAGTCTTACTAATGACCTGTTGCTACCGTTTGAAAATGATTCATTTGTAGAGGTGAGGTGTATATACGAGGGTTGTTCGAAAAGTTTCGGGACAAGTGCTGTAATTTGTTAAAAAATTTCTATGAAATTTTTGTAATTAATAGGTGCGACTGTATCCTATTGACTTATTTCCATAATTAAACGTAGGTACAAGAAACACGTGATATATTGTCACCATAGCAACGTCACATTGACGTGAGCGGGGCACCTTGGTAAACTCAATAAAGGTTTGTCTTTATATAGGTCTGAAACACTCAGATTTTCTCGAAATATTCCCCAGCGTACTTAATACACTTCTAGTGTCTATTTACCCAGAAGTGAAACAATGTTTTTAGTCTTCTGATGGAATTTTTCGAATGCACTCTCTGACAACAATTGGCAGGTCAACGACATTGTCAAAACGACAGCCTCACAAGTCACACTTGATTGTTGGGAATAACCAAACATCGCACGGTGCAAGGTCTGGGGAGTATGGTGGGTGCGCAATTATGTCAATTCCTCTCTCAGCAAGTCCTTCCTTTGTTGCAGATGCAATATGGGGCGTTCCATATGTAGATTTGATCAATGACAATGTTTTTAGCTCACCAGAGCACAAAGTGCTCAGGGTGAGCTTTTGTGATCACCTGATGTCCCTCGTCGTGCGGTGTGTGTCGTGCGTTGTCCATCGTTCGTCGTCAACAATTTGAACCTTTAAAAATCTTCTCCTCTGAATCTATAGGGTTCTCAGCTTTCATATTTGGCACATAGCATCATGTGTAGGTCCTCTACAAAAGTTATATAAATTATGCCCCTGGGGTCAAAATTGGCCCAGCCCCAGGGTTGCATTGTTTTCTATAGAAACATGTAGTAAAATCTTTGAAAATCATCTCTTCTGAAACCGGAAAGTTTTCAACTTTCATATTTGGCACATAGCATCATGTTCAGGTCCTTTACAAAAGTTATATAAATTATGCCCTTTGGGTCAAAATTGGCCCCACCCCAGAGGTGGCCAGTTTCTTAGAGCAGGCTGCTGTTTCAGCTAATTCAAACTGACCATTATTTACTGGGAGACTGCTAGTACACACTCCAGATTTACACTCCAGAAAAATGCAGCTGCAATATTTTTCACTGTGCTCAATTAGCCTCACTGATGCCCAGGACCTCCTTGCTGTTTGATGTGTTGTAAACATCATGCAGGTTATTATGGAGGTCATTTGGTGTCTAGCATAATTTTCTCCAATCCCCTTTGCACTCTGAGCAATTACTGTCAGCAAATAATGTTATCTGCTGCAAAAATTGTTTCCTTCCATATCTTTTAAAAAACAAATGTCATAGTGAAAGACAGTTTGGACCCTGATGAGATGCCAAGTTACTTTGTATCTCATCTGGACCCAGACTTGATCCAGACTGTTTACAAAGGTTATTATAAATGCAAAAAAAACCAAAGCAAGTAGCTGGTGTAATATTAGCAGGCTAAAGGAATAGGACCTTTGAAGAGTGAGTGACCAGCCATAAGCATATTGACTAGGGATAATTGCAGATCACTTATGCATATGGATGGGTTTTCTTGGTTCACTAAACTTGTATATAACCAGGGCTAAATACTAGCTAACCCAAACATAAATCGCAAGCTCATTTTGGCTAGGATTAAGTTTACAACAAGCTTGCAGTTGCAAGCCAATTAAGGGAGACTGGCATATCTCTAGTTAAACATTTACTGTTGTCTATTTTTAGCATACATTTAAAGGCAGGTTATTTCCCTTTTTGATAACAACTGGATTGCCTCCTTTGTTGGCAGTAGATCTGCAGTAATATTGCAGACCCAAACAAAGAAAATTGTTATAGTTAGATGTCTCCTGTTGCACATTAATTAGGACAAATAACCATTTACTCCATAAATAGGCCTTTCTACACCTTTGCAAACAGAGAAGACCCTGATTAGATGGCTTATGGTGTAGCCATCCTGATCAATCTGCTGTTTGCTTATATGATATAGTGCAAATTGCATTACATTATTTTAATTTTGTGTACACTATACTTATAATATGTTTACTAACCCTTTCCCTCATGTTAACACCTTTTCACACATTTGCAAACAGAGCAGATCCAGATCAGATGGCTCCTATAGCAGCTGTCTGATCAGGGTCCGCTCTGTTTGTCAATGGAATTTGAAAGATGTTTCTTTACTTTCTAAAATGGCTACACTGTCCCACCTTCCATATTTCATTATAACTATTTTGTCCATGAATATTCAGTAGGTATTTAAATTTTGAATAAACATAGAACAGGGGAAGGGTTGAAAATAAATTAAGATATGAATAATAATAACTCATGAAGGTGTAATGAAAATATCTGAAATTTTGAATATAAGTACATGTATAGATTAATTTATTCTTTCTGAAATTCAACCAATTTGCCCAGGGAGAGGGTTTACATACTTTTGTACATGTACATGCCCTTCTATAGATTGACATTGTTATATGTTTTCATTTTCTTAAAAAAATTTCACTTGAGGTCCTCTACAAAAGTTACATAAATTATCCCCCTTGGGTCAAAATTTGCCCGCCCCAGGGCCTGGTAGTTTTCTATAGAAACACATAGTGAAAACTTTGAAAATCTTCTCCTCTGATTGTCTGGTGAGCGATGTCAGGGCCTTTCAGGCCCTCTTGTTCTCATTTCATTTTGGATTATCGAACTCTCACCAGACTCACCATGAGTTCAATCAAACTGCAGACATGGTATTTAATATTTATTCTTTCTGTCCTGTTTAGTTTAGAGAGGTTCTACTGTATATATGTATATAAAATGTTTCTCTTCCTATATTACAGAAAAAGTAATTCAAAATGGCGATGAGGAATCTCGTGGATGGAGAATGTGGGGGATCAAATGCATTGATGAAGTTAACATCTCATGTTACAAAGGACAGAGCTATGAGACAGGTGAGCAACTACATATAACTTAAATTGCGATCTCGGAAAACTTATAAACACATGTACATGTGTACTGCTTTTATTTGTAAATGTTTTCATTAAATGTGGGAAAAAACAAGTTGATTGTACAACTTATATCACCAACAGTTTTAAATCTGTTTCATAGTATGGAAATGAAAAAAGTTGCAAATGTCTACCATGTAGAAAAGTCTTTGGAAGATCTTTTAACCCTTTGTTCCATGATTGAATATTCATGTAAGAAATAAGGACATTGGAAATATTAATTATATTATTTTTCATAATGAGATATGGACAAGGGATATATCAGACAGAAACTGATCCTGACCTACAAGAGCCATCTGATCTGGATCCTCTCTGTTTAGAAAGGAGTCGAAAGGCATACTTATGGAGTAAAGAGTTAAACAAAGAAATAACTCGGTTTCCACGCAATATCTCCTGAAGGAATGGTCCAATTTTCACCAAACTTGCTCAGTTTACTTGATATCCAAGTACCTCGCATGGATTCTGTGTTCAGTGCATTTTTGCGGAAAATTATGGGCATTTTCACTTAGACTTCTGCAATCTGATTAGCTGATTGGTTTCCACACAATATCTCCTGAAGGATAGTCCAATTTTCACCAAACTTGCTCAATGTACTTGATATCCAATTACCTTGCATTGGTTCTGTGTTAGGCAATTTCTGCTTGGTGTACTTGATATCCAATTACCTCATATGGGTTTCCACGCCTTTTTAAAAGTACAGGCATTTTCACTTAGGCTGCTGCAATCTGATTGGTTTCCACGCAATATATCCTGAAGGAATGGTCCAATTTTCACCAAACTTGCTCAGTGTACTTGATATCCAATTACCTCGTATGGGTTCTGTGGTTGGCATTTTCTGAACATATCTATTGATGATGATACAATCTGATTGGCTGATTGTTTCTGCGACATATCTTCTGAAAGATTGAACTGATTTCTATCAAACTTGCTTACTATATGCTTATCATTTAAGTACCTAGCAAGAGTACCCAGTTAAGCAAATTTAATTAATCCGCTGAATTTTATAATGGCATAATGAACAAGAGCATGTTTGACCATTGCACAATATGTAGAATCAGATCTACCGTCTCCGTATTTCATAAGCACACAGAGCAGACTCTGATCGGATGGCTCCTAGGAGCGATCTGATCTGGGTGTCCGCTGTTTATAAATGCATCAAAAGACTTCTCTTAGTTAAAGGATTACAACTGAATGTTTTACTGAATTCTATGTTTTTAACCCATTACCTCATAGCCTATTTTTAGATACAACCTCTTTGAATAAATCTACCGAAAAGGAGCATTAACTAGAGAAAAGGAAAATTTTAGCATTTTGTAGTTTGAAACCATTGTGATAAATAGAGCATTTACTCCTATAGGAGCAAATGCTCTATTTATCACAATGGTTTCACAAAGTGACTTCTACAGAGTTGTCAATATAAGGGAAAGGGTTAACAAGTGAGAAATCCATATTATGAAATTATACATTTTCGTTTGGAATGCTGTTTATGTATTGCTTGTAATTTTATGCTTTGCATTCTTCAGGAGGGTTATATGCTTGGGCGTCCTGGTTCTGTTCTCCAGCAACCAGTAAGTATAGAACAACTTCATTAGGACTGTTTCAAAGCAAATGACTGCTTAACCCTTCCCTGTAGAATATTCCTGTAAGAAATAATGACATCATGAAAGGTATATTAATTTTTATAATGGCATATAGTGTACACAGGAATTTTTAGTATTGGTAGAAACTGTAGGGTCAGATCTATTATAATGTCATAATTAAACAGAGCCATCTGATCTGCACCTACTCAGGGTGCAAAGGTGTGAAAAAGCGTTTATATGAGGGAAAGGGTTAATGTATGTATGAGGGAAAGGGGTTAATGTTTATATGAGGGAAATGGTTAATGTATGAGGGAAAGGGTTAATGCATGTATGCGGGAAAGGGTTAATGTATATATGAGGGAAATTGTTAATTTATGTATGAGGGAAAGGGTTAGTATATATATGAGGGAAAGGGTTAGTGTATATATGAGGGAAAGGGTTAGTGTATATATGAGGGAAAGGGTTAATGTTTATATGATGGAAAAGGTTAATGTTTATATGATGGAAAGGGTTAATGTGTATATAAGGGAAAGGGTTAATGTATGTATGAGGGAAAGGGTTAATGTATGTATGAGGGAAAGGGTCAATGTATATATGAGGGAAAGGGTTAATGTTTATATGAGGGAAAGGGTTAATGTATGTATGAGGGAAAGGGTTAATGTATGTATGAGGGAAAGGGTTAATGCAGAAGAAAAGTAGTGCCAACAAAGATAACTCTACTGTGAGATGGCTGCTTTACCTTTGTTCTACACAAGCTTGAAGACCAACAATAACACTACATGAACCATAACCTTTAACAAGTTGAATATTCTTGTAAGAAATAATAACACCATGAATATTTATTAGCTTAATTTTCACAATGGTACATGGACACAGGATTTGTTTGCAGGTTAAGCTTATCACAAATACTTTTGGTTTTTGTTGTTGTTTTCAAAGAAATTGAAGAATACGTATTTGATAACTTTACCTTACAAAGTTTGCTGTGAAATAATTTGCCCTAAGCTCAAGAGTAAAGATTTCTTTTTCAAATGTTGTTGCAGATCCCAAGACCTATCACAGAGGCCAGAGAACATGAGGTAAGGAAACCTAAGATAGTATCATAGTTAACTGCACCATTAACCATTTCTGTTATATAAACATTTTTCCATGTCTTTGCAAACAGAGTAGACCCAGTTCAGTCCTGTAGGACCTTTCTGCAATACTTATTGTTCTCCATTAACCCATTATCCATTTTAGATTTTGAATAAATCTACTGAAAAGGAGCATTAACTAGAGAAAAGGAAAATTTTAGAATTTTGTAGTTTGAAAGCATTGTGATAAATAGAGCATTTGCTCCTATAGGAGCAAATGCTCTATTTATCACAATGGTTTCATTAAGTGACCTTTACAGAGGCGTAGAAAGGCGTATTTATGGAGGAAAGGGTTAAGCCACCACCAGCTGTTAAAGACGTCTATGGTTGTTCCTAAAGGGGTTGCATTTGAGAGACAATTCGAAAGAGTGGTCACAATATAGGCTTTGATGGAGACATGATGATGTTAGTATTTAAATACAGACCTCTATCTGTTGCTTTGTTGTTTGTTATAGCTGGTAGACGAGTTTCTGAGCAGTCAGCGGGTCGTCATGGCACCACAAACCTTCCATATGGGCAGCTTGTTTCAGGAGATGAGGGAAATAGAAGAGTCCGAGGTCAAATTTGTTCCACAGAGGGGTATGACAAACAGAGTCAGATATATAAAAACTTGTACTTAACAGAACAACAGATAATTGTGCATACTCAGATACTAAAATTGTCATTTTTCCACCAAACCCTCTTAATAAGAGAAGAGACAGTTCTAAGGAATGGTCACAACATAGGGTTTGGTGGAGAAATAAAATATTTATTCTTGAAAATGTTTTAATTTACGCATCTTATCTGGAACTCTGCTTGACCATAGGGAAATGGTTACGTCATTTTTATGTACAAAGCTTGTCATCTGTTTAAACTCCAAGAACCTTAAATTCATTTCTACATTTCTTTTCAGAAACATTGTCAGAATGTTGAACAGTTTAGATCCAAGTGAAACTGTTTTTAAAGACACTCAGCATCATTCTGGTATCACACATTCACCTATAGATATTTAACTCTTTGCATGTTTTTACTTTGTATGTTTTATTGATAAGCGACCACATTAAAGATGTCTTAAGTTGGGTCTTTAAGATAGGTCGTTTGTTAATGCAGGTCAAAAGTCCTGCAGAAAACTCCTACTGGATCTTTCTGCATTACTATAGTCCTGCATTAAGCAACCACCTGCTTTTTAAGACTCCAATATTCAAGAATTTAATGATCGCTTAACCCTTTCCTTCATATAAACACCTTTTCGCACATTTGCAAACACAGAAGACCCAGAATATATAGAAGCTGTCTGACCAGGGTCTGCTCTCTTTGCTTATGAAATAACAATATATCTGACTCTAAAGTTTCTATCAACACCAAAATATCCTGTGTACATATACGATTATAAGAATTCAGCTAATGAATATTCATGATTCTATTATTTCTTACATGAATATTCATCAGGGAAAGGGTTAAGACAAGTTTTACTGTTCAGTGAAACCCCTCTGAACCAGAATTCTAGTAGAGAAGAATTTAGATACTTTAAGGCAGGGGGTTGCTTAATGCAGAATGAAATGAAAAAGCAGTAAAGTCTAGCAGGCAAAGCCACATACAAGATGCAACCACCACCAAAACTTCGATAGAAAGCATGTCACACGCACTACTACACACTCAAACACACACACACACCCAAACACACACACGCACAAACACACACACGAGATAAACACATAAAACATCAACAAACGCACAAGTACAAAGACATAAGACAATCAAAAGTAAGGGTGACAAAGAGAGTACTGCCTTCGAACGGTCAGTGGCAAAACCACCACTTGGGGTTTAAACCGGTTAACGGACGTTCCAACCTAACACTTATTTTATAGAGGAGCTTTCTGCTTGACTTTCACGCTGTATTAAGCTTCCACCTGTCTCCATAGCTGATATTTATACTAAATTAAACATCCAGTTTAGAGGGGGTTTACTGTTTATGTTCATTACCAGGGCCAGCCATAGCAGAGTTAGCTGTGACAGATCCAGGAGGGTGGGCCCAGGAGTTTGTATTAGCTGACGGCAAACCAAGAGAGGAATGGTCAGGTGACTACCTTAGTGATGCCCCCAGTAATTCTATGGTCAGTGTGCCACCCATGAATATGAAGTGGGCAGAGGAATACCTAGACCAGTCGGAACACAGACCCTGGTAAATAGTGCCAGATGTCTCTATAAGAATAAACTCATCTGCAGTGGAAGTTAACCTTATCCTTATTTGCGACCGAACTCACATTTGCAAACAGTTTGGATCCAGATGAGAAGACACATAACTCCAAGCTGTTTGACACTTGGTCAATAGTTTCTGTAAAGCAGAATTGAATCAGAAGTACAGTAAAACCTCCTTACAACGGTCACTAAATTGTGTTAATTTGTTGGTATTTAGGACAGGTGGCTGCTTAAAGGTGAAAGTAAAACAGAACGCTCCTATAGGAGCGTTCTGTTTTATTTTCACCTTACTTTAAGCGACCACCTGCCTTTAACACAAAATACCTGATGTAATTTAGTGGCCATTATAGAGAGGTTTTACTGTAATCAAAATTGCATCAGATTCAATATTGAGCAGATATTATATTTTTCACAGTTTTATTTAATTTCTTGGGGCAGACTATCTGGCTATTTTTAGACCCAACCTCTTTGAATGAATCTACCCAAAAGGAGCATTTACTAGAGAAAAGTAAAATTTTAGAATTTTGTAGTTTGAAACCATTGTGATAAACAGAGCATTTGCTCCTATAGGAAGGCGTAGAAAGGCGTATTTATGGAGGAAAGGGTTAATCCTCATTAGTGCCTCTAAACTTTGAGCCACAAGTCTACAAGGATATAATTTATTTCTGTATTTCTGGAGCTGTAGAACTCCTGACTATAAGAGAACTACAATGGTGCAATAATTGCTTTTTGAATTTTTATGATGCCATTATAAATAAGGGAATATTTTACCATTGCAAAAACTAAAGGGTTATCCCATTACCTCATAGGCTATTTTTAGATCCAACCTCTTTGAATAAATCTACCAAAAAGGACCATTAACTAGAGAAAATGAAAATTTTAGAATTTTGTAGTTTGAAACCATTGTGATAAATAGAGCATTTGCTCCTATAGGAGCAAATGCTCTATTTATCACAATGGTTTCACAAAGTGACTTTTACAGTCATCAAAAGTCGTCAATATGAGGGAATGGGTTAACTGTTATACTGTATCTATATTTTGTCATAAACAACTGGAGCAGACCCTGATCAGACTGGTCTTACAGGAACAGTCTGATCTGGGTCTACTCTATTTGCAACAGTGTGAAAATGTGTTAATATGGTGTAAAGTGTTATGAAGTCAAAAGAAGTTATTGGAATTTGAGACAGGCACCAGTTTAATGCAGGATAACAGATACATAGACAGCTTCTACATGACCTTTTTGTATCACTAACAGTTTGAAGTACCTGGTTATTTTGAGTGCAGCACCTTGATCTAGACATATTTATGCCTTGAACAAATTGTTTTTCACCACCTTGATCATATGTTTTTTATCGCATTGATCATGTTTCATGGCATTGGTCATATGTTTTTACGGCATCAGTCATGTTTTTTACATCATTGATTATATATTTTTCACATCATTATTGGCTCGTCTGTTTCGAAGAAAAGTCGAGCTATTGTGATCACTGGGTCGTAGTCGTCTGCCGTTTTCATGGCGTGCAAAAACTTTAATGTAGCTCATTACTCGAAAAGTATAAGAGGTATCAACATGAAACTTCATAGGTTAGTAGATCTCATTGAGGGAAAGGCCCCTACATAAGAACCATAACTCCTGATTTCAAAATTTTGGAGTTGTGTCCCTTATCGTTTTCAATTTTTTTAAATTTAGCTGGACAAGTACCAAATCAGACAAGCGTTGGTGCCGCACACGGCTTTTGTTTTTAATCATATGTTTTAGCTCACCAGAGCACAAAGTGCTCAGGATGAGCTTTTGTGATCGCCTAATGTCCATCGGCGTTTGTTGTGCATTGTCCGTTTTTGATCCTTTAAAAAATCCTCTACAAAAATATATGAATTATGCCCCTAGGTTCAAATGAAGCCCCGCCCCAGGGATGGCCAGTTTTCTGTAGAAACATAGTGAAAATTTTGAAAATCTTCTCCTCTGATTGTCTGGTGAGCAATATCAGGGCCATCTTGAACCTCTTGTTCACAGTATTGATCATATGTTTTACAGGACAGAGGAGTCTGAGAGAGATGTATTGGATGATACAAAGTGGATCGATGATTTCCAAGCTGACAATGGAGAACTTAAGCAAACTGCACAAGAATTACTAGACAATGTCACAGATCCTAAACTTACTAGCTCAGAAGTAAGATAAGTTTTCTTACCTATGTTAACCATTTCCTAGAATGTTTTTTATTTAATGCATTTGCAAACAGAGTAGACCCAGATCAGACAGCTCCTGTAGGAGCCATCTGATCTGGGTCTGCTCTGTTTGCTTATGAAATTATAATTAGCCTGACTCTACAGTTTCTACCAATACTAATATATCTAGTGTACAAATACCAAACTAAACTTTGGCTAGTAATAAATATCCAGTGTACAAATACCAAATTAAACTTTGACTAGTAACAAATATCCAGTGTACAAATAGCAAACTAAACTTTGTCTAGTAATAAATATCTAGTGTACAAATACCAAACTAAACTTTGTCTAGTAATAAATATTCAGTGTACACTTACCAAACTAAACTTTGTCTAGTAATAAATATCTAGTGTACAAATACCAAACTAAACTTTGTCTAGTAATAAATATCCAGTGTACACTTACCAAACTAAACTTTGGCTAGTAATAAATATCCAGTGTACAAATACCAAAATAAACTTTGACTAGTAACAAATATCCAGTGTACACTTACCAAACTAAACTTTGGCTAGTAATTCATGATATCAGTATCTCTTACTTGAATATTCATGGTGGAAACAATTAGAATTGAGATATTGAAACCAATGATTGGATGCTGATTTCTTATTTTGAGAAAGGATTGCTATTTAGTTACTAAAACCAATGAGTGGTCAAGTTTAATTGTTTCTCTTTGGTGTTACAAAATGTTATAGTATAAGAAAGTTCTGTTGGATTTTTATTAATTTCTGGATTTTCCATAAAGAAATCCTTTGCTGATGTCAATTCTATTGTTGGCAGTGTTAATTTTGGCAGAGGAAGTACCGGCTTTAAAGAAAACTGTAATGGATACAATGAAAATGCCCTCATGTATAAATGTATAAGCCTTTCAAAATATAGCAACCAACATATCAAACCTAGTGTTTAATGTTATGTCCCATAGGATTTTCTTGACCCCTATGATTTGTATAGATGGATGTCCCCAATCTGGGGCTGGGGACCTTACAGTTTGTGACCAAGTAGGAACCTTTTCTTGGACCACATGGTCTATGTTCCTTTTGTGCTTTTGCCCGTTTCATTATGGATTATTATGTTTTATGTTTGTTGAGATAGCATTCCAGATGTACAGGTTAATCTAAAATTAAAATTGCACTAACCCATTCCTGGTATTTTTAGACCTAGCCTCTTTGATTAAATCTACCAAAAAGGAGCATTAACTAGAGAAAAGGAAATTTTCAGAATTGTGTAGTTTTGAAACCATTGTGATAAATAGAGCATTTGCTCCTGTGGAGCAAATGCTCTATTTATCACAATGGTTTCACAAAGTGACTTTTACAGAAGTGTCAAAAGGTGTCAATATGCGGGAATGGGTTAACTGATGATTGACCATTCCACTTTTAAAAATTCTGAATTTAGAGGGTTATCAGAGATAATGTCAATCTGTTATTTGTGCCAATGTGATTGGATGCAGACAGAGCTACAGATAAAGGTGCATACCCAATTACTGAAATCGCCATTTCTCATTTCAGTCGCCATTTCTCCACCAAACCCTATACTGTGACCATTCTTTAGAATCGTCCCTTCAGAGTGGTCACAGTATAGAGTTTGGTGGAGAAATAAAGTAGTCTTAATTTACGTATCTTATCTGGTCCTCTGGATGCAGAAATCACTGTTTCGAAAAGCACTTATCAATTGTTTTAATGAGTGTATGGATGCCTACCGTATCTGGATTTTGAAGAGGACAAATGGTGAGGAACTGTGTGAGAGAAAGTTGTGTACGAATAAGACGCCTAAAATTTCAACACTGAATTTAAAGAATAGAATAACCCATCAATGTTTAAGTATAGAGTCTACTCAGTGTGAAAGGCTTAATTTTATCAGACGCTTGAATGACAAACAGTGCAGACCCTGATCAGAGATCTCTTCTAGGAGTCCTCTCATCTGGATCTTTACTTAACCCTTTCTTCCATAAATACGCCTTTCTACGCCTCTGTAAAAGTCACCTGTTGAAACCATTGTGATAAATAGAGCTTTGCTCCTATAGGAGCACATGCTCTATTTATCACAATGGTTTCAAACTACAAAATTCTAAAAAAAAATCCTTTTCTCTAGTTAATGTTCCTTTTTATGCCCCCCAGATCAAATCTGGGGGGCATATTGTTTTTGCCCTTTCTGTTTGTTTGTTTGTTTGTCTGTTTGTCTGTTTGTTTGTCAGCAACTTTAACATTGGTCATAACTTTTGAGCCAGTACAGATAGAGACTTGATATTTGGTATGCATATGTATCTCATAAAGCCGCACATTTTTAGGGGTGACATGTCAAGGTCATCCTTCAAGGTCAGAGGTCAAATATATGGGTCAAATCACTGACTTTAACATTGGCCATAACCTTTGGACCAGTAGAGATAGAGACTTGATATTTGGCATGCTTGTGTATCTCATGAAGCTGCACATTTTGAGGGGTGACATGTCAAGGTCAAGGTCATACTTCAGGGTCAAACGTCAAATTATCTGTTTTTTGGCTGTAACTTTAACGCAACTTTAACATTGGTAATAACTTTTGAACCAGTACAGATATAGACTTGATATTTGGCATGCATATGTATCGCATAAAGCCGAACATTTTGAGGGGTGACATGTCAAGGTCAAGGTCATCCTTCAAGGTCAGAGGTCAAATATATGGGTCAAATCACCGACTTTAACATTGGCCATAACTTTTGGACAAGTAAAGATACAGACTTGATATTTGGCATGCTTGTGTATCTCATGAAGCTGTACGTTTTGAGGGGTAACATGTCAAGGTCAAGGTCATCCTTCAGGGTCAAAGGTCAAATTGTCTGTTTCTTTGTCTGTAACTGTAACATTGGTCATAACTTTTGAGCCAGTACAGATAGAAACTTGATATTTGGCATGCATATGTTTCTCATAAAGCCGCACATTTTGAGGTGTGACATGTAAAGGTCAAATTCACCCTTAAAGGTCAGAGGTCAAACATATGGGTCAAATCACCGACTTTAACATTGGCCATAACTTTTGAACAAGTACATATAGAGACTTGATATTTGGCATACTTGTGTATCTCATGAAGCTGCACAGTTTGAGGGGTGACATGTCAAGGTCATCCTTCAGGGTCAAAGGTCACCAACTTCAAATTGGCCTTAACTTTTGAACCAATAGATATAGAGTCTTGATATTTGGTGTGCATGTGTATTTCATGAAGCTGCACATTTTGTGGGGTGACATGTCAAGGTCAAGGTCATCTTTCAGGGTCAAAGGTCACAGACTTTAACATTGGCCATAATTTTTGAACCAGTAGAGACACAGACTTGATAGTTTGTATGTATGTGTTTCTCATTTGGCTGCACAGTTTGAGGGGTAACATGTCAAGGTCATCTTTGAAGGTCAAAGGTCATTAACATTGGCCATAACGTTTGAACTAGTAGATATACAGCCTTGATACTGGTATGCATGTGTATCTCATGAAGCCGCACAGTTTGAGGGGTGACATGTCAAGGTCATCCTTCATGGTCAAAGGTCACCAACTTTTAACATTGGCCATAACTTTTGAACCATTACAGATACAGACTTGATATTTGGTATGCATGTGTACCCCATGAAGCTGCACAGTTTGAGGAGTGATATGTCAAGATCAAGGTCATCCTTCAGGGTCAAATATCATATTGAGGGGGCATAGTGTTTCACAAACACATCTTGTTGGTATATTTATTCAAAGTGGTTGGAACTAAAAATAGCCTATGAGGGAAAGGGTTAATATTTGCAAATGTCGGTACACTCATTTACTCCATTCAAAGAGTTTAAAAAGCTATGGCAGTGCATTTACATGTAAATTAATGTGCATGCATTATCTGTAAATCATGAAAAGAAATTGATTGTTTGTAAATGGTATCCCTTTAAATGCATGTAACTCTTGTACTGGTATTTGCAAACAGTGTAGACCCATATCAGCGGGCTCCTATTGGAGCCCTCTAATCAGGGCCTTCACCATTTGTCATTTAGAATCAACTTATAAACTGTATCAGAGCAACAGATAAAGGTGCATACTTAAATACTAAAATTGTCATTTCTCCACCACACCCCATGTTGTGACCACTTGAAGAGACGATTCTAAAGAGTGGTCACAACATAGGGTTTGGTGGGGAAATAAAAGATTTATTCTTGAAAATGTTTTTACCCTTTCCCTCTTATAAACGTGTTTTCACGCATTTGCAAAAAGAGTAGACCCAGATCAGACGGCTCCTAGAGGAGCCATCTGATCAGGGTCTGCTCTCTTTGCTAATAGAACTTGATAGATGTTTCTTTGCTTTCTAAAATGTCTATACTGTTCCACCTCCCATATTTCTTTATTACTATTTTGTTAATGAATATTCAGTAGGTATTGAAATTTGACTTAAATACAGAAAAGGGAAAGGGTTAATGTAAGCATTTTATCTAGACCTCTGTGTATCTTTTCATATTGAATGGACTCTGTAGTCAGTCTTTTGGGCCATTCCACTATGAAAATGCAGCATTCAAAGGTCTGTTGTACTTAGACAGGTTGTTTTGGTTTTACTCTTCAGTTTATGAAGTTTGTGAGAGGAATCAGTGAGGGAGAGATAACAATAAAAGATAATGAAGTTGTTAAAACAGAGCAAGCCAAAGCCAATGAATGGGCGGATGAGTTCGCGGAGCAAGACCAGGTAGCTTAGTTGTGGGTGTGTTTGATGTGTGACCCCTACTTAAACCTATTCTTTTAGAAAATGTTAGATCTGTTTCAATTAGAATTAATTTTAGGCTTTTCAGTTGCTTGTGGATTTGGGTATAGAATTGTGTTTTGTGTTTAGGAAATTCGTCAATAGAAAGTATAATTGTTTACCTGATAACATGTAGTCAAAGGTTCCTTATGCAGAAGCTGCTCATTTTTGTGTCATTGACTCTTAAGTTTCTGTCTATCACATCTGTGTGTCTGTCAAGCTTTTTTTGCCATGCTTTCACTTCAGCCTTCGAACAAGCTTCGTTACCTATAGATGAACAGAGTATTTTAACCCTTTCCCTCATATGAACACTTTCTCATATATGTGCAGAGTAGACCAAGATGAGATGGCTCCTTTAGGAGCCATCTGATCAGGGTCTGCTCTGTTTGCTTATGAAATTATAATAGATCTTACTCTAAAGTTTCTACCAATACCAAAGTATCCTATATGTACATATGCCATTATAAAAAATCAGCAAATAAATATTCATGATGTCATTTTTTCTTAGATGGATATTCAACAGGGAAAGGGTTAATACTGTATGCTTCATGTTCTCAGGTAGTACAGAACCACAAACTAATACTGTATGCTTCATGTTCTCAGGTAGTAAAGAACCAAAAAATAATACTGTATGCTTCATGTTCTCAAGAAGTACAGAACCACAAAATAATACTGTATGCTTCATGTTCTCAAAAAGTACAGAACCATAAAATGATACTGTATTCTCCATGTTCTCAAGAAGTACAGAACCATAAAATGATACTGTATTCTTCATGTTCTCAAGAAGTACAGAACCATAAAATGATACTGTATGCTTCATGTTCTCAAGTAGTACAGAACAATAAAATAATAGGATGTGTTTAGAATTCACAAACCCAAATCAGTTATTATTATTTTCACCAAACCCTATGTCTTTGAAGATGATTCTAAATTAGGGTCACACCATAATGTCTCTAGATGATTCCAAAGAATGGTCACAACATAGTGTTTGGTGTGGTTTGAATTCCATCCCAGGCATTTGGATATTTCATGAAAGGAAGCCTTCCGGCTGACTTGCAGCAAGTTGGTGGTTCAACCAAGATGTTCTCTTGTGCATGAAACAATGCATGCTCAGAAAAACCTCTGAGGTCCTCCTTCACCTGTAATTACAAAGATGTTGTGATATGACTAAAGTATTGTTAGCCCATTCCCTCATATTGACGACTTTTGACGACTCTGTAAACGTCACTGTGTGAAACCATTGTGATAAATAGAGCTTTTTCTCCTATAGTCGCAAACTCCTCCTTCAGTTTTAAAGTTATTGAATTTAAATTTTGTATACGTAATAACCACGAATGGTAGATGTGCAAGACGCAATTCTTATGTGTTTACCGGAGGGCATTGCAGAATTATTTCCCTTGAACTTTGAGTATTTTTTGTCTTTTTTGCATGAAACATGGAGAACTCCTCTTTCAATTTGAATTTTATACAGTTTATATTAATTATACATAATAACCATGAATAGTAGATGTGCAAGATGCAATTTTCATGTGTTTCACGCTGGGCATTGTAGAATTATCTCCCCTTGAAGTATTTTTTGTCGTTTTGGCATGAAATATTGGGAGTTGGTGTAGCGAACTCCTCCTTCAGTTTGAAAGTTATTGAATTGATACTTGTCATACATAAAAACTACGAATAGCAGATATGCATGATGCAATTTTCATATGTTTGTTGCAAGCATTACGGAGTTATCTCCCCTTTAACTTAGAGTATTTTTGTGTTTTGGTCCTGTTAAATGGGTAGTTGGTGTCACAAACTTGCATTTGCAATCAAAGCTGTCGTGTGGGGGTATTCATCACATTTAGACTTTAGTGATAGTTCTAGTTTTAACCCATAACCTGTCTTTAGCGAAGGAATTCTTCCAGCATGGCTAAAAATTGGCAGCACAGATTGTTTGTTGTTTCATGCATACAGTTTGTAACTACATGTGCAATGAACTCAAACATTCTTTAACAAAACACAATTGGTTGAAGGGAATTACTTGCAAAAACAGGTACATGAGTGGATATTGAAACAAGGTTCAAACAACATACTGCTCCAAATAATAAGTGGTTATCAAAACAAAGTATGCTTGATTGGCGCTTATCTACTGATGACACCTTAGACCTATGCTGCTATCGCAAATCTGCCTTGAGGGCTTGTTTGTCATGACAGGCGGTAATCTTTATGATAAGAATGAGAAGAGAAAGTTAAATATAAAATGAATGACACTAACTTTTTAAATATTTTTTGTTTATTGAGTATCATATTTAATAACCGATTATCGGTCATCTGACCAATTAACCGTTGACATCTTTAGTATATGTGCATATGTATGAAGTAAAGGGTGAAGAGGGGTTAACCATTCGCTTGCTATTCGCGTCAATATACCTACCTGTAAAAAGTGAAGACCCAGATGAGACAGCTCCTGCAGGAGCTGTCTCATCAGGGTATGCACTATTTACAAGTTGATTGTGCAACTAGTGCACTCCACAGCAGTGATTGCACAGCGAAATACTTGTACACAGTGAAGATATATGTAATTATACAACAGGGCATGGGTAAAGAAGGAGAAATGTATTTTAAAATTCAGCAAGAGGGGTTAATCTGTATCTACATGTGTTGTATAGTGTGTGTTGTAGATGTGCAGTAGATCCTTTCAATATTAACCACATAGTTAAAAAGATGGAGGCCTTTAACCCTTTCCTTCATATAAATGCATTTTAACCCATTCCCTTATAGGCTTTTTTTAGATACAACCTCTTTGAATAAATCTACCGAAAAGGAGCATTAACTAGAGAAAAGGAAAATTTTAGAATTTTGTAGTTTGAAACCATTGTGATAAAAAGAGCATTTGCTCCTATAGGAGCAAATGCTCTATTTATCACAATGGTTTCATAAAGTGACTTTTACAGAGTCGCCAAAAGTCGTCAATATGAGGGAATGGGTTAATGCATTTGCAAACAGAATAGACCCAGATCAGATGGCTCCTATAGGAGCTGTCTGATCATGGTCTGCTCTGTTTGCTAATAGAATTATATATATCTGTTCGTTTAGTGTCTGAAGTGGCTGCAATGTTCCACCTTCCATATTTCATTATAACTACAGTAAAACCCTGCTAATGCGACCACCTGAAAGAGGTATAAACCCGGATGGTAGAGGCAGGTGGCAGCTTAATGCATGAAAAAAGTAATGCAGGAGCTTTCTGCATTACTTTTGTCCTGCATTAAGTTACCACCTGCTTATAAAGACACCCATATTTATTCATTAAGTGGTCACATTAGAGGGGTTCTACTGTATTTTGTTTTAGATATAGAGTAGATCCTCTCTATATTAACCACTATAGATGGAGGTTTTTAACCTTCTGTTCTCTCACTGATGCAACATTTCAAGTGTGTGAAAACTTTGCACAGCACTGATACAACATTTCAAGTGTGTGAAAACTTTGCACAGCACCATAGAAATTAGAATAGATCTTTCTTGGACTCAAATGAGATTTGATCACTAAACGTTAAATGTTATATTCTTTATGTATTATTATCACCCCCACCCCCATAAAAGCGAGAAAACAAAAACAAACAAACAAAACAACAAGTTGGGGTATATATCCTTGCTTTCATCTTTACTGTATACAAATTATGAGTGTCCCAACTCCTTATACACCAATGAGATGATTTATTTTAACCCATTACTCCATAAATACACCTCTGCAAACAGAGTAGACCCAGATCTGATAGCTCCTATAGGAACCATTTGATCATTGTCTGCTTTGTTTGCTTATGATATAATTCTACAGTGTCTGCCATGACCAAACCTACCTCTGGCCATGTGCTATTATAAGAACTACATTCAATCTAATTAAGATCCATGATGTCATCATGTACTTTAAGAAGGGAATTTTTGCTCTGACTGTTTTATCAGAGTTATGGAGCTTTTATTCACTATATAACATAGTGAAAAGTGCTTGATTTAGAGACAATATCACCTGCAGGATGGGTGGAGGGATCTGTGTCCTATATACACAATTGTTGTTTTATATGAAACATCAACACTTCTTTTAGTTTTTACCAGCATTCAGTATATTATTCATCAATTTAATATGTCCTATCCCTTCATTCATTGACTTAAGCCCTTTGAATTATTCATTTTCATAGTCGTCCATCAGTGTTGCACAGTAGAGGACATTCAGTATGAATGAAGTGAATTTACTAGTGTAGATCCTGATTACTAAATAATTTCAAATGACTAATAGTTTAGACCCTGACTCCTACAGGTGCCGTCTTATCTGGATCTACACTGTTTGCAAATCCAGTTTTCTCATTTCACACATGCAAAGAATTAATTTTCTAACAAATTATAAAATCAACTACAACTACAGTAAAACCTCTCTATAACAGCCACTAAATGACACCAAGTATTTTGTGTTAAAAGCAGGTGACTGCTTAAAGCAAGGTGAAAGTAAAACAGAACACTCCTACAGTGGTCATTATAGAGAGGTTTATTGTACATGTAGCTTCAATCATATCTTTCAAATATGCAAAACTTGTGTCTCTGCAAACATAATTGTAACAATTTTAATGTTTTCATTTGTGCTACTCTGGCTGTTATGTTTTCAAGATGATTTCAGTTTCAGTTACAAATGTTAAATCCTAATTGGCCATTTTCAGGATCAGCGATCACTTGTAGACAAATGGGAGGAGGAATTTATGTCTGATCAGACTGTCAATGACAAAGAATTCTGGGAGAAACTGGAGAAACACTGGCAGGAAGTAGCTCAGTAAGTTTGATATTCATTTATTCCTTGACCTTTGATGCCATTTGCAAATAGAGTAAAACCTCTCTATAACGGCTACTAAATTGTGTTAATTAGTTGGTATTTAGGGCAGGTGGTTGCTTAAAGCAAGGTGAAAGTAAAACAGAACGCTCCTGTAGGAGCGTTCTGTTTTACTTTCACCTTGCTTTAAGCAGCCACCTGCCTTTAACACAAAATACTTGATGTAATTTAGTGGTCGTTATAGAGACATTTTACTGTAGAGTAGCCCCAGATCACACAGCACCTTTAGGAGCTGTCTGATCAGGGTCTGCTCAGTTTACTTTTCAAATAATCAGCGTCTGATTGTACAGTTTCTACCATTGCCAAATATCCTGTTATTTCTTACATGAATATTATTACCTCATAGGCTATTTTTAGTCCCAGCCTCTTTGAATAAATCTACTGAAAAGGAGCATTTACTAGAAAAAAGGAAGTTTTAGAATTGGGTATTTTTGAAACCATTGTGATAAGTAGAGCATTTGCTCATATGGAGCAAATGCTCTATTTATCACAATAGTTTTAAAAAGTGACCTTTTACAGAGGTGTCATATGGTGTAAGTATGAATGAATGGGTGAAAAGGAGTCAATATGAAGGAATAGGTGAAAAGGGTGTCACTATGAAGGAATGTGTCAAAAGGAGTCAATATGAAGGAATGGGCGAAAAGGGTGTCACTATGAAGGAATGTGTCAAAAGGAGTCAATATGAAGGAATGGGTGAAAAGGGTGTGAATATGAAGGAATGGATCAAAAGGAGTCAATATGAAGGAATGGGTCAAAGGGCATCAATATGAGGGAATGGGTTAAAGTGTCAACATTCAGTACAAGACCATGCAAATTTGTGATTACCTTTGCAAACACTTTGTATCCTGATGAGACACCAATGTGGCATCTTGTCATGATAGATACTGTTTGGCACTTGTCTTGGATTTATGTATGTTGCAAAAGACAACAATGTTTATACCCCCACCACCCCAGATCAAAGGGAGGGGGGTATTTGATTTGCCTTAGCTGTCTGTTGGTTTGTTGGTTCATGGACAACTTTTAATGTTGGTGATAATTTTATAGCCATTGCACATACATACTTCAAACTTAGCATGCATATGCAACTTATGGAGGCAAATATTTTAGGGGTGACTTATTAAGGTCAAGGTCATACATCAAGGTCAAAGGTTAAGTTGCGTGTAAAATTTAGATTGGCAATAATTTTGTCGCCTTTCCACATGCTTCCTTCAAGCTTGGCATGCATGTGCAACTTATGGACAAAGACATTTTTAGGGATGACTTATTAAGTCCAAGGTCATATGTCAAAGTCATTGGTCAAATTGGGGGCATAGTGTTTCACAAACACATCTTGTTTAAACTTGAATCATTCAAAATTTAGAGGGTAAACAAAACAAATTTGAAGTTGTGATGGTTGTATATTAGAACTTTGATAATTTTGTATGAGATCATTAGTGAAATGGGCCCCAGGTCATTACTTTAATGTCCAGAGATTTTTCCTTTAACCTTTACACATTTGTTCACCATACCACTGATAACAGGATGGGTACTGAGTTGTTTCCCTTTGAAAATAAAAGTCCTGAAAGAGACAACAGTTGAGAAGTTTTTTATAAGTATATTTGTGAACCGGATAATTTACTCTTTTATGATTTAGAAAAGTGGGGTTTATTTTCCATTTACTATTTCAGATCTGGAGAAGAAAATTCTTGGTTAACAGATTTTGAACAGACAGAGCCATATAAGGTATTCAAAACTTTTGGTGTATTTCTAAAAAGAGTACCTGGATTTTTCTTAAACTAAGTTGAACCAAACAAGGTTAGAGGACCCTTCTGCAGTCAATTAAAAATGTATCTATGTTGCAAATTTAGCACTTTCTCATATATAGTTTTTCCGTAATTCAAAATACTGTGTTAGCTCTAATAAATGCTCCCAGGGGTGTTGCATTTTGTAAAAAGTAGCTTTTTGCATATTGTACACAGGTGGTTGCATAATGCAGGATGAATGCAATGCAGAAAGCTTTAAGGAGAGCTTTCTGTATTGCTTTCAGTATGCATCAAGCTACCACCTGTACCTTGAACAACCTATTTCTTCATTTAATGGTTATTGTATATAATTTTTGTTGTATTTCTTTTGAAACCATTGTGATAAATAAAGCATTTGGTCCTATGGAGCAAATACACTAAATATCACAATGGTTTCAAAACTACTCAATTCTTAACTTTTCCTTTTCTCTAGTAAATATAGGGTTAACCCTACTGTAATTTGAAATTTGCGACGGTATATGAGGTTTTTAACGGTCGCAAATTATTTTAATGGCGACGCCGAAGGCGGAGTCATTAAAATAATTTAAGACCGTTAAAAACCTCATATACCGTCGCAAATTTCAAATTACAGTAGGATTAACCCTATTCTAACGCAATCTTTACACGAAAAACGACAATTTTTTAGCCGATTTCAACTCAAGTGATATCCTTTGCGCGCGGATGATTAAATGAGTGATGAGGCAAGAAATAGTGCAACAGTTTCTCTCAGATTTCTTAAAGTAACTGTGTTTTCAGCCTGGTTTATATATATATATATTTCAATAGTCATGAATAATTGTGCAATAGTTATTCAACATGCTCAATACATACATTCAATACACATTTTGGTTAAGTAACGTCATCTTAGTATTTGGCGCCATACGGGAAAACGTCGCCTGTAACAATGACGTCACGTTATAACGTTATGTTTGAACGATAGAATAAATAAGGCCTAATCTGGATCCCAACGCTTAGAGTATCTCAATAATTCTCCACATGACACATGTGCATATAAGAGACCGTTCAAGTCGTGACAAAGTAAACAATGGAAAATAACTTGGAAAAAAACGGGCCAAACTGGAATAGATCTAGATTTATATGTCAAAGTATGCATACGGATTTATCATTGCTTATAAACAACACGCATTGATATATTTACATGCACATGGTGTTAATCGGCCGTTTTCGATTGGTTGAATTTGCGACATATAAAACACTTTTTATATGCCGCAAATTTGGTCACATGAGCCAATCAGATTTCAGGAAATTGACAGATTGCGTTAGAATGCTCCTTTAGAGGTCTCATTATTTATTTTTTCAGGAGTATAAATTTGAGGAGGACAATCCACTAATAAACCATCCTGACCCATTTCAAGCTGGTCTTGAGAAGTTAGAACAGGGAGATATACCAAATGCAGTTCTGCTGTTTGAAGCAGCAGTGAAAAAAGATGACACACATGCTGAGGTACTATGAGGCCCTTCTTGAAAAAACCGTGTCACCCTTTGAGAAAAATACAACATGCAAAAAGCATAGACCAAGATTGGCTAAACTTCTATAAGGCATTTTCATGTACATGAACACAACATATTTTGGTATTGGTAGAAACTGAGTCAGGTCTATCACTATTTTATAAGCAAACTGCAGATCCTGATCAGACGTTTCCTACAGGAGTCGTCTAATTTGGACCAGACGTCTGATTTGGGTCTACTATGTTTGCCAAGAAATGAAAAGCATTTAAATGAGGAAAGGGTTAAAAATACAGGATGAAAGTAATGCAGAAAACTCTTAGAGGAGCTTCCTGCATTACTTTTGTTCTGTATGAAGGAACCACCCTGTGTGTATATTCATTTTATGGTTGCTATAAGCAGATTCTACTACAGAGACAAATAGTGTAGACCCTGGTCAGATGCAGCATTTTTAGATAGCAGCTGAGTCTATACTGTTTGTAAACATGTGTGCTGTTTCTTTTTTAGCTCACCAGAGCACAAAGTGCTCAGGGTGAGCTTTTTTTGATCGCCTGATGTCTGTCGTCCGTCGGCGTCCGTCGTTCGTCGTCAACAATTTGAACCTTTAAAATTCTTCTCCTCTGAATCTACAGGGGTCTCAGCTTTCATCTTTGGCTCATTGCATCATCTGTAGGTCCTCTACAAAAGTTATATAAATTATGTCCCAGGGGTCAAAATTGGCCCCGCCCCAGGGGTGCATTGTTTTCTATAGAAACATATAGTGAAAACTTTGAATATCATCTCCTCTGAAACTGGAAGGTTCTCAACTTTCATATTTGGCACATAGCATCATGTTCAGGTCCTCTACAAAAGTTATATAAATTATGCTCCTGTGGTCAAAATTGGCTACACCCCAGGGTGGCCAGTTTTCTAGCAAACTTATAGCTGACTGCATTTTTAAGCATCTTCTCTTTGCTCACAAAGAGGTCATCCGGTCAAGCAGTAGAGAGAGATGACCAGTGGATATTTTTAGTGCACCTGTATCTGGTGCTGGAGTCAGTGTTAGTGAGTTCTGTCTTAACCCTTTGCCTGTTCTATGTTTATTATTAATTTGAATGCCTACTGCATATTCATGAACAAAACAGTTAAAATGAAGTATGGAAGGTGGAACATTGTAGCCATTTTAGAAACTTAAGGAACAGATTATCAAATTCCATTAACAGACAGAGCAGGCCCTGATCAGATGGCTCCTATTGGAGGCATCTGATCTGGGTCTACACTGTTTTCAAATGTGTGAAAACACGTTTATATGAGGAAGGGTTAATTAATAATAGTGATTGGCATTATGATATTATTATAACCAGCCCTGCAGTTCAGAAGAAGGGTAAATCATGTAAAGACTCCAGAATGCCAAATTAAAGATTTTAAATAAATTGTGAAATATTTTTAACATGAAATTGTATTACTTGAAACTATTAATTTAAACTTATGAATATGAAATTATTATGTAATAATTTATAATAATATTCAAATGCAAAAAATCAGTTTGGAATGCTAGGGTACACATACCCATTCAGAAGAACAGTTGATCGCCTTTAGTCAGAACTTTGTATGGCCTTGTTTAAATTATGCCCCTGGGGTTAAAATTGGCCCCACCCCAGGGGTGGTCAGCTTTCAATAGAAATATATAGTAAAAACATTGAACATCTTCTCTGAAAGTGGAAAGTTCATAACTTTCATATTTGGCACATAGCTTCATGTTTAGGTCCTCTACAAATGTGATATAAATTATGCCCCTGTGGTCAAAATTGGCCCTGCCCCAGGAGTAGCCAGCTTTCAATAGAAACATATAGTGAAAACTTTGAAAATCTTCTCCTGATTGTCTGGTGAGCGCTTCAGGGCCATTCTGGCCCTCTTGTCATGCAGCTGTTATAGTCAAGACTGTGAAATTGTTGTCCAAGTAGATAATTCAAGAAACAAGGAAGCTATAAATGCTAATCCTTTTCCTTCATACAAATGCTTTTTTGCATGTTAGCAAACAGAGTTGACCCAGCCCAGATGGCTCTTCTAGAAGCCGTCTGATCAGAGTCTACTATGTTTGTTTATGAAATTATAATGGATATGACTCTACAGTTTTTACCAATACCAATAAATCAAGGGTACATATGCCGTTGTAACAATTCAGGTAATAAGTATACATGAGGTCAATATTTCTTATGAATATTCCAAAGGAAAGGTTTAAAGCTTTAATAACAAAATGTATTATGGTTTGAAACAAATATATCATGGCATTTATGGTATGATTCTGTGGAGGGTGTTCCTCCATATTGTAACAGGACGGCAAAAACGGGCTTTCGTGGGCGGACGACTTACAGGGACAAATACGACATATCAAATTATATAGTGAACGGAATTTATTTAATTATCAATGATGAAATAGACGTATGGTTCTAATAAGTTACTAAAATGTCTCTTGTAGATCTAGTTCGGGTTGGCTTCTTAATTGTAAATGTTTGTGTAAGTTCTGGGGTCTCCTAGGGCTAGTAAATGTAATATTTACGTTTCCGTCATGGCCTGTGTCCTTTAATTTCTCCCGCAGCTTGAGTTTATATAGTTTCTTTAGTTCTTTGTATTTCTGTATGGTGGCTAAATAGAGTTTAAACGACTTTTGATGAATTAGTTTTATGATGTTGTCTGGCCGAAATTTGAAAGAGGAAAGCTCCCGCCTGCTGCGCGCGTTAAGCTTTATACTTCCCGCGGCTTGATACATTGCCAAGAGATTCCCAGCGGTTATCAGGTCCTCTCCTAAGACATTGAGTAGCCAGTCTCTTTATTCCGGAAAAGTATCATTTTCGGATCCCCGAAAATGATTTTATCCAGTCACCAGGCTTCTCTAGTGACATAATAAAGGGGGTGCAAATAAACTTAGGTTTATTTGGTTACTTCCGGTAGTGGAAGGTTTATTAGGTTAGTAGATAGGCGTAATGATTCTATAACCATGGAACTATTTTAGTTTTCTGTAAATATTCATAAACATGTTGATGGAATAGATCTAACAGATCTATTTGGTCACCAGAAGAATTATTCAAATGAGAAAAAAAAAAAATTGGCTACAGCTGGATTCGAACCCGCGCCTGATCCTACAAAAACTAATTCTAATCTCTCTAGAGACGTCGCCCTTACCGATTACGCCACTGAGGCCACATACAAAATGATGTTGATTTATCACTTTTATTAATTTAATCCACCGCTGGCAAAACCCTTTTTTGATAAAAACAAACCTGGAAGCAAAGATTGACAGATAAATAGTAAATGTTTCCTTTTCACTCTCATGATTATTTGATTGATAAACTCTTACAGGGGCGGAGATAGTCATAAACCTAAATATAGCCTGTTCAGTTCCATCGATTTCTGAGTGACGTTAGGTAGAATCTAAAAATAGAAACCGAGACTACGTAACTCGAATTTGACCAAAGAATATAGATCATGTCTGTTTGAAATAACTTATCGACCCTCGATTCAAATCATCTTATTTTTCAAATTCAACCACGTTTCCCTTCTAGTAATACAAGTATCGAAACTATATTCCTCTGCGGTAGCTCATTAGATTTATTTACGTCTAAATGGAAGTGAAAAGGGAGGGATCCGTTGATCGACAAACTGCATTTTCAATGTAAATTATTTCAAGAGTGTTATGAGTCTATAAAAAAGACATTTAACTATATTGACTGGATAAATCGAATAATAGGTTAGTGCCGTAGATGGGACGCCTTTATCCGACTCGGAGAGAAAACAGTTGAGGCTCGGCAAGCCTCGCCTCAACGTTTTCTCCCCTCGTCGGATAAAGCGTCCCATCTACGGCACTAACCTATTATTCTCTATATAACACCAATAACATTATTCTGTATACTTATAATACCTATCGCATTATTTCATTTATAGAAATAAAGCGATATTGATCCAAAACTACTTTTTCTCTACTATAGATAAATGTAAGTAATTATTACATCATACATGACGTCACATTCCATGCTTTTTGATGACGTCACATGTGTTGTTGTTTGTATTGTCATCTTCAGTTATACATGTACCTTTCGTTACAATATTTTGTTGTAGAACAAAAAATATAAGTGTCGATGAAAACCTTTCGTTACACATCCCCCACCCTTATTAAATAATCCTCCTGGATTATACCCTAAACAACAACAACATGACTCCATTTATAAACTTGTACTTTGGACATCCGTCGCAAACATGTAATATGCAATATAAACATAGAGACAAAAAAACAACTGATGAACACAGGTAATAAATGTAAAAGAAAGATTTCCTAGTTTCTGTCACAATATCAATCCAGCCATAGTGAGCAAGTGATGGCCTATAACCTCAATTTGACTCCAAAATCGTCCAATTTGTCAGTTATAATGTCTGTATCGTTCCACCTGTCACAGTTCTCTATACTTTTGACGATGCTCCATGACATACGAGAGCCTACGATGTCTCCTTTTGCAACACTTTTAAGGTACGCAAAATTGTATTGCCGAATCTTTCCATCGACCTTATCCGAATCATTGTCCTCCTCCTGGGGCCTACCTTCTCCATCTAGTGAGAGGAAAGAATATTTGTCCAGCAGCGCCTTTCTTGAAATGCATGGAAAGTCAGCACTTTTCCTCTTCTCAAGAAATAACGAGGCATATTCATGTGCCATAAGTTTTTGATCTCCAGTTAATTGGCGCCAATTTGTTGGAGGCCAACACAGTTTCTGTCCATTACACTCTATCTCAAGTTCCATAACAGCTGTCCAGTCCCTTTTAGCTGGAGGGCATATTGGCATAGCTCCTCTCCGCAGCAGTCTATATGCTCTTGCCCGTAGTCCTTCCCCGATGCCTCTATAAATGGCAAGGCTCGATCCTGAGCTTGACGTGTTTGACGAACTGCTGACGGAACTAGCGTCACTATCGGTCCTCTCAACTACCGGTATACCAGTTGCATCCACTCCTCTTCTCTCGATAACTCCCGTGTTCTCACGCTGTTCCACATCTCTCCTGATCACCATAGTATCTCCTTGGTTTCCAACATCACTGCTCCTTGACTCCTTATTCCAATCTGTTCTAGCAACATTATCATTATTATCTCCAGTCTCATTTACAGCCTTCCTACTCGACGCGTCCTTTCCCATTGCAGATCTCATACTAAGTACTCCGACTTCCTCAATTTCGATGTTATCCTCATATGTTTCAAGTTCGTCCATATCTAAATCTTTCTCTCTACTAATCCGTGGTTGTTTCATTCCTTTTCCTGTTTTATCATTCAGTGTCCGCTTTCTGTTCACAACTCTCTCTTGTTCTTTTCTCTCCACCATTCTCCTGTCTTGCTCATCCCTATCAATTCTACTAACATCACACTCTTTTCTATTCTCTTTTCCGCAAACAACACTATCATTTTCCACACCACTTCTGCGCTCCAAAGACTCCCTCGATTTACTCTGTTCCTTTCCTTCCACAATCTTCATTCCTGCCTTCCAACCGTTATTCCACTTTACTGCTCTTTCTTTCCTGTCAGCAAACCCTTCTGTCCAGTTCCTTATGGCCTTCCGTGCATCATAAGCAGCACTGCTGTCATAGGCTGTGGGGGTATTTACAATCTTAGCATAATCCTCCGGATATGCTGCAAAGTAGAAGCCATTTGATCTACTGAACCTGTCCCTTGGTACACTTACGTCGTGGTGAGAGGATTTTACGTGTACCTCCAAATCACTTATCTTAGTGAAAGTTCGATCTTTTCCACTGCACCAGGGGCATACAACGGTCAGGCGGCGATGTTCCGCAGATACTAGATGTTTGACAAGTGCGGTCCTTGTTGTGAACATCGCTTCACATAGCCAACAGTTTTCCCTGAAAGAAGAACATGTTTTTGAGTGGAACAGAATAGTTTGAACATTGGGATTCATTTCTAATACAAATTAAAAGTAAGTCAGTCCGCCCACGGGATTTTCGCTGTCGCACAGAAAATATACATACTCGCTATCGCGTTTCATGTTGAAACAGAACAAGTATTCAATCTTTGAAATGTTTATTTACATTCTACATAATGTTAATTAACTTCTTACACTATTATACATATTATGGCTATTTGTGAATCCTGTAAATAATTGTTAACACATCAGACACAACTAAATGCAGTGAACATGTATCTATGTGTATATTTCATTAACATTTACAGCTCTTCTTTGCGTATCCAACAAGGAACCTTGTTCCCGCGATATGGATACAATCGGTCTACATGGTAGGCTTTTGATTTGCCCTTCGACGACTGCTTAATCATGCAGACTAAGTCGTCCACAACTCTTTTAACTATAAAGGGTCCCTTCCACTTGTTAACCAACTTCGAGCTTATCCCCACCTTCCTGGAAGGATCATGTAGCCAGACCAATTGACCCGGTTTGAACGATTTCCTCCTGGAATTGCTATCATAGTGTTTCTTTTGGTATCTAGCTGCAACTTTAAGGTTTTTTCTTGCAATGTCATGACATGTCTGTAACATATCCTGAAGATTCATTACATAATCTTCGCAATCAACTATTTCGTTGTCCACGCAAGGGGACCCGATAATGGCTTGCATAGGTAGAATCACTTCCCGTCCAAGCACCATCTTATTTGGGCTGACTTTAGTGCTGCTGTGCGGAGAAGACCGATATGCCATCACGACCTGCTGAAGGTAAGTATCCCATACGTTTTGCTGTACTTTGCAGTAAGATTTTAACATAGAAATCAGTGTTCTGTTAAAACGCTCCACCAGTCCGTTTGCCTGTGGCCGCATTGATGTTGCGTGAGTTTTCTCAATACCCAGCAATTCACACACATCCGCCATCAGTTTCGACTCAAAACACCTTCCTTGATCTGAGTACAGTTGTAATGGTACACCAAACCGACTCACAAAGACGTCGATGAATGCTTTTGCAACTGTTTTAGACTCCATGTCAGGTATGGCTATACATTCTGTCCATTTGGTAAACCAGTCTGAGATTACTAATATGTATTTATTGCCAGCTGCACTTACAGGAAGTGGTCCCAAAATGTCCATCATTGCCCTCTCCATGGGCTCTCCAACGAAATATTGTCCTAGAGGTGCTTTATTAGACTGTCTGGACAGCTTCTTGGCGGTGCAGTCATCACATTCCCTACAATATCTCTTTATAGAGTCAGTCATACCTGGCCAGTAGAATGCTTGTCTTACTCTGCTTAAGGTTTTCTCTACTCCCAGGTGACCACAACTAGCAATGTCATGATGGTATCTAATAACTTCCTGTTGTCGGTCCGTTGGCGTCACTAATTGATAAATAATATCACCACTGTTTGTATCAAACTTCCGATAGAGTAAGTCGCCTATGACTTCTAAGCGATCCCATTGTCTCCACAATGTTTTAAGTTCTGAAGTGGCTGATGACACTTGGGTCCAACTTGGTCTTGGCTTTCCTTCCTGCAGATCAACTTTTAACTGTCCTATATTAACGTCATCTGTTTGACTGGTTGAAACTTCAATAGGATCCCAGCCATTCAAACGAAATTGGTTGTTTGTTAACACGGATGCTCGTTGATTTGCCTCGTTTCTTGTAACAACTCTAATTTGCTCTTCAATTAAGGTGCTATCTGAATTCAAACTTGTTTCATATGACTCCTGAAGTTCTCTTTGGTGTTTGCACCTTTTACATGGTCTCCTAGATAGTGCATCAGCGTTGGAATGGCTTTTGCCAGCTCGATGTTTCACCGTTAAGTTGTATGTGTTCAATTCCTGCAGCCATCGAGCCACCTGACCTGTTGGCACTTTCAATGTTCGCATCCAACTAACTGCTGCATTATCTGTCCGTAGCAGTACCTCCTGGCCGTAAAGGTAGCTGTGAAAATGTTTCAATGATGTAACAACGGCTAACAGTTCTTTCCGAGTAATGCAATATGCTCGTTCGTGAACATTCATGGATTTGCTCATATAGGCGATGGCCTTTTCTGTCCCGTCTTGAACCTGTGAAAGAACTGCACCAACAGCAGTATCTGAGGCATCTGTGTCCAGAATAAATGTTGCACCCAGTTCTGGGTAGCCAAGAACAGGCGCTGCAGTAAGTGCATCTTTCAATTTATCAAACGCTTTCTGGCAATCATCTGTCCACTTGAATCTTGTGTTTTTCTCGCAAAGCTTATGCAATGGTCTTGCAATTTCGGAAAATCCTTGTACAAACCTTCTGTAGTATGAAGCCAATCCTAAGAAGCTTCGCACTTCCTTGCTATTCCTTGGAATAGGCCAATCACGAACTGCTTGAATTTTCTCCGGATCAGTTTTGACACCGTCCTCTGTGACAACATGCCCTAGAAATTTGGCGCACTTTTGGAAGAAAATGCATTTGGATGGTTTAAGTTTCAGATTAGCTTCTCTTAATCGACTGAAAACGTTTTCAAGTCTTTGAAGACATTGGTCTACTGTTTCGCCTGGTGTGATAATATCATCCATATATAACAGCGATTCTACCCATTGCAAACCACGCAAAACATCTTCCATTAGTCTTTGAAACGTTGATGGAGCATTGACAAGCCCAAATGGCATGACCCGGAAGTGATACAACCCTTGACTAGTAGAGAAGGCTGTTTTAAGTTTGTCATGTTCGTTCATCTCAATTTGCCAAAACCCTGAACACAAGTCCATGCAGTTGAACCATTTTGACCCTGACAAGGCATCAAAACAATCATCAACTCGTGGTATTGGGTAGGCATCTTTGACTGTAACTTCGTTCAGACGCCTATAATCCACACAAAACCTAGTTGACCCGTCCTTTTTGGAAACAAGAACGATAGGAGACGACCATGGACTGCTAGATGGTTCTATTATATCTTTTTCAAGCATCTTTTCTACTTCTTGCTTTTCGATCTCCCGTTTCCCATAAGGTTGTCGTCTAACTGGTTGACGTATTGGATTTGTTGCCCCTGTATTGATTGTGTGTTTGACCCTGTTGGTGCACCCTAAGTCATCGGAAGTCTTTGCAAAAACATCCTGATATTTGTTAAGCAGTGCTGCGAATCTTTCCCTATCTAACATTTCCAGGTTGTCTTTACTTTTGTCAAACATTTGTTTCAAATACTCTGGCAGCAAGGCTTCCTCAGACATGCATGGTTCCTTCATGGTATTCTCAGTACATACTGCACATCCGTGTGCCTCGGTTTGATATGACTGCGTTTCTTCAACAATTGGATGACAGTTTCCCAACTCTTCTTCATCCTCCACTGTAACGATTTCATCTGTTACATTCATAAGCCCAATGAATGTCTCCTTTCCATGAGGGTCTAGAATACCTTTAAGTAATTTAAAGTCTTCGCTGCTCGTTAGCTCAGTGTCCTCAACAAAAGCCACTTCCGGTAATATAGTTTCGTTTGATATCGTAACAGGTACCAACGTACAGCTCCTTGGTGGAATATCTACAGCCCCTTTTACGAGTATCCTACAAACTTTGCTGGTTTCTTCTCCTGTGTAACATTGTATGGATTTTCCATTCTTTGTGCACAGTGTCATTGTCTCTAAGTTTAACGTCTTAACATGTTTCATAATGAAATCCTGCCCTAATATCCCTGGTAAAGCTATGTTGCCGACTATAACAGTTGCCTCTGTTGTATAGTTTCCGAAGTTGACTTTTACTTCAGCATATCCATATACGGTAATGTTTGTCCCGTCAACTCCTTGGACCTTCAGGTCCCGTTGATAAAGTGGCAAGTTACACTCGCCTCCACATTGTACATATGTTTCCTTTGAAATAAGTGTGGCAGTGGCCCCGCTGTCCAGCAAAAAGTGTATTGCTACGTTGTTGACACTACCCTTTATGTACAAGCCGTTATCCCATATATACGGCTCCCTATTCACCTGACCAATTCTTGGAGTTGGTTTCTCTGCTCCGTGTAATGCATTACTATAGCTAGGTCGATTTGTGTCAGAATCCGCCACCTCACGACCTAATGACGTGACGGTTTGGAGTTTTCCCAATTCTGTCGAGACTTGTTTCTTTGGAAGTCCCTATTTGGACAATTCCTGTATAAGTGATTTTCCGAGCCACATGTAAAGCATCCCCTTCTAATGCCGTCTTTTCGATTAGCAGCTTCTAGTTTGTCCAGACGTTGTTCTATTCTTTTAATGACATCTTTCATAGCACTAAACTCTGTGGCAACCTGCGACTCAGTACATTCGATATTATTCGACTCTTTGTTACTACTCGATAAACCCCTAATGTGGGGCATCCCTGCACTTGTGCTTGCTCTGCCTAGCACGTCCTCGTAGCGTTCTATCACTTCAGCGGCCTCCCTGATTGTCCTGCAGCCCTTATCCATAAGTCTGCACCTCATCTCAGGCGAAAAGCTTTTGATGAAATGTTCTAACGCCAACATCTCCTGTGCTTCTGGGCCTAACGACACGTATGCCTTTTGTGCGTATAGTCGAATCTCATCACCAAATGCAGCAACTGATTCACTTTTGCCACGGGTCCTCGTCTGAATTTTGGACAGCCATCTACTTGCTTGTCTTTTGCTGCCAAATCTCTGTTCTAACTGTACAGTAAGAACTCTGTATGAGCGCTTCTCATGGGCTGGCAAGGCACTGTAATGTAACCTAGCTTGTTGCTTTAAGGACGTGGCTAGGTACAATAATTTTTCTTTCTCTGACCATTGTGCTAACTCTGCACAGTCTTCAAAGTATGATATATACTGATCCCAGTCCTCCTCGCCAGTGTAAGGGTCTGGTTTAATATTGTGTGCCTTGCGTCTGTAGTCCCGCTCCCGTGCTTCATAATCGTGATCTCCATCTTCTCCTCGGATATATCCCTCGTCCCCACTCACAGGGTGATTCAGATTAAAATTTACCTCGGAATCTGAATCTGGTTGATCGGCCATATTGACGTTTGATGTTGTTTGAACTTTCCTCTAAAGGTGTTGTATTTGCGAGTATCCGTCAAGATGTTTATACGGTCTATTGTAGTTAGAACTGATTCCGAATTAGCCCGGCACTAATTGTAGATCCACAAATGCACAGATCCGAAACCCCCCTGTGTTCGGATCCGAAAGCTCCTTACGTTCTGATGTTCGTAATCAAAGTCCCTAATGTTCGGATTCAAAAATGCGCGGATCCGAAAGCTCCGAATGTTCTGATGCAAAACTGCGCGGATCCTAAAGCTCCCGATGTTTGAAATCAAATTACGCGGATCCGAAAGCTCTCAAAGTTCGGATCCGAAAGCTCCCGACGCTTTGATGTTCGGAATCAATCTGCGCGGATCCGAAACCTCCCGATGTTCGGATCCGAAAGCTCCTAAAGTTTTAATGTTCGTAATCAAAGCCCCTAATGTTCGGATCCAAAAATGCGCGGATCCGAAAATTCCCTATTTCGGTATTAAACTGCGCGGATCCGAAACCTTCCGATGTTCGGATCCGAAAGCTCCCAAATTTTTGTTGTTCGGAATCACAGCCCCTAATGTTCGGATCCAAAAATGCGCGGATCCGAAAGCTCTCAATGTTCTTAAGAAAAATTGCGCGGATCCTAAAGCTCCCTAAGTTTGAAATCAAATTGCGCGGATCCGAAAGCTCTCAAAGAACGAATCCAAAAGCTCCCGACGTTCTGATATTCGGAAACAAACTGTGCAGATCCGAAACGTCCCGATGTTCGGAATCAAATTACGCGGATCCGAAAGCTCTCAATGTTCTTATGAAAAAAACTGCGCGGATCCTAAAGCTCCCGAAGATCGAATCCAAAAGCTCCCGACGTTCTGATGTTCGGAAACAAACTGCGCAGATCCGAAACGTCCCGATGTTCGGATCCGAAAGCTCCTAAAGTAGCAAAGCCCCTAATGTTCGGATCCAAAAATATGCGAATCCGAAAATGTTCTGTATTCGGATCCGAAAGCAGATCTATGCGGATCCGAAAGCTATTGAAGCTTCTGTTCAGGTTCTGATGTTTGTAATAAAAAACGTGCGGATCCGACGCTCGTAAAGGGCTTAGGCTACCCAGTATGATGTATTCAAACAAATTCCGATTTTCAGATCCGAAAGTGTTCGGATCCGAAAATATTTCTAAAGACTCTAAAGATGTGCGTTTTGCTGTAATAAAACCTCCACCCTGGAAAAATGGAAATGCCCGTTATATCTGCTGGATCCAAGATGCTAAATTCCTATAAGCATCGCACTTCTGACACCATTGTAACAGGACGGCAAAAACGGGCTTTCGTGGGCGGACGACTTACAGGGACAAATACGACATATCAAATTATATAGTGAACGGAATTTATTTAATTATCAATGATGAAATAGACGTATGGTTCTAATAAGTTACTAAAATGTCTCTTGTAGATCTAGTTCGGGTTGGCTTCTTAATTGTAAATGTTTGTGTAAGTTCTGGGGTCTCCTAGGGCTAGTAAATGTAATATTTACGTTTCCGTCATGGCCTGTGTCCTTTAATTTCTCCCGCAGCTTGAGTTTATATAGTTTCTTTAGTTCTTTGTATTTCTGTATGGTGGCTAAATAGAGTTAAACGACTTTTGATGAATTAGTTTTATGATGTTGTCTGGCCGAAATTTGAAAGAGGAAAGCTCCCGCCTGCTGCGCGCGTTAAGCTTTATACTTCCCGCGGCTTGATACATTGCCAAGAGATTCCCAGCGGTTATCAGGTCCTCTCCTAAGACATTGAGTAGCCAGTCTCTTTATTCCGGAAAAGTATCATTTTCGGATCCCCGAAAATGATTATAACACCAATAACATTATTCTGTATACTTATAATACCTATCGCATTATTTCATTTATAGAAATAAAGCGATATTGATCCAAAACTACTTTTTCTCTACTATAGATAAATGTAAGTAATTATTACATCATACATGACGTCACATTCCATGCTTTTTGATGACGTCACATGTGTTGTTGTTTGTATTGTCATCTTCAGTTATACATGTACCTTTCGTTACAATATTTTGTTGTAGAACAAAAAATATAAGTGTCGATGAAAACCTTTCGTTACAATATTAACATAGAATGTGTTGATAGGGGTGGGGAAATAGGGGAAGTGGAACTTGAAGTTTGCAGTTTTCCATGGCTTTATCTAAATGTGAAAACGTTTTCCTGAGTTTTGTTGAACTTATTGTTTAGTTCTTCACTTTAAAGTTAAATGTGATAGATGTTTAACCCTTTTTTTCATAATTACACTTTTCTACGCCTTTGCAGTAGACCTGGGGAATTTATGGTCAATGAAATGACTACAACTATATGAAATAACCATTAAACAAAGAAATAAGTAAAAAATTAGAGGTGGTAGCTTCATGCAGAGTGAAAACAAGACAGAAAGCTCTCCTAGGAGTTTTCTGCATTTCTTTCATTTTGCGTTAAGCAACCACCTGTGCACAAAATGCAAGAAGCTCCTTTTAGAAAATGTTACACCCAATGGGCATTACTAGAGATAATACGGTGAGTGAAAAGCACAGTAGTACTCGTCTTTAACCCAAACCATTTGCAAAACTTTGTTCATAAGAGTTTATTACAACAGCTTTTCACAAATTCCTGGCTTTGTATGTTTTAGGCGTGGCAGTATCTCGGTACCTCACAAGCTGAAAATGAGCAAGAACCAGCTGCGATAGCTGCATTAAACAAGTAAGTATATATTACCTTAACCCTTTCCTTCATATAAATGCACTTTCACACTTTGGCAAACAGAGAAGAACCAGATCAGACAACTCCTAAAGGAGCTGTCTGATCAGGGTCTGCTCTGTTTGCTAATGGAGTTTGATAGATCTGTTTCTTTAGTTTCTAAAATGGCTAAAATGTTATACCTACCATATTTCATTATAACTATTTTGTTGAAACAGCTGTACTGAGTGACACCATTGTATTTTTTATTCACAGATGCCTTGATCTACAGCCAGATAATCTAACCTGTCTTATGGGGCTGGCCGTCAGTTACACCAACGAAAACTTGGCATCACATGCTTGTCACGCGCTCAAGCTCTGGCTGAAAAACAACCCCCGATATTCTAGTTTAGTCCCCGACCCAATAGAAAGACAACCAAAAGTCTCCTCATATGTATCCAGGTAATAATAATTATGTCTCCCCCAGTATACTGGGGAGACTTTTTGTTTTTTGTGCATGACTTTCGTCTGTCTGTCTGTGTGTCCGATTTTAATTTGTCTGCGATTTCTCCAAAAGCTTTTGTCGGATTTTCATGAAACTTCATAAGATTGTCAGCACCATGCCTAGTTGTTCATATTTATACCCCCACAAACAGAGTTTGAGGGGGGTATACTGGAATCAGCCTGTCGGTCGGTCGTCGGGCGGTCTGTCTGCAAAATATTGTACGGCGAACTCCTCCTTCAGTTTCAACCCGATTCATTTGATACTTGTCATAAATGTTACTCAGGTGTAGTAGATGTGCAAGACACAAATTTCAGGTCTCTGTGACCTTGACCTTGACCTTTGGCCTTGAAATTGATCTTGAAATTGGCAGGCAAAAGCTTGTACTTTGAACCCCCCCTTCACATTCAACCTGATTCACTTGATACTTGGCATAAATGTTACTCAGGAGTAGTAGATGTGTGAGACACAAATTTCAGGTCTCTGTGACCTTGACCTTGACCTTTGGCCTTGAAATTGATCTTGAAATTGGCAGGCAAAATCTTGTACTTTGAACTCCTCCTTCACTTTCAACCTGATTCACTTGATACTTGGCATAAATGTTACTCAGGAGTAGTAGATGTGCAAGACACAACTTTCAAATCTCTGTGACCTTGACAATGACCTTTGGCCTTGAAATTGGTCTTGAAATTGGCAGGCAAAATCTTGTACTTTGAACTCCTTCTTCAATTTCAACCTGATTCACTTGATACTTGGCATAAATGTTACTCAGGAGTAGTAGATGTGCAAGACACAAATTTCAGGTCTCTGTGACCTTGACCTTGACCTTTGGCCTTGGAATTGGTCTTGAAATTGGCAGGCAAAATCTTGTACTTTGAACTCCTCCTTCAATTTCAACCTGATTCACTTGATACTTGGCATAAATGTTACTCAGGAGTAGTAGATGTTTAAGACACAAATTTCAGTCTCTGTGACCTTGACCTTGACCTTTGGCCTTGAAATTGGTCTTGAAATTGGCAGGCAAAATCCTGTACTTTGAACTCCTCCTTCACTTTCAACCTGATTCACTTGATACTTGGCATAAATGTTACTCAGGAGTAGTAGATGTGCAAGACACAAATTTCAAATCTCTGTGACCTTGACCGTTGGCCTTGAAATTGGTCTTAAGATTGGCAGGCAAAATCTTGTACGGCGAACTCCTCCTTCACTTTCAACCTGATTTACTTGATACTTGGCATAAATGTTACTCAGGAGTAGTAGATGTGCAAGACACAAATTTCAGGTCTCTGTGACCTTGACCTTGACCTTTGGCCTTGAAATTGGCAGGCAAAATCTTGTACTTTGAACTCCTCCTTCACTTTCAACCTGATTCACTTGATACTTGGCATAAATGTTACTCAGGAGTAGTATATGTGCAAGACACAAATTTCAGGTCTCTGTGACCTTGACCTTGACCTTTGTCCTTGAAATTGGTCTTGAAATTGGCAGGCAAAATCCTGTACTTTGAACTCCTCCTTCACTTTCAACCTGATTCACCTGATACTTGTTTTGGCTTGTAATATGGGGAGTTGGTGTCGCAAACTCCTTCAGTTTTAAAGTTACTGAATTTATATTTGGGATATGTAATAGTCACAAATAGCAGATGCGCAAGACACAATTTTCATGTGTTTACGGTTAGCCATTGTAGAATTATCCCCCCTGAACTTTGAATATTTTTTGTCATTTTTGCATGAAACATGGGGAGTTGGTGTCACAAACTCCTCCTTCGTTTTGAAACTTATTAAATTTATACTTGCCATACATACTAAACACGAATAGTACATGTGCAAGACACAATTTTCCTGCGTTTAGTGTTAGCCATTACAGAATTTTCTCTATTTGAACTTTGGGTATTTTTGTTATTTGGTCCTGTTACATGTTCAAAACTTGGATTTGCAATCAAGGCTGCCGTGTGGGGGTATTCATCACCTTTAGTGATAGTTCTAGTTTATTCCTGTTCCGGGTCGATGATTTTCTGCAGAGATATGGGACTTTGAAATTTTTACATGGAAAATTCTGTCCGCACGGTTTCTCCAAAGCTGATCAAATTTTCATGAAACTTCATAGGATTGATCAGCACCATGCCTAGATGTACATATCTTATTCTTGTTATGGTTAGATAATTTGTACATGAATATTCATGGAGTACATGGTTAAGTTTTAATTCATGTAAGAAATGATGTATGTTTGAATACTATATTTTTATAGTGGCATACATGTATATACATGAGAAGTTTTAGCCCAGGCAGAAACTTAAAATTATATATTTATACAGTAGAACCCTAATGGGACCACTTAATAAATAAACATGGGTGTCTTAATAAGCAGGTGGTTGCTTAATGCAGGACAAAAGTAATGCAGAAAGCTCCTAGGAGCTTTCTGCATTACTTTTGTCCTGCATTAAGCTACCACCTGCATCTATCACCTAGAATTATACCTCTTTTAGGTGGTTGCATTGGCGGGGTTTTACTGTAATTCCATAAGTAAAAAGAGCAGACTACAGGAGCTGTCTGATCAGAGTCTACATTGTTTGCAAAGATATTAACAGGTGTATCTTTGGAGTAAAGGGTTAATATTTGCAAACGTTTTAGCTTGTCTTTTTTTCAAAGAAAAAAATGCAAGCTATTGTGCTAACTGATGTTTGCTTTGTCATCGTCTTTGGTATCATTGTTGTTGTGGTCCGGAAGCTTTAATGATGGCTATTACTTATTCACTATTGATGCAAGTCTTATGAAACTTCACACATTTATTCACTGTCACAAGGGCTAAAATGGAAAACAGACAAGTATAGGCACCTACCTGTAGTGCTCTTGTTGAATTTGTGATTACCTTTGCAATCAGTTTGGATCCAGATGAGACACCAAGTAAGAATCCAAACTGTTTGACATTTGGATTGTATCTTTGAAAAGAAGTGGAAGAAAGTCTGTTTTAGAATCTAAATACATGTATACAGATAATTTCTATTGACTAGCATTGCTCAGCAAGTTTAACCCTTTCCTCCATAAATACACCTTTCTACGCCTATGTAAAAGTCAAGTTTTGAAACCATTGTTCCTTAGGAGCAAATGCTCTATTTATCACAATGGTTTCAAACTACAAAAGTCTAAAAAAAATCCTTTTCTCTAATTAATGCTCCTTTTCGGTAGATTTATTCAAAGAGGTTGGGTCTAAAAATAGTCTATGGAGGAATGGGTTATGGCTAAGTGTTTTGACTTGCATAATGTCAATAGGCACTAAGAGACTTTACAGCCAGTGTAGATCCAGACAAGTACTGTATGAGATAACACTGCATCAGCATAGGGAAACTCATTGACATGTGGTTAAATTTACAAGAAAAACATAGTGTGTATAGTAACACTCCTCTAAACCAGAATTCTAGTAGAGAAGAATTTAGATACTTGAAGGCAAGTGGCTGCTTAATGCAGAGTGAAAGTTATGCAGAAAGCATGCCCCTACTCTGTTTGCAAAAACGTAAAATGGTGGAATTACAGAGTGTAGGGTTAAACCCTTTCCTTCGTACAAACCTTTCATGGCTTTGCAAACAAGAGTAGACCCAGATCAGACAGCTCCTGCAATAGTCACCTGATCAGGGTCTGTCTGTTGAAATTATTATAGATAAGTCTGCAGTTTCTATCAATACTGACAAATCCTGTGTTCACATGCCAGTATAGAAAAAGCCAATAAATATTCATATATAATAAATATTCATAATGCCATTACTTCTTACATGAATATTCAACAAGGGCAAACTAAGATGTTCTTTCATTTACCAAGTGCTGAACACACAGAGGTCCAAGACCTGTTCATTCGGGCGGTACAGTCTGCAGCCCAGGGCGAAATAGATGCTGATGTACAGTGTGGCCTCGGTGTGTTGTTTAATCTCAGCGGGGAATATGACAAAGCCGTAGACTGTTTCTCAGCTGCACTACAGGTGAAACCCAAGGTAAGAATTGTACTAATATCCCCTTTAATCCATTACCTCATTATGTCTCCCCCCATATTTATATGGGGGAGACATATTGTTTTCGTGAGAGTTGTCTGTCTGTCTGTCTCTCTGTCCGTCTGGCGCACTCACCAATGGGTAGTTGTGTGACTTTTTCTAACTAGTCGCACAAGTAAAATCATTAACCTGGCCATCTCTTGTGACATTAACCTGGCCATTTCTTGTGACATTAACCTGGCCAGTTGTGGGACATAGGGTTAGGGTTAGGGTTAGCTTCCAGATCATTCTTTTCCAAAGTTAGAGCCAAAAATAGTTTTTCTTGTGGGACTAGTCCCACAAGAAAAGATCAAAGGAAAAAGTCACACAACTATACATTTGTTAGCATGTCCGTCCGTCCGTCCGTCCGTCTGTCCGTCTGTCCGTCACACTTTTTGTCCGGACGATAACTTCAATATGCCTGATGCCAGTTGATTGAAACTTCATATATGGAAAGAGCATAATGAGAGGAAGTGTCATGCACAAGGTCCATAACTCTGGCTTCACTAATATTGGAGTTATTGCCCTTTGTAAAAAAAAATCACACTTTTTTGTCCGGACGATAACTCCTATATGGCTCATGCCATTGGATTGTAACTTCATATATGGAAAGATCATGACGAGAGGAAGTGTCATGCACAAGGTTCATAACTCTGGCTTCACTAATATTGGAGTTATTGCCCTTTGTAAAAAATATCATAATTTTTTGTCCGGACAATAACTTCAATATGCCTGATGCCAGTTGATTGAAACTTCATATATGGAAAGAGCATAATGAGAGGAAGTGTCATGCACAAGGTCCATAACTCTGGCTTCACTAATATAGGAGTTATTGCCCTTTGTAAAAAAAATTCACACTTTTTTGTCCGGATGATAACTTCTATATGGCTCATGCCATTGGATTGAAACTTCATATATGGAAAGATCATAACGAGAGGAAGTGTCATGCACAAGGTCCATAACTCTGGCTTCACTAATATTGGAGTTATTGCCCTTTGTAAAAAAAATCACAATTTTTTGTCCGGATGATTACTCCTATGTGACACATGCCATTGGAGTGAAACTTCATACATGGAACGATCATGATAAGAGAAAGTGTCATGCATAAGATCCTTAACTCGAGCTTCAATAAATTTAGAGTTATTGCCCCTTGTACATTTGTTTAATTCTTTCTTGTCCGGACGATAACTCCTACATGGCTCTTGCCATCGTATTGAAACTTCATACATGGAAAGAGCATGATGAGAGAAAGTGTCATGAACAAGGGCCATAATTCTGGTCTCAATACTTTTGGAGTTATTGCCCTTTGTTACATTTTTTGGCCGATCAATAACTCCTGTTCGACTGATGCTATTGGAATGACATTTTATTTTTGGAAAGAGCATGATGAAAGTAAGTGTCATGCACAAGGGCCATAAATCTGGTATCAGTATTTTTGGAGTTGTTAGCTGTTATCATTTTCTTCTTGAAAAATGTAGTGTGGAAAACGCATAATGAGGGGAAGTATCATTCATCAAGACCATAACATTTTTAGTGATTTCCCTTTACATATTGTTTTTATTAGAGGGGAGACATCCGTTTTTGTGACAAAAACCTCTAGTTAGCTATTTTTTTTATCCAACCTCTTTTCATAAATCTACCAAAAAGGACCATTTACTAGAGAAAAGGAAACTTTTAGAATTATGTAGTTTTGAAACCATTGTGAAAAATAGAGCATTTGCTCCTTTGGAGCAAATGTTCTGTTTATCACAATGGTTTAAAAAAGTGACATTTTAAAGGCATCAAAAGGCGTTAGTATGAGGGATTGGGTTAACACTCGGAGCAAACGTCTGCAAATTTTGTCGTCTACTGCAAGGCTTAAAGAAGACATTTTCTTGACTGTATTCGACGGCTTCCATGTTGTATACAGAATTCAATTTAGCCGCATGACATTCGCCATTTTTTATCGTCGATTCGAAATTTCACATCGTCCTTACTCCATGTATGCTGGACAGATTACGACCAACTAATCGATAAGGAATGTAAAAAAAATGTTCTTCATATTTACACACACATTTTTATACCCCCACCACCTGTGGGGGGGGCTATATAGGAATCACCTTGTCCGTCGGTCGTTTGTCCGTCACTCGAGTAAATGGATCTCTGAAAGGTAATAAATTCATTACACGGAATGCCTCAGGAAATACGGGATCTAACCTGCCCATACACCCTGCCAAATTTTTGTGTAACTAATAGTATTTATGGAGAAAAGAGTTAAAGATCATAGGAAATATATCTTAATATCAGTTTATATATTTGAAAGTAAATGACTGTTATTACTGTTTTTTAGTAGGTGGAAAGTTAATATTTATACCATTTCACACCTTTACAAACAGAGTAGACCCAAATCAGATAGCTCCTGTAGGAGTCATCGGATCAGGGTTTGTTGTGTTTGCTTATGAAATAATATAAATACGATTCTACAGTTTCTACCATGGCCAAAAATTCCTGCGTTCATGTCATGATGTGTGATAATAAACACTTATCTAATGATTATTCATGATGTCATTATTTCTTACATGAATATTCAGCAGGGAAATTGCTAATGAATTACTATACAGTAGAACCTGTCTTAAGCTGCAATCAGAAAGAGGCCTAATTATGGGTTTGTAAGGCAGGTGGTAGCTGGTAGCTTAATGCAGGTCAAAAGTAATGCAGTAAGTTCCTACAGGATCTTTTTGCATTATTTTTGCCTTGCATAATGCAACCACCTGATTTTTAAGACTCCTGTGTTCAATAAATGAATGGCCGCCTAACCCTTTCCCTCATATAAACACCTTTTCACGTATTTGCAAACAGAGTAGACCCAGATCAGACGGCTCCTATAGGAGCCGTCTGATCAGGGTCTGCTCTGATTACTTAAGGAGATTTGTAGATCTGATTGCGCAGTTTCCACAACAGTGAAGAAAAGCCTGGGTGAATATTCATGAGGTGAAGAAATTTTGAATAAACATGAAACAGGAAAAAGGGTTAACCCTTTCCCTGTTCTACATTTATTCCAAATTTCAATACCTACTGAATATTCATTAACAAAATACTGGAAGATGGAACATTGTAGACATTTTAGAAAGCAAAGAAACAGATCTTTCAAATTCTAGTAGCAAACAGAGTAGACCTTGATCAGACGGCTCCTCTAGGAGCCATCTGATCTGGGTCTTCTCTGTTTGCAAATGCGTGAAAACACGTTTATATGAGGGAAAGGGTTAAGACAAGGTCTACTGTACTAGATATACTTTTAACGCTGTAGGATGCATTACTGTGGAACAAGTTAGGAGCAACTTTAGCCAATGGCAGTAGAAGTGAGGAGGCAGTCGACGCCTACCACAATGCCCTGCAGATTGCTCCGGGCTTCATACGCTCCCGATACAACCTGGGTATTGCCTGCATCAACCTTGGAGCCCATAGGTATGTGCAGAATGGAGATCTTAACTCTTTGCAGGCTAGCAGTGAAATTGATTACGTACGCAAACAGTATCCAAACTTTTTGAAACAGGATCCAAACTTTTTGAAACTTTGACCATACATGTATTTTGATAAAGAAATGGGAGGAATTTTATTTTGAAAATTGAAGCAGATGATAGTTGTTGCAGGCAGAAAATTACTGAGCATGCAAAGAGTTAACAGATAATCGTCATGTCTCCACCAAACCCTATGCTGTGCTCTCTTCGAGACGATTACAGATAAATGTGCATACTCAAATACTAAAGTTGCCATTTCTCCACCAAATCCTATGTTGTGACTACTCTTTAGAATCTCAGAATCTGAGCAGGGTCCAAACTGTTTGACACACTGTCAGTAGTTTCTGTAAAGCTTGAAGGGTTAGAAGTAAGTGAATTTGCTTCAGATCAGAGTTTGAGTAGAGATACAGAGGTCCTTTGGCTCAAATCTGACTAATCAAAAGCTTGAGAACTCAAATCTGACCAATCAAAAGCTTGAGAACGAACTCAGACTCAACTAAAAAAATTTATAAGCATGGACTCTGATAGAGACACCTATCGATGCCTTTACAAACAGAGTAGATCGGATTCAATAATTTCTACCATGACCAATGATGCTATTATACAAATCTAGGCATTTAACCCTTTACTCCATAGGCTATTTTTAGATCCAACCTCTTTGAATAAATCTACCAGAAAGGAGCACTAACTAGAGAAAAGGACATTTTTAGAATTTTGTCATTTGAAATAATTGTGATAAATAGAGCATTTGCTCCTATAGGAGCAAATGCTCTATTTATCACAATGGTTTCATAAAGTGACTTTTACAGAGGCATAGAAAGGCGTATTTATGGAGGAAAGGGTTAATATTCAAAGTCATTATTTCTTACATGAATATTCATCAGGTTATAGGTTAAGGAACTTTCAATGGTCATTCTTATATGGTAATTTGCAGACAAACAGACAGATCTGAATTAATCCTTTGCCTGATAATGATATATATTCATGTAGGACATAATGACTGTGACCATTGTTTTGATAATTTGTTAGAGCAATCACCTGTAGGAAAAATCAGGATTTTTTCTTCAGAATTCACTTTTCTAAGGCACTGGCTTCTATTTGATTACATACATGTAGATATGACATGTAGATATGACAAAGGCTTTGAATTATTTAAATTGACATTTACAGGGAAGCAGTTGAGCATTTCCTTACAGCATTGAACATGCAGAAGGAGAGTCACGGCATGAAAGACCCACAGGCTGCCATGTCTCAGAACATCTGGTCCACGCTCCGAATGGCCATATCCCTCATGGGTAAACCAGAAATGTACCAACACTGTGACAATCGGAATATAGATGCCCTGAATCTAGAGTTCGGCATGAACGGCAATTCTTGATGCCACAGCAATAATGCAAAGACTTGGGATATTTTTAATTACCCATCAGTTGGGAGCTATAGGAAATGGGTTGTGAGTCGTTGGTCAGAATCCAAGAGAGGGCCGAAAACCGAAGAACACTGTGATACATATGCGCTAGGTGATGATACAAGTCTACCAGGAGTGCTGAAAATGATTTTTACTTGAATCAGGATTGAGTGAATATCCCTTTACTTCATGAATATTCATGTACAAAATGATGACATGATGAATATTAATTAGATGAAGTTTAATAATGGCATGTGAACGTTGAAAATTTTGGCTATGGCGAATAACGTCAGTATTATTGTATTTTATAAGCAAACAGAGCAGACCCAGATCAGACGGCTTCTATGGCAGCTGTCTGTTTGGTGTCTCCTCTGATAGCGAAGGAGTTAACCCTTTCAGTGCATGACACGAGTCTCTAATGTCCTTTACAAACGGTGTAAACCCAGACAACAGGGCTCCTAGAGGAGCCCTCTCATCAGGGTCTGCACTATTTGTCGTGTTACACTTTTCTTTAGAAAAATCCCTAAATAGTCACTGTAAGCTTGACCTGTTTGAATTTTGGAATAGTCCATATGCAAATTCAGTATTGTAAGAGTTAAACATTGTAGCTTTGTGGAGTAAAGGGTTACACAATCATTTTTGTTGGAAAGAAGCGAATTTGTAAACGAAAGAAGATGAAGATCATGTTTTGAATATTGTTTGGTAGAAGTCTTCTAGTTTTAGACAGGTAATGGAGATCTATATATGTAACCTTGATCCTGTGGCTAAAATAGAGATGTCTGGTTAAACTCAATGTATTGGAATTTCTTGTACTTTAGATTCACTCAAACAGAGCTACAGATAAAGGTGCATACCCAAATACTGAAATCGTCATTTCTGCACTAAACCCTAAACTGTGACCATTCTTTAGTATAGGGTTTTGTGGAGAAATAAAGGAGCTATTCTTCAAAATGTTTAAATGTAGACATCTAATTCTTATCTTGACCTCTTTGAAGCTCTGTCAGACTGTTTCAATCCAAGCTGTTTGCAAATGACAGTCAGGGTCCATGCTTATAAAGCTTTTTATCCAGTCACCAGGCTTCTCTAGTGACATAATAAAGGGGGTGCAAATAAACTTAGGTTTATTTGGTTACTTCCGGTAGTGGAAGGTTTATTAGGTTAGTAGATAAGCGTAATGATTCTATAACCATGGAACTATTTTAGTTTTCTGTAAACATTCATAAACATGTTGATGGAATAGATCTAACAGATCTATTTGGTCACCAGAAGAATTATTCAAATGAGAAAAAAATAAAAATAATTGGCTACAGCTGGATTCGAACCCGCGCCTGATCCTACAAAAACTAATTCTAATCTCTCTAGAGACGTCGCCTTTACCGATTACACCACTGAGGCCACATACAAAATGATGTTGATTTATCACTTTTATTAATTTAATCCACCGCTGGTAAAACCCGTTTTTGATAAAATCAAACCTGGAAGCAAAGATTGACAGATAAATAGTAAATGTTTTCTTTTCACTCTCATGATTATTTGATTGATAAACTCTTACAGGGGCGGTGATAGTCATAAACCTAAATATAGCCTGTTCAGTTCCATCGATTTCTGAGTGACGTTAGGTAGAATCTAAAAATAGAAACCGAGACTACGTAACTCGAATTTGACCAAAGAATATAGATCATGTCTGTTTGAAATAACTTATCGACCCTCGATTCAAATCATCTTATTTTTCAAATTCAACCACGTTTCCCTTCTAGTAATACAAGTATCGAAACTATATTCCTCTGCGGTAGCTCATTAGATCTATTTACGTCTAAATGGAAGTGAAAAGGGAGGGATCCGTTGATCGAAAAACTGCATTTTCAATGTAAATTATTTCAAGAGTGTTATGAGTCTATAAAAAAGACATTTAACTATATTGACTGGATAAATCGAATAATAGGTTAGTGTCGTAGATGGGACGCCTTTATCCGACTCGGAGAGAAAACAGTTGAGGCTCGGCAAGCCTCGCCTCAACGTTTTCTCCCCTCGTCGGATAAAGCGTCCCATCTACGGCACTAACCTATTATTCTCTATTTAGTTGAGTCTGGGTATGTTCTGAAGCTTTTTATTATTGGTCAGATTTGAGCCAAAGGCTCAAATCTGACCAATCAAAAACTTGAGAACGAACTCAGACTCAACTAAAAAAAAGTTTTATAAGCATGGAACCAGGTTGTTTTAGCGGGATAAGGGTGATCTTAGTAGAATAAATGTTGAATTTGTAAAAACCGACATCTGCTCAAGTTCTCGAGAATTACAAGGTTATCTATTCAAATTCTCTCAGAGTATTCCTTGCTATGAATTAAAAAATATATAGCGTTTAACCCTTTCCTCCATACGGTATTCATAGACCCAAGCTCTTTGAATGAATCTACCCAAAAGGAGCATTTACTAGAGAAAAGGAAAATGTTAGAATTGTGTAGCATTGAAACCATTGTGATAAATAGAGCATTTGCTCCTATGGAGCAAATGCTCTATTTATCACAATGGCTTCAAGAAGTGACTATCACAGAGGTGTAGAAAGGCGTATTTATGGAGAAAAGGGTTATACATGTGATAACTATATAAAATATTACTTAATGATACCAATCTTTGTAAATGTAAAGATTTAATTTTATTTTGAAACTGCTGTAAGCTTACGGCTCAAGCTAGAGCTTTTCATCAGGGAGAAGTTTGCTTGGATTCAGAGAGAAGTGTTGGTCCTAAATTTGTATCTTACTATATGCTTTATATATTTTAACATCTCCCTTAGCTCCAAATAGAGAGAAGTGAGCAGGGTAAGAGAGACCTTCTCTCCAAAATCTCTATCTAGCTTGAGCCTTGAGCCCCTAGACAATTCAAAAGACCAGTAAATACTGGTATTTACTAGTATTTGTAGCTGGAACAGCAAATGCTCATAAATGCAGACAATAGTTGTTAATCTGTGTTTTTTATATTTCATCATCAGCATACAGTGCAAAAAACCCTTTACTCCATAAATACGCTATTCTCTAACTTTGTAAACATAGTAGACCCAGATTAGATGGCTTCTGTAGGAACTGTCTGAACTGGGTCTGCTCTGTTTGCTTTTGAAATACATGTAGTTTAGATATGACTCTACAGTTTCTGTTATGGCCAAGCATTTCTGTGTCTATATGCTATTATTACAATTAATCTAATTAATATTCATGATGTCATTATTTCTTACATGAGTATTCATGGAGTAAAGGGATAATTCTGATTTTTTTTAAAGAAAATAACAAATACTACAAAGGTCAGAAATTAATGGAGATAAGCTCCTCCAATAATCTGTGTTACAGTAAAACCTCTCTATAGCAGCCACTAAATTACATCAAGTATTTTTGTTAAAGGCAGGTGGCTGCTTAAAGCAAGGTGAAAGAAAAACAGAACGCTCCTATAGGAGTGTTCTGTTTTACTTTCACCTTACTTTAAGCAACCACCTGCCCTAAATCCCAACTACGTTTGTAATTAACACAATTTACTGGCCGTTATAGAGAGTTTTTTTCTGTATAATGTCCTGCTGTTTAACCCTTTCCCTCATACAAAAACCTCTTCATGCCTTTGCAAACAGAGAAGAACCAGTTCCTGTAGGAACTGTCTGATAAGAATCTGCTCTGTTTGCTCTATATGACATTATATTAACTCATTAAATTCAGCTAATAAATATTCATGACCTCAATATTTCATTCATGAATATTCAACAGGGAAAGGGTTAAATATTTATTTGTTTCCTATTTCAAGCTTCACATAGGCATATATATATATACTATACAGTAAAACCCCTTTAAAGTTTAAACCGAAATATTGATAAAGTCTTTTAAGGCAGTTGACTGCTTGATGCAGGATCAATGACGTTCAACCTGCATTAAGCTACCACTTGTCTGAAAGACTGGCATTGATACTAATTATAATGTGGAGTTTAGAGGGTTTTTACTGTATTATGGATTATTTGATAATGATATGATTGTTAAAAAGTTACATTTTATGTCCAGATTTTATTGGAGATATATTTGAACATCAAGATCATATCTTGATGAGATTTTTTAAGATTGCATTTGCATATTTGTTGAATCATGTAATGATTGCTACTATTTGATTTGAGTCGTGCCATGAGAAAAAGTGTCTTCAGAACCATTCAACTTTAGTAAAAACTCCTAAATCAAACACAGACATTCAAATCAGTCTTTAACCCATTCTATGAACTATTACGCTTGAATTGATTACTTCATGAATATTCATTAATTTTTATAATGTAATTTTAAAGGGAAATTTTGGCCTTGACAAAAACTGTAGAATCAGAGTTTTATAATTCCATAAGCATACAGAATTGACCCTGATCAGATGGCTTCTACAGGAGCCCTCTGATAACAGTCAACTCTGTTTGCAGATGCATAGAAAGGTGTTTCTGTGGGGAAAGTGTTAAGACAGATAGCGACTGAATGCCGAGTGAAAGTTCTTTAGGAGCTTTCTGAATGACTTTCACTTGGCATTAAGTAGTCCCCTGCCTTAACAGAACTTAATTCTCATTTACTCCATAAATACGCCTTTCTTCACCTTTGCAAACAGAGTAGACCCAGATCAGAAGCTCCTGTAGGAGATGCCTGATCCGGGTCTGTTCTGTTTGCTTATTATATAATATGTATAGATATGATTCTACAGTTTGTCATTGCCAAATATTCTTGTGTTCATTTGCCATTATAAAAATCTAATTAATATTCATGATGTCATTAGTTCTTACATGAATATTCATGGATTAAAGGGTTAAATTAAGCATTTGATTTAGAGAGATTGTTCAGTACTCGGAGCAATGGATAATGGTGCATACTCAAATTTCTCAACCAAACCCTATGTTATGAACACTCGTTAGAATTGTCTCTTTGTTTGGTGGAGAAATAAAGAAGTTATTCTTGATTTTATTCATCTTATCTGGAGCCCTGTAGTGTAGATCCAGAACTGTTTTGGGTCCTGACCTGAAAAAGCCTCTTCTCATGCTACAACTCTTACTATATTATATTAAAGAGGACATGAAACACCGGAACACATTGTTTCTTGTTTTCCTAGACTGCTGTATTGTAGTACATTACCCCGTTCCCTGTTCTGTATTTATTCCAAATTGAAATACCTGCTGAATATTCATGAACAAAACAGTTATAAGGAAGTATGGAAGGTGGGTACCGGCAATGGCCTATTTCAATTTTGGAAATACAATGTAGATGGAAGTGTTATGGAGTGAGACCAGGCCAATAAGGCAGATTCTCAATCAATTCAAAGCCACAATCGTTAATGGCAGCCATGGCAATGACACATGTGGACAGGGACATTGTCCTGGTGGAACAACATACCTTTACTTAGTTTTCTGTGGCGCTTGAGTTTAATATTTTCTCTTAACTGCCTAAGACGTGATGCATAATATGTGCCATTGATTGTTTGTCCCTGTTGTAGATAATCTACCATAAGAATACCATCAGCATCCCAGAAAACCAAGGCCATAACCTTTCCAGCTGGTGGAACAGTCTTTGCCTTCTTTGGTGGGACTGAACCAGGAAGCTTCCATTGTTTAGAATGTTGTTTGGCCTCTGGGTTGGAAATGATTGACCCAAGTTTCATCCATAGTTACAAACCTCTGCAGAAAGTTAGCAGGATCTGCCTCTAAGAGGTTCAGATTAGCACGCGACAAAGTGGGCTTCTGAATTGTACATTTGACTAAACATGCCGTTTTTGACAGGCCCTACATGTATATTTATCAATGAACTAAACTACAGCCCGTCGTGTTTCTATATAACGTTACAGTATATATTAACAATGTGTAATATATCGAGGATCTTACATGAGTGTTCATTACACATTGTTTTTATGAAACGAGTTTACTAAAGCTCGTGTCATATTCATTATAGTAAACGAGTTTCATGAAAACAATGTGTAATGAACACGAATATAAGATTCCTTTTATCACATAAGCCTTATTAAAATGACATAGAAAATGAAACAGGCCATAGCTTATGGCTGTTTCGGCCATAGCTTCAAATAGCTAAGTTATACAACGGACGACGCACACGGGGCACTACGATTGGCTAACGCTTAAATGAGCGCTACGATTGTCTAACGATTGCTAATTTGCATTAAAAAATGCATTAGTGCATTTTCGCGATTTACAGCACTCCCACAAGGCAGATTATGTGATAAAGATGGTTATATATTAACTACATGTATATTAAGTTATGTGATAAAATCACATCTTGGATCTGTGCAAACAAATAACAATTGTCCATAACCTTTTTACTGTTTTAATTACAGCATCAATCAGCTGTTCCAAAACTGTACAATCTATTGCCATAGTAACAAAAATACAACACACGTGAAAACATTTGTAGAAATTCTCATAAGAGTTAGTCTCAAAATCCGCACTAGAGACCTGGGTAAATGTTTTTAGCTAAACTGTTTGCGGTTCAGTGTTTATCAGAGCTGTTTGCGGTTCAGTGTACATCAGAGCAACAGATAAAGTTGGGTATTCAAATACTAAAATCGCCATTTCTCCACCAAACCCTATGTTGTGACCACTCTTTAGAATCGTCTCTTAGAGACGATTCTAAAGAGTGGTCACAGCATAGGGTTTGGTGAAGAAATAAAGAAGTTATTCTTGAAATTTACGCATCTTATATGGACCTCTGGTCTAAGAATTATATTCTAAACGATTCTTGTTCTGTAACCATTTGAATGCTGGGAAAACGAGTATAGACTCTACTGACATTTGCAAACAAAGTAGATGTATAACAGGGGACACATATAATCTGTGATGCTTTTCTGTCATTTAACCCTTTACTTCATGAGTATTCATGTAAGAAATAATGACATCATGAATACTAACTGAATGAATTATAACAGCACATGGATACATGAATATTTGGCCATGGCAGAAACTAGTTTCATATCTATATTATATCATAATTATGCAAACAGAGCTAACCTTGATCTTGGCCTACTCTGTTTGTAAAAGCGTAGAAAGGGGTATTCATGGATTACGAGTTAAAATCGTCTATTAAAGTTAGGTTATTAAACCTTTAACCATTTCCTCCATAAATACATTTTTCTACGCATTTGTAAACAGAGAAGATCCAGATCAAACGGTTCCTAGTATAGGAGCCGTCTGATCAGGGTCTGCTCTGTTTGCTTATGATATAATATAGACCTGATTCTACAGTTTCTGTCATAGTCAAACATTCATGTGTCCATGTGCTTCTTTTATATTAGTTAATGTAATTAATATTCACGATGTGATAATTGCGTACAAGAAAAGTCATGGAGTAAAGAATTTACATTTAATTCTGAATGGACACTGATGGACCGTTCCATTTCACTGATGGACCATTCCATTTCAGACATTCAACATTCAAATGGTAAACAAATGGCTGCCACAAATATTCTTCATACATTATCATTTGCTACAATTTTCATTTTTCTTAAAAAATACATTCTCCCTTTTAATCCAAAAATATAATACAATGGGACAATGCTACCGAGTTACTGAGTACGTCATCCTGTATTTATGCTATCGAGTTACTTTCTGCCTGTCATCCGAATCTTAACTCTCTGAACTCTGAGTAATTGTCGTCTGCAAATACTGTAGACTGCTTCCATTCTAAAAATATGTTTATTTCATTTTTTCTTTGTCACAAAATGGTGTCTGAGTGTCAAACAGTTTGGATCCTGACGAGACGTATTTGCAAACACTGTAGACCTAGATCAGATGACTCCTATCGTACATTGTATATAGGCTCCTATAGAAACCGTCTGATCAGGGTATGCTCAGTTTGCATATATGAGTTAATAATATTGATTCATACGCAAACCGAGCATACTGATAATTTAACCCATTTGCTCCCACGATCCCATATTTGGGATGTAGGCAAACAGTGTAGACTCTGATCAGACGCCGCATAATGCGGCGTCTGATCAGAGTCTACATTGTTTGCTGATAGGAATTTCAATATAAAACAAAACGAAATTGAAAATTTAGGCCAGGCACCCCTTAAATAAAAAATGGGCTAATCCAATATATAAACATGGAAGAATCCACTGGACGCAAATAGGTTAATATAAATCTGATTCTACAGTTTCAGTCATAATAAAACACCCCTTCTTCACATGCCATGATAACACTTCCAATATAGCTAAAACAGTAGAAACCCTCTAATGCGACCACTTAATGAATAAACATGGGTGTCTTTATAAGCAGGTGGTTGCTTAATGCAGGACAAAAGTTATGCAGAAAGCTCCTCTAGGAGCTTTCTGCATTACGTTTGTCTTGCATTAAGCTACCACCTGCATCTAGCATCCAGAATTACACCTCTTTTAGGTGGTCGCATTAGCGGAGTTTTACTGTATTCATAATGACATTGTTTCTCATATGAAGATTCATTAGGTAAAGGGTTAAATATATATAACAAAAAGCACGGCAACACAATCTGTTCAGTTATGTCTCTTCCCCTCATTAAAAATAAATTAAACGGGTGACAAATATAAAACTCTACGGACAAGACGTCCAGTTACCGAAACGAGGTAAAACTTGACATTGAGTTAGAGGGTTGTCCCCCTGTACCAGTTTGAGTAGAAAATGAAAATACGTCAGAACTTGAGGATGGTTGTGTTCCGAAAGTACCACTGCCCTGAGATGATCCACTTGACCCGAATCTAGTGGTTTGGCTTCCAAACTGAATACCAGACTGTCCAGGTACACCTGGTCCCTGTGGAGCACCTCCAAATCTAGGACCCATCATCCCTGCTCCAGACCCTGGGCTTGAACTTGCTCCTCCACCAACAGAGGGGAATCTACTGAAATCACCCCGGCTCCCAAACCTGCTAAAACTACTGCCGCCTGTACCAAAGCTTCCTGGAAATCGACTGAAGTCACTTGGTCCAGAAAATCTTCCGAAACCTCCTGTACTAGGACCTGTTCCAAAACCACCACCGGTTGGGAAACGACCGAAGTCACCTCTTGTGCCCATCCCACCGGCTCCCTGGAAACTGCCAAGTCTGTCTCCCGATTGTGAGTCCATAAACCCACCACCTGTTGGGAAACGACCAAAGTCACGACCACCGGCCATCCTACCAAATGTGCTGGATCCCGGAAATTGACCACCTCCAGGTCCCATAGGGAAACCAGTGCCGCTGGTAATGGTTCCCGTCCCGAAGACTGAGCCAGTGGTGCTACCTGTGCCTCCTGTCATACCAGTGCCTCTTCCGCCAAACTGGATGCCTCCGGTTCCGGGACCCGCGAATCTCGGCCCACTTGGTCTCATACCTCCTTGAAATCCCGTTGTTCCTGTAAATCGGGAACCTCCGGATCCCATAAACGACGGTGATCTCATTCCAGTTGGTCCCCTAAATGAGCTTCCAGAAAATGTCGGAAAACCTGAACCCATTCCCATACCACCGGGCTGACCAGGCTGCGCACCGGGGCTTATTTGTGGGAAAGTCCCGGAAGTGGCTCCCTGACGAAATGGACCCGTGCGAGAACCTGTTTGGAATCCAGGTCTTCCACCTGGTTGTCCTTGGAAGGGAATCCCTGCTCCTGTCTGCACACTCGTTCCTGTGCCTGAAAAGTTAAAAGTAAAATTTAGCACTGCTATATGAAATGTAGTTTTTGTAAACAGTCTGAAGTCAGTAAAACGTTCGCTAGATTAGAGATTGAGCTCACGTTTGTAGATCTTCACCACGAGAAGGATTAAATTCACCATACAACTAAACACATGCAAATACAAATGTAATAAGACTGAGTTGTTTTCCGATTTGTCGATGGGACAATCAATTATATATATTTTTAAAGTGGCACAAATACTACATATCAATATAATTGTCAATGATATATAAGGAAACTCTGCCACCAAATGCACAATAAATTTGATAAAATTAATATGTTTTTCATTTTTGGCCGTATATGTCGATCATTTGAAAAGAATAATTGCAAACAGTCAATTAACCTTTTCCCTCATAGAGATGCCTTTTGACTTTTTTTTTGCAAACACCGTAGATAGGAGCGTTCTGTTTTACTTTCACCTTGCTTTAAGTAGCCACCTGCCTTTAACACAAAATATTTGATGTACTTTAGTGGCCATTATAGAGAGGTTTTACTGTACACTATTTGCTCATGACATGATATAGACATACTTCTACAGCTTCTACCATGAAAAACAACTTGTTCATGATGGCATTACAAATTCAGCTAATTAATATTCAAACAGTCTTTATTTCACATATGAAAATTCGCGATTAAAAGGTTTACTATCCGCTTGACTTTGAATTCATCAATATTATTGACAGCGTCAGTATGGCCTAGACACTTTCAATATGACTGACAAAGATATAGACAGTGTGTGGGCCGCTGTAGACAACTGACAATGCTCATACCACCATATTACTAAAATACAGGATGTAACACCACTTCCATAAAATGTATTTTATAATGGCAAATTTATAGCAATATGTCATAAGCAAAAGGAGCAGGCATCGATTAGACGGCGCATAGACAGGAACTGTCTGATATTGGTCTACTCTGTTTGCAAAGGTGTCTCCATGGAGTAAATCTAAAGGGATATATTTTAACCCTTTCGCTGCCAAACTCTGTCGTCTGCTAACTTTGTCGTCTGCTACAAATTTTCATTCTTTTGATTTTCTTCATTTCTGTTTCAAAAACATAGTAACAGCAACAAACAGTTTGGATCTTGATGAGACGCCGAGTAACTCGGCGTCTCATCTGGATCCAAACTGTTTGCCTAGGTAATTACAGATCCGGCATTGGCAGCGAAAGGGTTAAATAACATTATTGCATTTTTCATTACAGGATTTCGCACGTTTTAGCCTAGATTTAACACAGTATTAGCTAACATGACATTTCTTTATTAATGGCTGCGCTAAATGCATTCTGTATGTTCAAATGGCATTAAATTCCAGCATTGTAATACTATGATGTCCGAGCTATTGATGTGTCATCACAGCTAATTTCCCATGTTGCCAAATAACCGACACATTTGTCTTAAAACATAATCAACTTACGCAATTGTTTATATCGAACATAATGACAACGTACTCCTACATAGGCTATTTATTATGTTAATTTCATCAATATGTCATAAAAGTCTTCTGCCTATGTCATTATATCTAGATACTATATATAGTCAGTATGTATTAAATTGACAATCTGTCAATTATCACGGTCACATGACTGCAGATAGGTATTACAAGTATTTCGTGGACAGTGTTATTATTACAAGCTAGGCCTACATTGCGAAGTAATATAAGTGTCAGAATTTATATCAAGTAGACACTATAACCCTTAAAGTGCTGGAACACAGTATCAAAGACTTTACAAACAGTGTAGACCTAGATCAATGGACTCCTGAGAGAGCCCTTTGATCAGGGTCTGCACTGTTTGTTATAAAATCATTTTCTTCAGTGATAATTTTTATACAACATTTTGTTCAGTTAATATTCAGAACGGGAAGAGCCAGTTTTGACTATTCATCATTTTTAGCGTTAACATTTGTCTCGTTTTATAAATAAGATTTGGTCACTTGACCTACACATTCGTGTAGATACATGTTATGATATTGTAAACACTGCGCCAAACGAGTGACCAGACCCCTCCTACAGGGATTAAAAAGAAATAGCTTCGATGTTTTGTCAAATGTCGAGGAACTTTCAAATACAGTGTGTTTTACACATACACATATAGTTTGATCTTCACTGTATGAGTCTTCGGGGAACGGGATGGCAAATGCTTCGTAGACATACATGTCTACAATGGCACTTGCTTCCTGTACACACATGTCGCCAATAGCAATTGCTTCGTGGAAACATAATTTGACAGTGTCAATTGCGTCTTGAACACGCATGTCGACAATGGCAATTTCTTCGTGGACATACATGTTGGCAATGGCAGTTAATTTGTGGACACACACATGTCAACAATGGCAATTGCTTTGTGGACACGCATGTCGACAATGGCAATTGCTTCGATGAAACACATGTCGACAATGGAAAATGCTTCGTGGATACACGTCGACAATGGCAATTGCTTCGTGGATACATATGTCGACAATGGCAATTGCTTATTGGATGCATGTCGACAATGGAAATTGCTTCGTGGGCTCATGTCAGTGGAAGTTACTTCGTGGACACATATTTCGACAATGGCAATTATAGTTTGGTTATGCCAGTACTTCTTAAGATTTATTCCCATCACGAGCAATTCTAAAGTCTACATAATCTATTGTTATGTTACGTTTAAGCTACAATCATGGTCCAAGGTTATAAAACTTCTGAGTCTGAGTCTGAGATCATTCTCAAGCATCTGATTCGTCAGATTCTGAGCAAGCTCAGGATCTGACGAATCAGATGCTTGAGAATGATCTCAGACTCAGACTCAGAAGTTTTATAACCTTGGACCAGATGCTTGAGAATGATATCAGGCTCAAGCAAATTTTTCTATAACATCGGGGCCATGTTTGAAGCATTAACTTCATGAATATTCATGTAAGCCGTACTGACTGTATGGACTATGCACATTAATCGGATACATTGTTAAAGTCATTTATATACATTTAATCTCTAATTAAAACCCGCATCCCTGCTAAACACTGATTTTATATGTCTTTGGTATTGAAGCTTTGCGGATACTCTGCATTGTCATAGTCTGTGTTCTATATATATATTAACTTTTATCCGATATACACAGTTGTTCGCGTTTGAAAAGAGAGCACGTGTATATCAAGATCTACAGGAGCGGACAGATCGGGAGTCTGACCTGCTTGCTTAGGGAATAAATATAGATTCGATTCTACAATTTCTGCCATGGCCAACCTGTCCATATGCCGTGTATCTAATTATATTCACGATGTCGTTATTTCTAACATAAATAGAAAAGTTAATACCACAACATACAACATGCGATTATACGGGCATATGTACAACATACAACATGCGACGATACTGGCATCTGTACAACATGCGCTTATACGGGCACATGTTAATGTGCTCTTTTTAGAGCATATTTTAAAGTTGTAGAACATGCATGTTATGTTTTTAATATTGTAAGTTAGATCAACAGATAAATGTGCGTACTCAGATGCTTAAATCGCAATTCTCCACCAAACCCTATGTTGTGACCACTCTTTAGAATCGTCTCAAGACGGTTCTAAAGGGTGGTCATAACATAGGGTTTGGTAGAGAAAGAAAGGAATTATTCTTGAAAATGTCTTAACCTTTAGCCTGCTGAGCAAATTATTTTTACAGAATTGTTCACCTACTACATTTTAAAAAATCAAGCTATAATCAATTTGTCTACCAATGTGAAATAAGTGTGTCAAACAGTTTGGATCCTGATGAGACGCCGAGTTACTCGGCGTCTCATCTGGATCCAAACTGTTTGCATAGGTATCCACTCATCCGCCCATAGCAGGCTAAAGGTTAATTTACACATCTTATCTGGACCTCTGTGGTTGTCTATAAGTGTATGTCTATACTAGATATTCTACTTTGATACATTTCTACGTTTTTTTCATGCCAGACTCACCACTGGCCTCAGACCTCATTGCCGTGGAAATTTGGGTTCTAGCCCGACCGTCCACGCCTGCAGGCCTTCTAGTATCTCTGTTGATATTTAGCAGAGCTGCCGTCTGCCCTTCAGGCAGAATTGGGATTTCAATTATCTGAATTGTTGGATCATTTTGCGAGATAGGTATTATTTCTGTAATGTCAGGCTCATTTGATAATAAAACTGTAGACACACTAGATCCGTCAACGGATATTGATGGAAGCGACGATGATACGGCAACACCGCCAGATGAATCTACAGAACCGATGTTTGACGAAGAGAACATTAAAGATTTATCTGATGGCGATGAGCTGTTGATCGATATTGATCCAGCGGACAAGACCGGTGCACTGACTGAAGTAAATGATACTGATGTTTTAGATGACAATGAACTGATTGAATTACCATCACCACCAAGAGTATTCATTGCTATTTCTCCATTCGGAAGAATAATAGGTGGAGGAGGACCAATAGACGAGGAAGGGTCAAGCGAGAATAACTCTACTCTTTGAGGGTTTATCCCCTCAGTCTGGACTGGGATGCCCCCGCTTGATGAGCTAGAATTAGAAGTCGCACCTGTAGATGTATTTTGAATGCCAGCTGCTCCACCGACGACATTCGGAAAACCACTGCCAGAGGAAACTCCGAAAGTAATACCGTTTGGAGTTCCTCCTCTCGACATTCCTCCGAGTGTGTTGCCTGAAGATATTCCACCCATTGAGCTGAAAGATCCCCCGATAGCACTACTTGGCATTCCCCCAATGGAGCTGCTGCCAAATCTACCAAGATTATTGTTGCCAATTCCCGCTTGATTGTTGTTGCCGATACCAAGTGTATTGCTGCCTATTCCTCCAAGAGTGTTACTACCAACACCAAGACTGCTGCTGCCCATACCGAAAGTGTTGCTGTTCATTCCCCCAAGAGTATTGCCGCGACTACCAGGTGTGTTGCTGCCAATACCAAACATGTTGCTACCCATTCCACCAAGATTGTTGCTGCCAATACCGAGTGTGTTGCTCCCAATACCAGGTGTATTGCTACCAATACCGGGTGTGTTGCTGCCAATACCGAATGCGTCTCTGCTCATTCCTCCGAGCGTGTTACTGCCTATTCCGCCGAGATTGTTGCTGCCAATACCGAGGGCGCTACCACTCACACCACCGACATTACTACCAGGGAAGCCACCGACTGTGTTTGAAGAGGTCCCTCCAAAGGTGGGTCTACCCGTGTCAGCCGTGCCACCTAGAAAGACAAGAACGATATACACGTTGAAATTAGAAATAGTCTCCGGAGCAAATATAAATTGGGCTTGTAAATACATGCAGTGTGAATAGTAGTAGTAGGTGCAGGGACAGCATAGCCTATGCATCTGGTCGGTCTATGTCGGACGGTTTAATGACAATGGTTATGTTTAGCTAATGTATAATGGATTTAATTCTTTTCATTGTGGATTACATTTCGTGTTCATTTGGCGATACTTTAAAAGGAGGCGGCCATTATTCTGGACTGTGCTCATATTTAACCCTTTATTCCATACATTCGTCTTTAACCTATTCCCTCATATTGACGACTTTTGACGACTCTGTAAAAGTCACTTTGTGAAACCATTGTGGTAAATAGAGCATTTGCTCCAAAGGAGCAGATGCTCTATTTATCACAATGGTTTCAAACTAAACAAAATCCAAAATTTTCCTTTTCTCTAGTCAATGCTCCTTTTTCGGTAGATTTATTCAAAAAGGTTGTATCTAAAAATAGCCTATGGGGTAATGGGTTAAACCCATTGCAAACAGAGCAGCCCCAGATCAGACACCTCCTGTAGGGTCTGCTCTGTTTGCTTATGTAATTATATAGATCTGATTCTACAATTTATGCCGGAGGAAAACAATCGTCTTTTCATGTGCCATTATAAAAAAAAACCCACTGATATTCATGATGCCATTATTTCTTGCTTGGATAATTATGAAGTAAAGAGGCAAGTGGCAGCAATGCTGTATATAAGATACATGTACAGTAGCACCATCAGCACCTCAAAAGCATTTCAAACCTTATCCGGCTAACCGCAACTTTAGTCGAATTTGCAGACGGGTTGGATCCAGATGAGACGCCGAGTAACCCCGCGTCTCACCAAGATCCAGGGTCCATGCTTATAAAACTTTTAGTTGAGTCTGAGTACGTTCTCAAGCTTTTGATTGGTCAGATTTGAGCCTCTGGCTCAAATCTGACCAATCAAAAGCTTGAGAACTCAAATCTGACCAATCAAAAGCTTGAGAACGAAACTCAGACTCAACTAAAAGCTTTATAAGCATGGATCCAGACTGTTTGACACATGGTCAACAGTTTGATCAAATCTGAAGTCGTCAATATCTGCACCAAATATAACTATCTTTACAGCGAGATATGTGTTAATTACAGTTCATCTTTTCAAATCTTACCTTCAGTCTTGACAGTATCAGAATAGACGACATAAAAATGGTCTTTGTCTTGAACAACAGTGGCTCTGTATCAAAAGAAAATAATGTAAAATAAAACAAACGAACACACAAAGATGCTTTTTATCTATGTGTACAGAAAAAAATAATAATATATATCGGTCTTGGAGACAGGTGGCAGCTTAATGCAGGATGATAGTCATGCAGAAAGCTCCCTGGGGAATCTTTCTGCATGACTTTGATCCTGCATTTAGCAGCCACCTGCCTAGAATTGTCTAAATTCTTCTCTACTAGAATTCCGAGAACGTACTAGCAATGTACTATAAATTCATTACATTTTCCAAAGTAATTGTATTTAATGTGTTAAGCATGAGATGGTGCTTTACTTGTATTTGCCTGTTCTGTGTTTATTCCAAAGTTCAATATCTACGAATATTCGTGGACAAATTAGTTATAATGAACTATGGGAAGTGGAACTTTAGAAAGTAACCCCCAGATATTTCAAATCCCATTAGCTAACAGGGCAGACCCTGATAATACAATTTGACAGTTAACTCTGTATAGTATGACCATTAACTTACACAAATTTTATGTCTGGATTTAGGAGAGCCGCCGGCGCTCTCCATCGCGCCTGCGCGACCATTTTACTGTCACGTGACGTATGCGTCAAGAAACTAGTGGCTGCAAAGGGACTGCACGTTCGTATCTGGAATAGAAAACACGTGTTTTGACCACAGGTTACGGTATTAGATTGACTTACATGCCTGAAGAAATTCACACTGGAACCGTTAAATTGAAAATTTCCAAAGTGGAGTTAATTTAAAACATGCGTCAGTTTATTGCATATTTAACCTTTCACTCCATAAATACACTTTTCGACGACGTCTTTGCAAACAGTTCTATTTATCACAATGGTTTCAAGAAGTGACTATTACAGAGGCATAGAAAGGCGTATTTATGGAGGAAAGGGTTAAACATGCCTAAAATTACACCATTTGTTTTTATACTGAAAAGAAGTCCATCTCAAGAAAACCGCCCGATTAAACACCGAAGAAGACAAAACTTCCATGTGTTTGATATCGAATATCCCGATGTTATTCGCCGATGTGTTAGTATTTAACCATTTACCTCATAGGCTATATTTAGATCCAACGACTTTAAATAAATCTACCGAAAAGGAGCATTAACTAGAGAAAGGGAAAAAATTAGAATTTTGTAGTTTGAAACCATTGTGATAAATAGAGCATTTGCTCCTATGGGAGCAAATGCTCTATTTATCACAATGGTTTCACAAAGTGACTTATACAGAGTCGTCAAAAGTCGTCAATATCAGGGAATTGGTTAATCGGTTTGAGTTTTAGTTTTGTAACTGCTCGACATAGGCCAATACGTTTGTTGTAGGCTGCAAACAAAAAATGAAATAAAAGTATCGACGAAAACAATTTATTTTGTATCAAAGGTTAATTTTTTCGATACAAGTTCAAATTGACAATCTTCATAAGAGTGACTGAACATAACGCTTGTCATGATTTATGAAACTATGCGTTTATTGCAGGGACTATCGTATTAACTGATTGAAAACAAACTCTAAGACTGGTTACTGACAAACTTATGTGCAACATTACTACCGCCAAAACCTACAAAGCCTTGAACTATAAGGGGCGTATTTGAAATCTTACAGAGGTCCAGATAAGATGAGTAAAACAAAACATCTTTATTTCTCCACCAAACCCTATGTTGTGACCAATCTTGAGAATCGTCTCGAAGAGAGACGATTCTAAAGAGTAGTCACAGCATAGGGTTTAATGGAGAAATAACGATTTTAGTACACGTGTACTTGAGTACACACGTTTATCTGTTGCTCTGTGTAACTAAATTCGTGTCTCCACCAAAGCCTATGTTGTGATCACTCTTTACTCTTTAGAAGCGTCTCTTCGAGACAATGGTCACACAGTAGGGTTTGGTGGAGAAATAATCGAACTACAGCAATCGAACCCAAAAGAAAGTCTAATTCTGGGGTTTAAAGACAGACAGTTGCTTAATACAGGGCGAAAGTTATGTATAAAGTTCCTTTAGGAGCTTTCTACAAAAAATCGTTAGGTGGAGTTCCGACCAATTATAGAATGTAAATCTCTCTGACTTTTTCTTGACGTGTTCTTGACCAATTTCCAATTTCTCTGATAAAAAAAAAACAAGGAAAAAAAGGAGGCATGGGATGCATAAACCTATTTCAGTTTCCTCTTATATCCTAGGCATGTATAGTCGTATATACAGATTTAACCCTTTCATCGCCAATGTCCCAAAAATGCACCACGACAAATAGTACAGTCCCAGATCAGACAAGTCGGCGTCTGATCAGGGACTTCACTTTTTGTCTCAAACTCTATACATGTATCTATATAATTACGCGATTTATTCCTTTGAAATTTGCATTTATTTATCTCATTTCCTGGTTTGCAGACGACGATTAGAAACTTGGCGCCGAAAGGGTTAAACTTTTATTAGATTTCAAATGCTTTTAAGCAATGTTTTTGGATAATATAATGCAAAACAGAGACTTGCGCAACCAGAATGAAGAAAATGCCTTAAGTCTCTTTTTATTTTATTTTTTCTTTTCTCTTCCAAACCGATTCCTCAACCCTCGAACTTTTAAATGTCACTGACTTTTGCCAAAATTTAAAATTTCTCAGACAAAATTAAAAATTCCCTGACTTTTGCCTGATCTTGATTTGTCTCCATTTCCCACGACTTTCCCTTGAATATGGGAATCCTGTTTAAATACATCTATGATTTATTAGACCCCACCGGTTACCGGTTGGGGACTAATATCTTTGCTCAATTCCGTCCGTCCATCTGTCTGTCTGTCTGTCCGTTCGTCACGCTTCTTGTCCGGGCCATATCTTCTACAAGGGTAGGGTAAATTAATTATATACTTCACACATGGAACAAGCATGATCAGAGAAAGTGTCATGCACAAGGGCTATAACTCTAGCATCAATATTTCTTTAGTGATTCACCTTTTTAATATTTTTGTCCGGACAATAACTCTTTATCTACTAGTTCAATTAATTTGGAACTTCACATATAGAATACGCATGATAAGAGGAAGTGTCAGTTACAAAGGCCATAACTCTAGCATCAATATTTTATGAGTTATCCCCCTTTTTATATTTTTATATGTTCATGCTCTGTCGATCTGTCAAGCTTTGTGTCAGGGCCATATCTCCTACAAGGGTTGACCAAATTCATTACAACTTCACACATGTAACAATCATGATGAAGGAAAGTGTCATGCATAATGGCCATAACTATAGCGTCAGTATTTTTGGAGTTATCCCCCTTTTTCATAATGTCTTGTCCGGCCAATAACACTTTATCTATTGTTTCAATTGATTTGAACAAGTATGATGAGAGAAAGTGTCATGCACGATGACCATAACTCATATATTTGGAGTTATTCCCCCTTGGCCCCTTTTTCGTATGTCTTTCTTCTGATTTATATAATAAATACCATTCAGGCTGGTCATGTATAAACCATGGTCAAGTACACCATAAGTAGGTGGGTCGGGGGACGGAATCTTTTTTAATCCGGCGGGGGACTCATATATTGCATAGCAATGCAACGTGAACTTGTTCATAAAGTGATTCCTTTAGCGGGGTTTAATCGTATCTAGAAATAAGGTTTAATTAACACATTATATCCATGTTTCTGTTTGACCTTGGATACAGTGGCAATGATTCGGTGATTAATTTACTTATTACATTAACTGCAGGTCGTAATAATCATTATGAATTTATGGTCCTTTGTTATTTCGGCATTAACTTAAATCATGTCGATGCGCGTGTACACAATTTAGCTTGTAGCACGTGAGAGATAAACTTAAATGCATTTGGACAATGTGACATCAGGCTTTTTAAAACGCGTGACGTCATACATGCAGCAAACGGCACGTAGGTTCTGTTCCTGCAATAACTCTTTCGCTGCCAATTTCGTATTAGAAATTAACTATGCCAATAGTTTGAATCAAAATGAGACGCCGGGATACTCCTGTGTTAATATTTTTGAAAGAAAAAGGGAGAAAATGAAAAAAAAAATAAACGAAAATTGTAGCAGACGAAATCAGTGCACTCGACAATTAACACTGAACTATTTTAAGGGAAGGAATATGGCAATTTTAGTTTTTTTTTGCAGCAAGGGAACGGTTAAATGTTTAGCGATAGAAGTTATTGTCGTCTTGTTCGTTTGTTTTTAACCCTTTCAGCGACAAATTTCTAATTGTCGTCTGCAAACCACTTTTGTTAAATAATTTGGTAAAATAAGGTTATGCGATATATAAATGCAAATATCAAAGGAATAAAGCACAGATATAGAAATAAAGTTTGAGACAAAAAGTGAAGTCCCTGATCAAACTCTGCCTTGAAAAGGCAGGGTCTGATCTGGGACTGCACTATTTGTCGTGATGCATTTATGCGACATTGGCGGTGAAAAGGTTAACCCTTTATGCGCCAACATAATATTTTCGTCTGCTTCATGTTTTAGAGTGGGTATTTATTCAAATACTTTATAAAAAGATAAACATAGTGTCAAACAGTTTGGATCCTGATTAGACGCCGAGTTACTCGGCGTCTCATCTGGATCAAAACTGGTTGCAAATGATACCACATACCAATCTTCATGGAAGTTCATTTGACGGGGTGAATATTGTCATAGATTTAATTTAGTAATTATCATCAGCGGAATACACCTAGGTTCATTTCTTAATTTGAGGTTTATCCATTTCATTTCAAAGTTTAAGTGTCAAACAGTAACCTCATCAAATGATTGCCAAAATTAATTGTTACAGAGTTAAATACAAAACCTACCTGGGCTGTACTCATAAACCTTGGATTCGAGACATCAGGTTGGAATCCCCCTATGATGTCTGAGGGGCCCGCGGGTAGACTTTTTGTTGCATCTATGGCTTGTATTAAGAAGCCCTTAAACGGTCTGTTAGATGTTGCCCTGAGGGAAACTGAAAGAAAATGGGACAAATAAGCGTCGCGTTACAGATAGCAATGGCAACCCTACATTGTAGACATGGAAGAGCTAAGTCAATACTGTTTGTCATTCATAAACACATAATACAGACTGAAATTAATATATACTTCTGGTCTTGTAGAGCGTCCAGCACTAAAATATAAATTTACATGTAGAATATTCTCGACGCCATATGAGAGAGAGAGAGAGAGAGAGAGAGAGAGAGAGAGAGAGAGAGAGAGAGAGAGAGAGAGAGAGAGAGAGAGAGAGAGAGAGCACAGACAAAGACAGTGACAGAAAGAGAAATACCCACAGAGAGAGAGACAGACAGACAGAGAGAAACAGAGACAGACAGACAGAGAGAGACAGACAGAGATAGAGTAAGATGCAGAGAGAGAGAGAGGGAGAAGGGAGAGACAGAGACGGACAGAAATATACATAGAGAGACAGAAATATAGAGAGAAAGACAGACATACAGAGACAGTGACAAAGCCAGACAGGGAGAGAGACCGACAGATAGAGACAGAGACGGATAAAGCCAGAGAGAAAGAGACATAGACATACAGAGACAGACAGAGACAGATACATAGAGACAGATAGACAGAGATAGAGAGAGAGAGGGGGGAGAGGGAGATACAGAGAGGGATAGAGGGAGATAGAGGGAGAGAGAGATACAGAGGGAAAGACAGACAGAGAGACAGACAGAGAGACATATAGACATAGAGAGAAAGAAAAAGAGACACAAACATACACACATAGAGAGAGACAGACATACATACAGACAGACAGAGAGTTAGAGAGAGACATGCAGAGACAGACAGAGACTGACAGACAGAGAGACAGACAGACAGGCAGAGACGGACAGAGACAGACAGACAGAGTCAAACAGACATACAATGAGATACAGAGAGAGAGAGACAGACAGACAGACAGACGTATACAGTGACAGAGAGAGATATACAGACAGAGACAGACAGAGACAGAAGCAAATGCACAGAGAGAGAGAGAGAGAGACAGAGACAGACAGAGAGACAGACAGAGAGAAACAGAGAGACAGAGAGACAGACAGAGAGAGAGAGACAGAGACAGACAGAGACAGACAGAGACAGACAGAGAGAGAGACCGAAAGAGAAAGAGAGATACAGAGAGAAAGAGAGACATAGAGAGAGACACACATAGACACAGAAAAACAGAGACAAGGGGAGGGGGTCAGAAACATAACGAATTTCAGACAAATAATATCAGTGTAGCAGACAGACAGACATACAGACAGAGGCAGATATATGCAAATACAGAGATGTAGAAATGGAGAGGAAGAGATATACAGAGACAGAAAGATAATATAGGACACGTCTGATCAGGGTCTACTCTGTTTGTATAGGGAAATATATTGATTTCTCCGAGAGCCATCTGATACCTTTGCAAAGGCGGGGAAAAGGTTTAAATATTTAAATGTAGATAATGAGAAAATGTCACATTTTATAATCGAAATTCGTGTGATAATTGGCCCTGCTTTCACTAAACATCTCAAACTCAGACTCATGCTCAAAATATGAGATTTTGCTCAAACTCCTGTTGTAAGTACGTTTTAGAAACCAAGCTGATAATCAAGAGTCATTATTGTTTTACATTGAACAGGAAAATGTTTAGCAAATATAATTTGTTGAACTTCTTAACCCTTTCCTTCATATAAACGCCCTTTTCGCGCATTTGCAAACAGAGTAGACCAATATCAGACGGCCCTGTTTGCTTATGAAATAATATAGGTGTGATTTTACGGTTTCTGACTGAGTCAAAACATCTTGTAGACATATGCCATCATAAAATTCAGCTAATGACGTCATTATTCCTTACAACATTTTAAACATGGAAAGGGTTAATTTGAACGAGCCAAAAAAGACAACTGAACATTGTATCATTTGCCAGCCTGAACACATTCTGAACTGTATAATGACGATCAACACGAGTCCTGCTTCAGTGGCGTAACGTACAAAAGACTAGTGTATGGAGTTCAACTAGGGCCATCGTTGTATTGACACTCGCCATTCAAAGAGCGAGACAACGTTAACCCTTTCGCTGCCAAACTCTGTCGTCTGCTAACTCTGTCGTCTGCTAACTTTGTCGTCTGCTATACATATTCATTTTTTATTTTCTTCATTTTTATTTCAAAAACATAGTAACAGTAACAAACAGTTTGGATCCTGATGAGACGCCGAGTTACTCGGCGTCTCATCTGGATCCAAACCGGTTTGCATAGGTAATCACAGATCCGGGACTGGCAGCGAAAGGGTTAATTGTGATAACATGAGATTTTAAAACAGCGTAATTGTTACATTGATGTATTACGATGACATGGTGATGATGCCACGAGAAGACGATGGTGATATCACGAAAACACAGTACTGAAACTCTCGCCATCGTACTCTCGTTATAACATTATCGTGGTATTAGCCATTCGATTTGAATACGCCTTTCTACGTCTTTGCAAACAGAACAGACCCAGAACAGTCGGCTCTTGGAGCAGCTGTCTGATCAGGGTTTGCCCTATTTGCTTTGTTATAATATAGATATGATTTTACAATTTCTGTCATAGCCAAATATTCCTTTGTCCATGTGCCATCTAATTTGTATTCATGATGTCATTATTTCTTTAACGAATTCTCACGAAGTGGATGGTTATAAATCTCGCTTTAGCACTACTGCGATCTCGTATTTTTGTTGTCTCGACCATTTTCTTTATGTAAACGCATTTTCATATACTTGCAAACACAATAGACCCAGATCATATGCTTCCTGTAGGAACCAGGTGATCAGGGTCTGCTGTTTTTGCTATCGAGCTTATAATAGATAGGACTGTATCTATCAGCACGTGTACATATGCAATTATTTTAAAAGTTCAGCTAATGAATATTCATATTATCAGTATTTCTTACATGAATATTCATCATGGCTGTGGTTGAGTGAATTACAATGGGTTTAACGGAATTCCGTACTTTAGTGGCTCACTACTGTACATATGAAAATACAGTAAAATCCCTCTAATGCGACCACTTAATGAATAAACATAGGTCCTTCATTTAGCTACCACCTGCATCTAACACCCAGAATTATACCTCTTTTAGGTGGTCGCATTAGTGGGGTTTTACTGTACATTAGAATTGTAATGGTCTAGTCGTGGCGGCTGGATAGCTCTTGCACTGTTTACCACCATCAGAATCTTGTCTGTCTTGCACTGTTTGCCACCATCAGATTCTATTCTGTTTGGCTGATATGCATGACAAACAGTGTAAAGCCTCACCAGTCACTGCGTTTAAACTCTTTCCCTGTTGAATATTCATGAAAGAAACAATGACATCTTGAATATCTTGAATATTAATTAAATTGATCAAATATAAACACATTTTGCCCAAAAACAGAAACTGTATACTCAGATCCATATTGTACAAAAAGCAAACAGACCAGGCCCTGGTCAGATGGTTTCTATATGTACCGTCTGATCTGGGTCTTATCTGTTTGCAAAAGCTTGGAAAGGCGTTTATATGAATGAAAGGGTTAAAATATGCGGCTGATCTGGCTCCACACTGTTTGCAAAACATAAAGGTTACTTTTGGAACTGATATAAATATAACTATCAATGAGTCTAAACCCCTGATCTTAACTCTTCGCTTGCTATTCACGTCAATATACCTACCTGTAAATAGTGAAGACCCAGATGAGACAGCTCCTGCTGGAGCTGTCTCATCAGGGTCTGCACTATTTACAAATTGATTGTGCAACCAGTGCACTCCACAGCAGTGATTGCATAGCGAAATACTTGTACACAGTGAAGATTTATGTAATTATACAACAGGGCATGGGTAAAGAAGAAGAAATGTATTTTAAAATTCAACAAGAGAAGGGTTAACTGCATGATAATTTCAACGTGTCATTTTTCTATGATAATCTAGAGTTGCTCTTACCAGTGAACATTTTATTTTCCAGTGGAGTTACCTCGATCGCGTAGGGGCCAGTTCTCGGCCCTCTTGGGCCCACTGGTGTGCCCCTATTAGAATGCTGGGGTATATATCTTCCACACATAACAGTTGGAGCCCCACTTGGGTAACTCCATGTATACTCCAAAAGAAGCGAAAATACAATAATTAGCAAACTTTTCATAGTTCAATTGATAAACCCTTTCTATAAGTAAAGTAAGTTCACAAAAACGGTCTCTATATATTTACAATGTACTATATGGCACAAATGTTCCAAATTCAAATGTGAAGTATAAAATTCGTTCACAACCCTGTTAAGTATCACGGCTCGTTTATCATGTTCGGCCTTAAGTTGTAAACTGTTTTTGTATCATTTAACCCTTCCTCTAACACTAAATCGTGGTTAGTTAGTCTTCTACTTCCGTTCCCGCAGGCTCAGTCCATCAACGTCAAGCAGAAGTGAGCAATCTTTATTGACAATTATCATGCTTGTAGTGGGCAATACACATCGCCGATTAATTCGTCAGTTTCCGTCAACACTCGGTATGACGCGGATCATGGCGTTTCAAAACTCATAAATGGCTTATATCAGAACTTCCGGTCATTCGAATGACACCCCGTTGAAATTAGACCCTGATTGGCCCAAGCAGTAATTTGATTTTCTGTCAACTGGCATGTTGGCACTTTGGGTTTTGTTTTTAATGGCAGTACATAAAATTTTGTTGTAATCTAAAACTGCAATAAATCCCCTCTGAACCGGAATTCTAGTTGAGAAGATTTAAGATACTTTTAGGCAGGTGGCTAATTAATGCACGGTGAAAGTCATGCAGTAAGCTCCTAGAAGAGCTTTCTGTATGCCGTTCACCATGCATTAAGCAGCCACCTGTTTCGAAGATCGATATTTATACTAAAATTAACGCCCGGTTTAGAGGGGTTCTACTATATAATGCTATTACTAACGCACGGTTTAGAGGGGGTTTGCTATATAATGCTATTACTAACGTCCGGTTTAGAGGGGTTCTACTATATAATGCTATTATTAACGCACGGTTTAGAGGGGGTTTGCTATATAATGCTATTACTAACGCCCGGTTTAGAGGGGTTCTACTATATAATGCTATTATTAACGCACGGTTTAGAGGGGTTCTACTATATAATGCTATTACTAACGTCAGGTTTAGAGGGGTTCTACTATATAATGCTATTACTAACGCCCGGTTTAGAGGGGTTCTACTATATAATGATATAACTAACGCATGGTTTAGAGGGGTTCTACTATATAATGATATAACTAACGCCCGGTTTAGAGGGGTTCTACTATATAATGCTATTATTAACGCACGGTTTAGAGGGGTTCTACTATATAATGCTATTACTAACGTCAGGTTTAGAGGGGTTCTACTATATAATGCTATTATTAACGCACGGTTTAGAGGGGTTCTACTATATAATGCTATTACTAACGCCCGGTTTAGAGGGGTTCTACTATATAATGCTATTATTAACGCACGGTTTAGAGGGGTTCTACTATATAATGCTATTACTAACGTCAGGTTTAGAGGGGTTCTACTATATAATGCTATTACTAACGCACGGTTTAGAGGGGTTCTACTATATAATGCTATTATTAACGCGCGGTTTAGAGGGGGTTTACTATATAATGATATTACTAACCTCCGGTTTAGAGGGGTTCTACTATATAATGCTATTACAAACGCGCGGTTTTGAGGGGGTTTACTATATAATGCTATTATTAACGCGCGGTTTAGAGGCGTTCTACTATATAATGCTATTACTAACGTCCGGTTTAGAGGGGTTCTACTATATAATGCTATTATTAACGCGCGGTTTAGAGGGGGTTTACTATATAATGATATTACTAACCTCCGGTTTAGAGGGGTTCTACTATATAATGCTATTACAAACGCGCGGTTTTGAGGGGGTTTACTGTGTATAATGATATTACTTACGCACGGTTTAGAGGGGTTCTACTATATAATGTTATTACTAACGCCCGGTTTAGAGGCGTTCTACTATATAATGTTATTACTAACGCCCGGTTTAGAGGGGGTTCTACTATATAATGTTATTACTAACGCACGGTTTGGAGGGGGTTTGCTATATAATGCTATTACTAACGTCAGGTTTAGAGGGGTTCTACTATATAATGTTATTACTAACGCCCGGTTTAGAGGCGTTCTACTATATAATGCCATTACTAACGCACGGTTTGGAGGGGGTTTGCTATATAATGCTATTACTAACGTCAGGTTTAGAGGGGTTCTACTATATAATGCTATTGCTAACGCACGGTTTAGAGGGGGTATACTATATAATGATATTACTAACATTCGGTTTAGAGGGGTTCTACTATATAATGCTATTACTAACGCCCGGTTTAGAGGCGTTCTACTATATAATGCCATTACTAACGCACGGTTTAGAGGGGTTCTACTATATAATGCTATTACTAACGTCCGGTTTAGAGGCGTTCTACTATATAATGCCATTACTAACGCACGGTTTGGAGGGGGTTTGCTATATAATGCTATTACTAACGTCAGGTTTAGAGGGGTTCTACTATATAATGCTATTGCTAACGCACGGTTTAGAGGGGGTATACTATATAATGATATTACTAACATTCGGTTTAGAGGGGTTCTACTATATAATACTATTACTAACGCGCGGTTTAGAGGGGGTTTACTATATAATGCTATTATTAACGTCCGGTTTAGAGGGGTTCTACTATATAATACTATTACTAACGCGCGGTTTAGAGGGGGTTTGCTATATAATGCTATTATTAACGTCCGGTTTAGAGGGGTTCTACTATATAATACTATTACTAACGCACGGTTTAGAGGGGGTTTACTATATAATGCTATTACTAACGTCCGGTTTAGAGGGGTTCTACTATATAATGCTATTACTAACGCCCGGTTTAGAGGCGTTCTACTATATAATGCCATTACTTACGCACGGTTTAGAGGGGGTTTGCTATATAATGCTATTACTAACGTCCGGTTTAGAGGGGTTCTACTATATAATGCTATTACTAACGCACGGTTTAGAGGGGGTTTACTATATGATGCTATTATTAACGTCCGGTTTAGACGGGTTCTACTATATAATGATATTACTAACGCATGGTTTATATGGGGTTTACTGTGTATAATGATTTTACTAACGTCCCGTTTACAGAGGTTTTAATGTATATAATGCTATTACTAACTTCCTTTTTGGAGAGGTTTTACTGTGTATAATGCTAATTAACCAGCGTCCGATTTAGAGGGGGTTTACTGTGTATAATGCTATTACTAATTAATGATCGATTATTAACCCATTTTCCAGCTATTCGCGAAGGGTCGTGTGTGTAGACAGCTTGGATCCAGATGAGACGCCGAGCATTAGGGAGCATTTACTAGAAAAAATGAAAACTTTAGAATTGTATAGTTTTGAAAACATTGAGATAAATACCGGTAGAGCATTAATTTTGCTCCTAAATTTTTAGAAATGTTTATTTTTTAAACCATTGTGATAGATAGGAGCAAATGCTCCATTTATTACATTGATTAAAAAGTGTATTTTACAGAGGCGTCAAAAGGTGTCAATATATATGAGTTTATCGAATCGGGCATAGTCAAAATTTCACAAGGTCTATAGTTGAGTAGACAATATATATATTTTTTACATCGGGGAAATGGTCAGAAGAGAACCCCTCAACCAAATACTCTCTTAATTAACCCTTTCTTTAACAAAACTCATTTTCAAATATTTGCAAACGGAGTAGACCAAGATCAGACGGCTCATTCAAGGGGTGCTCTGTTTACACATGAGATTATATAGATTTCTACCCGCACCAAAACATGTGCATATTTTCCATTAGAAACTTCAGATAATAAATATCATTTCTTACAGGAACAGAGTTAAAAAAAATGATTGTCAAGGAGCGGGGAATGGAGAAGATGGGGCTATTTCCCCTCCATGCAGCCACCCCCACTCTCGCTTTTGCGTGACAGGGCTTGTTTACTGTCATCATACAAATACGTGTTATAACAGGCTGATGGTCAAACGAGGATTTGACCACTGGTGATGACAAGTCGATAATAAACATGTCGTCGAAACGCGGAGCTGGCCGGTGAGGACCAACCCGGTCGACCTTCAGTAAAAACACAAATACCTTATTCTCCACAATAAAAAAACCCTCACTATAATCAAAAGCATTGTTAGCAAGGGGCTTTTAGCAAAGATGGCAATGTATTGGTGTTGCAAAGTTCTATTCTTTTTTCAAGTATTCCAGTTGAGGGTTTGGTACAAATCTTCTATAACCTTTTTCACTAAAGTGAAGATGTTACAATAGTTTTGCACTAAACCCTTGCTATGATGCGATAATTTGTATAAAGGTGTGTTCGATTGGTTACACCATAGAGATTATTGAATAAGTTATTGAGTTATTTGAAGAATAATTTGGTAAGGCATTACTTCTCTTGAATTTTGAGTAGATAACTGAAATAAGTACAAGGTAGTTGCATTTTGTGTAAAACATTTATTGGAAAATTTCAGCAATGAATTGGGAATTCACAATGATAAAAAAGCATTCATGCATGAAACCCTGAGCAGCATTTGAATGTGTATGTAGTGGTCAGCACTGTATGCGTTTTAACCTTGTATATGTAGATATTTTTGTCACCAAAACATAACCAGTGTACATTCAATTTGGGGTATTTTTTTACAGATACTGTTTTAAATCAGCAAACAGTGCAGACTCGGATCAGACGGTTCCTATAGGAATCTACACTGTTTGAAAAAGTAATGGGTTTATAAAAACAGGTTCATAGTTTTGAAAGAGTATATGGAAGGCAAGTTCAGAAAGGCAAAGTTCCTTTTGACTAATGTGTTATTCTATATCTATATGTCTGAAATGTCAAACAGGTTTTAACAAACCAAGTGGTGAAGCTACTAGAATGTAGCTATTGCTCTTTGTGGCAAATGTTCATTAAGGTTTGAAATGTCAGATCAAAACAATAGAATTTGAACCAAATAAATTTGACAGTTTTTGACACATGGACCCTTAAGATAAAACTTATCCAACATTAAACATTCTAAGTCGAAAAACGGGGCATAAGTATGGCTAATATGTTCGCTAGTTGTTAACCTTGACCCTTTCGGCGCCAAATTTCTAATTGTCGTCTGCAATCCAAGTTTGTTAAATCATTCAGTAAAATAGGGAAATGAAATAAATAAATGCAAATTTCAAAGGAATAAAGCACATATGTAGAAATAGAAACTGAGAGAAATAGTGAAGTCCCAGATCAGACGCCGCCTTGAAAATTCGGCGTCTGATCTGGGACTACACAATTTTATGTGGTGCATTTATGCGACTGTGGCGGTGAAAGGGTTAATGACGGTAATACTCTATCAGTCAAAAAAATAACGATATAGTTTCAACTATATGTATATGAAGAGGTCATTGAATATTCTAATGAATATTCAATGCCCTGATCATGTAATAATTAGAAGTGATCATTGAACCAGTTAACACCAGTCTCAGCATTTATACAAAGCTTCTATTACAATGAGTACAATAAAAACCTCTCTATAACGGCCACTAAATTGTGTTAATCAATTGGTACTTTTGGGCAGGTGGCTGCTTAAAGCAGGGTGAAAGTAAAACAGAACGCTCTTATGGGAGCGTTCTGTTTTACTTTCACCTTGCTTTAAGCAACCACCTGTCTTTAACACAAAATAATTGATGTAATTTAGTGGCGTTATAGAGAGGCTGTACTGTATAATTTAATTACTTAGCACATTAACATTATTTTATTTATAATAATTACCTCGAATGACCAATCGCCTCGCATATATGAATATATACACAGTACTATTTTTATTGAGCCTATTGTATAGGCCAAACGTTGGATGTGATTAAAATCGTCTTTACTGCAACCGCTGATCCTTCATTTTACTCAACTTACCTGGTACCTATTTTTTATAAGGTATAAAACAAACAAAATGG